>PVKB01003550.1:0-194188 GCA_004027205.1 Ctenodactylus gundi | reverse complement strand
CCGGGCCTTAGCCCCACCCAGCTGATGTCCTGTGTACAAAAATGTGAATGAGAACTTTGGGTACCAACTGACTAAAAGCTTCTCTCTGCGAGCTTCCCTACATCTTCGCTTCCATTTCGTTTCCATTACAGCTCCTCCGAGATGGATTGAATGTTGTTAGCATTTAAAGATGCAAGAGATCTTCAAGAAAGGAAAAAAGAAAAGTCATAAAATCCATCCTTGAAGTGTCCTGCCTTTAAAAAAAAAAGAAAGAAAGAAAGCATGGATACAGAAAGCCTTAGAGCTAGTCCAGCAGCTTTTATTTTCTTTTGATTTTCAATTGAGAATAGATTTCTTTTGATTTTCAATTGAGAATAGATTTAAGACAGCCTGGAGTTATTATTATTGACTACAACACAGTAACATTTTTTCCATTCCACTGACTTTTTGTTTAAAATTCTAAGTAGTGAAAATTTTGCAATGTCTGCTGAGATGTTGGAACTGGATAATCTGTCTTCTGAAGGCTTCAGACCTGAGCAGGTTTCCAACTCTGACTTGACCTTAACCTATGTGACAGAGCTCTCCGAAGACTCCAGCCAATGGGAACCACAGCATTCTGTTTCTGTCCCTACCGGTAAGCTCATTTACACATTCATGCGCTTGAGCACCACAGCTTATACCTGCACCTTCTTCATATCAGACGCATAAAAAATGGATAGAAAAATGGATGTTGATATTATCTGTTTTGTAGTGGTACGGCCAGTGTCATTTCTGGTTTATTCAATGACTGTTTACAAAATGTATAAATAAATTTTGCAAAAAAGAAAAAGGAAGTGAGAGGGTTGCTCACAGAATGAAATGTCAGAAGTCAAATTCAGTGAGCTGGAGAAAAAAGTTAACAAAGAGGGAAAGCTTCTCTCTCTGGATATTCAAGCCTCTCAAGACTTCGTTTATTTTGTCTGACTGATAGCATCAAAGATATCATTAAGTATGTGACAAAGAACAGATCTTGCGATTTTCATTTATCTCTTTTAAATCTGATAATTTTTACACTGTAAAGGATTATACATATATGTGCACATGTAGCTATATATTTACATTCTTCTTAATGACAAGAAATATGCAGTCAGATTGGAGTTTTCTATGAGCTAAGAGCTTTAATAGAATTACAAAAAATTTAATACATGCAGAAATTACTGATTGAGATTTCACTTCTGTTATTCTTGCTGTGAAGTTTTGAGTAAAGAATGTGGCAGTAAAAGTTTACATTCATTAAAATAATTTGAATTTGATTTATAATGATTAACTCGAATATACCAACAAATTAATTTTATTTTGTTAAAAATTGTATAATAGCAAGTGTAACAAATATTCTGAAGGAAGACTACATTATGACTTACATGTTCTCTGGTAAAGGGAAGCAGTCCGTATGTAAACACAAAGGGTAAGCAGAGCTTGAGTACGTCTGGTGGTCATCAAGCAACAATCTCGTCCATTTAAAAGTATTTGGAGAAGTACTAAACTTTATTTAATAACTAAATGATTTGCCAAAGTATCATCCCACTCCTTAATTATAGATTGTTTCAAAAGGATTTTGTGTGAGCCCTGTTTGCAGGGGAGGTGCTACTGTAATCAAGAGATAAAAAACCCTTTTTTGGTATTTTCTGTCAACTTTAAAAAAAGAGTTCTCTATCTTGTTTCATTTCTTTCCTTATATCGTTCTTTTATTATCATTCTCTTATTTATTGGGTACTGAAACTACAATTATAATGAAGTGTGGAAGATAATTTTATAAAGTAGACATGGACAGGAAATAGAGGTTTATAAAAAAATACAAAATGGTTAAATAATAGCTTGAATATTCATGTTTTTATTTTATAATTTCTTTTTTATCTCTATATTTCTAGGTAAGATTGATCAATTCCATTCCATTAGGTTCCAATTTTGTCCTTATGAATTTGACCTCTACATCCATAGCTTGGATGTGATTTGTTTCCCAGAGCAGTAGACTATACAAAGCTTGGGGGACACTTCTGGTCTCTGACCCTGGCGGTTCCTCCAGCTCAATTTGTCTCAGCTAAACTCCTGAAAAATAACTCATCATTTTATATTTTATTTGTATCTGTGATCTCTTATTATCTTGAACATTTCACAATATTGTTATTAATACAACACATATTTATTGTATACACAATAGCTTAATATTTATCTTCTCAATATTTTTGTGCACCTCAATTATTCCAGTATCCATGATGATAACAAAAAAGGTCCTGTAAGTTATATAAATCAGTAAGTTTTATATATATATATATATATATATATATATATATATATATATATATATATATATGTGTGTGTGTGTGTGTGTGTGTGTGTGTGTGTGTGTGTGTATATATATGTGTGTATATATATATATATATGTATATATATATATATGGAGAGAGAGAGAGAGAGGACAATGTCTATATCTCATTCCTAATTGTGGCTTGTACATAACACATAACTTGCATAAATAATTAAATAAATGATACAATAATGCATTATAGTATATCTTTTTAATGAGTTTTCTACCAGCTTCCATAGAGAACATTTGTTTACATTCACATTCTAATGTAATTGGTTAGAAAAAATGCTATGTAGAATTGATCACACAAATTCCTACCTTAAGGCGCTGTTGTTTAAGATAATACCAGTGTTGAATTTCTATGTCATCTGGAACAGTTATGAATCATTGACCACGCGAGAATATATTTTGTATGCTAGAATTTTGTCCTATTTCCAAAGAAGTTAAAATTTGTTTACTCAAATTATATTAAATATATAGGATTCTTATAGTGGTTGGGGGTCTATAAATATATGAAATTAAGATTATAGGAGGCCTGTAACTGCAGCATTCTTGATAGGTTGAAGCAGGAAAATGGCAAGTTTGATCCCAATCTGGGAAACTTAGCAATTAAGAGAGACCCTGTCTCAAAATCAAAAATTGAGATTATAAAAAAGCGGGATTTAGCTCAGTGTGAAGGCCCTGGGTCCAATCCCCAGTACTCATAAAATAATACTGTAATTGAAGTAAGAACAGAGGTCTGTGCTTTTAATTTCAATGGTATGATAATGTTATCTGTAGCATGCATGTGCACATCATCCTAGCTTTGGAAAAAAATAAGTTATCTGGATGTTAATACATAGAAAGTGGACCAGGTATCCGAAAGAAATAGAAATACTTCAATTTTAGCAAAGCAATACCTACTTCTTAATAAAGATAATTTATAGGTAACTCATACTCACCCAAAGCCAATGATTTTCAGAAAGCATATATAAAGTTGTGTTGTTTTATCTTGAACTCTATTAATTAAAAGAAGCCAACACCAGAGAAGAAACGTAATTCAAACGCAGACACATATAGGTAGCATGCAGGACTGTGCACATGTGTGCATGTGAGTCAGGCTGTGGCACAGTTGAAGTACTCCCAATCTCCTTTACTCCTAAGTTATCTGTTGTCTTCCCAGCACTTCTTACTAGCCCAAGGGGGGAAAAAATGCTTCTTTGTATTCCAAATCAGTACATGATCAGTAATCAGTCATGATAATGTAAATAGCCTCTCTGGATTCTGAATGTACTTTAAATGAATTTTAATGCTGTAAACACTACATGATTATGATCACTGTAATTGCCATTCTATTATTAATAAACATGTAAGTAGTGTTTCTTATGTACCAGAGAAGGAAGGTAGTTAATATTGTGGACACATAGCCACATACACACATGCACAGAAACACACGTAAGTGCATTCACACACAAACACACACACATATACATATTTGCCATATAATTTATATATTCATTGATATATATAGTCACTACCTTTGTTCAATTCACTAAGAAATTAGGTAATATTGTTCCTATATTAAAATATAAAGCAAACATAATCAATTTTTATAGATTACAAAGGTAATGACTGACAGACGTCTCTCAAGCCTGTGGAATAGTTTGAAGTTTAATTTGCTTACAGGTTAGTATAGTATTGAGTCATCCCCCTTTATCCAATCAATGCTACAGGTTCAATGCATCTGTAAAAATCTTTCATCCAATATAAATAATGAAAATTAATGTTTTGATTTGCTTTTCTCTAAAGACCTAGGATGTGGAACATTATTTCATATATTTGCAGGCCAATTGCACTTCTTTATCTGGGAACTGCCTATTAATGCGATTGTCTGCTTTTTAACTGTGCCTTTGATTTTGAAAGGTTAATTTTACTTTTCATATATTCTAGTTGTTATCCTCCTGTCCGAGATACAGGTGGTCATTTTTTCCCATTCTGTCAGTTCTCATTTCATTCTGTTGTTGTTTTCTTGACAATGCAGAAGCTTTTTAACTTGATATAATCTTACTTGTTGATTGTGGGAGTTATTTCCTTTGCACCAAGCGCTCCATTAAGAACGTCTTGGCCCACATCCATATCTTGAAGAGTTTTACCAATTATATTCTCCAGGAGGTTTGGCGATTCCATTTTAATATCTAGGTGTTAGAATCACTTTCGTTTGCTTGTTGTTCATGGCGACAGGTGTGGTTCTAGATTCATTCTTCTGAATGTGAATAACCAGTTCTCTCAGCACCAATTATTGAAAAGACTATTCTTTTCCATTGTATATTTAGGCGCCTTTGTCAAAGATCAGATACCTGAGGGTGCTTGAGGCTGTCTCTGCATTCTCAATTCTTTTATAGTGTTTCGACCTGTCTTTGTGCCAGTATCATATGCTTTTATAATCATTTCCTTGTTATATAACTAGATGTTTGAAATCATAATGCCACCTAGGCAATGTCAAAACATTCATAACAAACCAGTGGATACAAAAAATGTGATAAATGTACACATAAAGACAGAGAGATTCGAGTCATGTGTAGGTAAATGGACACAACTTGAGATTGTTATGCTCAGTGAACGAATAGGGCCCAGAATGTCAAATATCTCATAGTTTCTTTAATAGGAGAAACCCAGAGCAAAAATAAATAAGAGTCAAAGAAGTGAGATGTTGGAAATTGGGGGAAGGTTGAGTGAGGAGGGAAGGAGGGTCAAAAAGGGGGAGGAGGAGGAGGAGAAAGGAACGTGAAATTAATGAAATATGTGCGTACGAGATCCTCAATGTAACCATTGTGTATTACATATGTTTGCTAAAAAGAGAGAGAAAATGAAAACTAAGTTATTTGCACATAATGAATGCAAAGAGAATTTATCACTCATTTATAGATATTTATAAAACTCAACACGCTTTTAATACCCTATAGTAATCTATGACACACCTATCAGTTGTAAATCTCTGATCCCAACTATTACTTTTTTTTAATTCACATGGCCTTCTGGTGACTAGCTATACTTTAAAGGAATCCAACTTAAAACCTGATCATTGTTCGTGGTATGATCTCTCTGGTATGGCAAAAGAACTTGTGACAAATCTTGTCTGAAGCGGGCCTGTGCGCAACTTGAAGATATTTTTGTCTTCAGTGTCTGCTCTACAAGTGCCTAGTACCGAGCTGTGCTGACTGATTGATATTTATTTCTACCTTCTGTTTCCTAAGGATTTCTGAGTACTCATTTTCTATCCTGGTCCTAACTTCCCCTTAATGCTGATTTTTTTTTTTTTCCTATTCCTAAGTAAACTTATCATTTCATGACACAGAGATCACATTGATCATTTAGAATGCTAGTACGTAAATACAGTAAGGTAATGGCATCATAAAAATAATTTAATTTTTGTAAAAACAGTTAAGTATCAGAGTTATACTGATTCTATGAAAGAATATGATGACAATGCACAGTAAAATCTATTAAGGAAGCATTGTTAGACAAAATCAATATCAGTTATGGAAATAATTGTCCACAGTGGAAATGCACTATGTTATTTCCATAAAGTTCTCAATTATTTGGTTTTCATCTATTTTAATTTCAAAACAAGTTCAACCTATAGCTAGTCATCTAACATCCAGTGTAATAAAACATAATTTTAAGCAATATGTGTTCTATTCACTCATTAGCTGGTACTCTCAAAAAAACTGAATGGTTAAAAACTTTTGACCATAATATATTCTATACTTTCTAAGTTTTTAAAATGTAGTTTAAGCTATTTGAAATCAAACTAGTTCAACTTTAATAGATTTTTTTTTTTTTGAGACACAGCCCTAATTTGTATTCCAGGCTGATCCTGAATTCACTATGTAGCCCAGACTGACCTCAAGCATGTGGCTGTCCTCCTGCCTCAGGCTCCTGAGTGCTGAAATTGCAGATGTGCACTGTCATGCCAATCTTATATGGTGCTAGGGAATTGAACCCAGGACCATGTGCTTGCCTAATATGCTTCTAACTGCTATACTATTCTTCAGCTTCTGTGATTTCATTTAACATAAAATTTCACATAATTATGAGACTCCAAAATCATACTGCATGGACTATTTCCTACAACTTTATAAGATGTCTTTAGGTATTTACTTTTAAAGAAATAAATTATGTAACTTTGATGAAATTGTTGGAAAATTCTAATGAAAAGCTAAGGCAATGTCCTACTCAGTCTTTGACAAGCTGTGTCATCTTAGCCAGTGTCGTAGCCCAGGTCTTGAGTAATTTCCCTTATATATAACATGTCCAGATTAAATTGTTCAATCTTAGAAGCCATCTGCAACTGTAAAAAGGATTTAACAAAATAGACTTAGATCATTTCCAAAATACCAGACAAAGCCAAGAATGTAAAGAAGGCTAAAGACAAATAACTCTTTATAATGTAAAAATAATAACATTTGCAAAGACTTACACTTTGCATACCTCTTTTACATTTGGTTCTTGCAACAACTCTGTAAAGGACATTATTGTATTATACCCATTTCAGAAATGAGAAAAACTGCTTATCTAAGGAAGAAAATGGCTTTTCTTGCCAAGAAGTCCAATGACATAGATCTAGACTTTCTCCAATTCCTGGTGTTCTCACCATGTCACTACTACAAGTAGAACTGTATTTATTACTATTCTACATGCTAGTGTAGCAATAGCAAAGAGAAAAACAATAATACCCATGATGCCCGTTAATTTATTGTGTCAGAATCTTGGTATTTTAATTTCATTAATTTATTAATGTCTTGAGACATGGAGAAGTCACATATTACTGCAATTACTGGTTGTATTTTGATTGAAGGTTCACAAACCACTTATCATCTACTACCATGGTGGTTTGGGAACTTATTTACTGACTTTTCTAATTTATCCTCATCTCAGAGAATATGCACAATGATACCTAAGAGATTCACTTTTTAATTATTATCAAATATTTGTTGTCTTTTTAAGTATAATTTCTTCATTTTCCCAGACCCGTTGGGTAACATAAAATTGAATTCCCTTCTGACACTAACTACCCATTGCTAGTATCAAACATTTTGTTTTTGAAGACTTAATGCCATGACATACACCCTCACATCACATGCAACTTAAAAGCGCTAAATACCCAAGTCACCTGACCTTTTGTCTCTAAGTCAAATTGATATGTGGAAAAAAATAATAATTTCCTAAGCTAGCATCCTCAATGCCTATAGAGTTAAGATCTTAACTGAAAAAAGTGAAGTATAGGTCATATCGTAAATAGATTTGTGTTCAGGTAAAAGATGTTAGAGGTCCTAACTTTGTGATATGTTTAAAATTGTAACCAGTTATCACATAGCTAAAGGTATGGATCATGTAAGACTTTTATTATCAACTATTGCATTCATTTGTTGGTTTTCTTAAAGCTAACGTGAAGCACACATACCAAGTTCATCAGGGTCTCCAGGATGCCTTCTTTACACAAAGACCCGGGGATCCCATTCTAGATCACAATATGTGAACTCTACTTGAATAAGCCAGGAATCTGGATTTTAGAAACACGTCATATTAAATTCAGATATACTTAAATCTGAATACTGATGCTTTGGCTAACAGTTCCAACAAGATTATGAGGAAGGGTCCCCAATAATTATACGTATATTGAATTATTCCAGAAACTTTTTGATCAGGCTATCATATTTTATCAAGAAGATTATGTATAAGGGTTTTGTATTCATTTATACAATTGGTAGTGGGATTTTTTCTATTTTTTCTATTTTTACAGCTACAAAGCTTTTAGGTGGATGCAGATTTAAACTCTTTCAATAAAACTTTCTTCTCTCATTTTCTATATAACACCCCATTATCTCTGTGTTGAATTCCAGGGTACCCACTTCTATGAAACTAATATTACAGGAAATTCTTCTTTTCAGCATTCAATCTTGAATTTAAATATTGCAGCTTTTACATATTATGCTTGGATTTCAGTGTAAATATCATCAAACAAAAATGCATTTCAATAGAAGAAGACGTTCAGAATTCTTCTCTTCCCAAAGAAATAGTAGCTAAGATCTCTATGAACAAAATGAATCAGATATTTTGCCGTTAATATAACTTTACAAAGATGGACCCTTGGACAGGACTGTTTAATTCCTCTATGACACTTAAAAACTCTACCTCTGCTCCCTTAATTGCTCTGCCTAGAGCTCTTCAACTCCTACTCTGTTAAGAAGAGACGTCTAGGTTCATAAAATATGCATATTCGGTATGCCCGGGTAAAATAAGCCAATGCTGATGTGATGTTGTAAAAAGGAATAACTTGCAGAGATCGTCATTTCCTTAAAGGTCTGCAGAAAACATTCTACTAAGAATGGAGTATGTGTATTGTACTTCAGAGTGATGGATTACAAGGTTCGCTTCCTGATATTGTAAAGAAGTGCTAATGGAAGGCTGTGGAATGGCCACTCCATGACTGCCTCTTCACCTGGGTGCAGTTGGCTAGGCTGCATAAAGATATAGATATGCATAGATACGCAAAGATGCAGATATAAATACAATTAGATGAACTCTACTCTCAAATTTCCTATTGTTATGTCTTCTCTCTAGCAGAAAAAAAATGCCAGTTTTGTTTTTGAAATAGGCATGGGAATCTTGGCTTATACATTATTCTCTACAATAAGTCAATGCTGATGTTACAACATTTAAAATAAATACTGTCAGGCAAGTGTTATGAAACACAGCCACAATTTTCCTAAAGTTCTTTCTGGGAAGCAATTTAGGGCACCCCAACGCGCAGGGGGTGTGTCCTCACCTAAGTATGAAATAATGTGTGCTGACACTAATTTGTAACCAATTACAGAAAATGTTCTGTACTGCAACTTCCAAGTAAGATTCTATTTTAAACGAAAATGATTCAAGGTCCTCTTTTTAGCTAATCAATCTCACTTTAATTTCAATGAGATATTTTTAGAGAGGATAAAATAGTAAGGCACAGATACATCCTGTGAATTATTCACACTATTCATCTGTAAGAATATATGGATTTTTTCTGCATAATGGGGAAGCAAAATTGCAAACCACCCTTTGAAGTGCATAATCGAAATGATCAAGATTAATAAATGAGAATATTCATGAAAGAATTTTGACACTTTCAGATTGCTTTTAAGTTACTCGTTTAACTTGTTTTAGAAATTCTATTTTGAGATATTTGTTCCTAATGAGATCAAGCATATGCACAGAAAAAAAAGTAACCAAAATGTTCATTGCTGTGTTCCATTGTTGTCAATGGAACACAATTTTAGTATACAACAATATTTAATTTATTACATAATTAAATAATCCATAAAGAAATGTCTTTAGAGGCTATGGAACTATAAAAAGTGTTAGGCATTAGAAAATGTTTATATCATACAATCACATGTTCAATTGCATATACAATTTTTGTAGTTAACTCAGTGGCTAAAACACTTGTCTAGGAAGCCCAAGGCCCACTGTTCAAATTCCTAGCCCCACATAACCTAGGTGTGGTAGCACATGCTTATAATCCTAGCACAATTTACAAAAATTTTTGCAATGATTTTTATAAAAATATTACAAGGTATATGTGTGTGTGTGTATGTGTGTGTGTGTGTGCAAGCGCGCGCGCCAAAATAGTAAATTTTGTATATGTTAAGGGTAACAAAGCAAAAACAAATCAATTTTATCATTATGTTTTCTAAATCTCATTGACTGATTCCATATTATCTTTAGAAAGAAAAAGAATAAACCATCATAGGGGATTTTACCTTATTACACACTCAAGAAAAAGAGTAAAATTTTGCTTGAAATTTAAAATACAAAAATATTGTGCTTAAGTCCTTAAATAAATACATGTTTGGGGATATCATAAAATGTTTCTGCTGTTCAGTCTTCCTGATAGCCTCTGTCTTTACTCAGCTCAAATAGTGTTTCGATGATGCTCTTTATTTTAGCTTCCTGCTTAGGTTGGGACCACAGTGTATAGATAAGAATCGATATCTGTTCAGGATGGGGAAGAGAGAATTCTTTAGGATTGTTTTTGCTGCTGTTCTCCAAATCCTGCCACTTCCCAATCCTATTCCCAACAAGTCTGTCCCATTTCAAGTAATAGTGCACACACACACAATAATTTATCATATGCAAATAAAATTACACCATAATTATGAAATTTATTTTTCAATTTCTTAGTAAGAAAAATCATTTTATCCCATACAGTGAGGATTCTGAGAAGACAAAGTCACTGGCAGGAAAAACCTGAAGTGTTCCATCTCATTTTCTGTCGTTATTAGTTTTGTTTTGTTTGTTTGAGACGGAGACTGATTTTGAAATCACTACAGAACTCAGGCTGACCTTGAAAGCACAGTAATAGTCCTGCTTCAGACTCTCAAGTGCTAGGATTACGGATATGTGTAATAACAAATCCAGGCCTTGAACATGCTGGCAAATACTTTAGCCACTGAGCTATGCCCACAGTCCCGTACTATATTTTAAAGATGGGACTTATTATAAAGAAAAAAATGGCAAATGGGAGTAGTTGCTACGTTCACCCAATGGCTAACTATACGGTAGGAGAGAAATGTATATGAGAAATTACAACAACCACAACAAAAATGTTCAAAAGGAGAGGGGAAATACTGCAAAATGAGAAATAAGCTATCAGCTAAGTTTTTAGGGAAAAAAATTAAGCAGGCTGAGTGACATAGGAACGGCTAATGGCACAGTTTTGTGGCCATTGTTAGGTTTACGAAGCCACTGTCTGTGGATAGACACACTGAAAATCATTTTGACTCAATGAAAAAAGAACACGATATTTTCTACCTTAGTCTTTCTTCCTGCATGGGACACTGAGAAACCTCAAGGGCTGAAGTGGATCTATCCATGTAAGACGCATAGCCTGAAAACAGGCCCCACATGAATCCCCATAGAAAGACAAGCTAAAGACACTTGTGGGACTGTTTCCAAGACACGTTGACTGAAGTTATTCACAGATCCTTGATTAAAACGCAAGAAATCTTTTGGTTTGGAGAAATATTGCAAGTCATTGGGCATTCTGAGTGGTCACTGCTTAATGCAACTTTGATTTGTTTTAGAGAATCAAGTCATTAGCTTTTCTGATCCCCCAGCTTTCGTGGAAACATCTGCACCCACTCACTGTGTGATAGACAGTGGTTTTATCTTAGCAAAAACTAGTAATAAGTAAGGAGAAAACCTCTCTTTAAATCTCTTTGAGATGACATGATAGTGTAATTGGGATCATGGCAACTCTAGACACTTTATATGTTTGTTTCTACATTTCATGTTCTCAATTTTCAACTTTAATTGTGCTTTGCTTTTGCTTTTATTCTGATCTGTAATTTGAGTTCTCCAAATCCAACTATACTCCTTTATATTCTCTGAAACATCTATCCAATAAACTCTGGTTCTAGGTCAAAGTAGAAAATAAGTCCTATAATGACACTGTTAGATTTAATATTATCATTTTTTTGTTAATCTTAAGTACATTTAAAGGTCTATGGCACATAGTTTTGTACTTATCTGAGCTATATATTATAACTTAACACAAACTAATTCAAGTGGAAATATTATTTTTGGCCAGGAATTTGCTCTGTTAGTTATCACCACTCCTACCTAAAAAGAATTGATAGTCGGCGTGGACTGCAATAGAGTAGCTTCTTAGATCCTGTTACTTGTTAATTGCATAACATTACAAGATTCAAGGAATTTCTCCATTTCCTTGTGCGTATAAAGGGTGTAAAAA
Organism: Ctenodactylus gundi; assembly: GCA_004027205.1. Classification (NCBI taxonomy): domain Eukaryota; kingdom Metazoa; phylum Chordata; class Mammalia; order Rodentia; family Ctenodactylidae; genus Ctenodactylus; species Ctenodactylus gundi. The sequence goes on along the minus strand of PVKB01003550.1, from coordinate 182,093 downwards.
AGGCTCTGTCTTCTGGAACAAAAAATTAAAGAAGATAAACAATATGATACCTGTAACTGATGTCTAATACATGTTATTATTCTAAATACATGGTTACAGAAGGATACATACTGTTGTAGTATTTCAGAAAATGTTAATTGACCCTGTTTTGCATATTACAACTTAAAGAGGCAAATTATAAAATCCACATGGTGCAAATGGAGATATACTTATCCCAGAATGTCTGGCAGTGATGATCAAATTATATCACAGCTTCTGGAACATTTATTTTACTTAAGTAATTTCATTAACATTGAACACTAAGACAAAGAAATAAATTATAGGAAGTAACAAATGTCAGAATTCACTTTAATGATACAATTTAAAGTTTCCAGGAAAATTCTTATTACCAGAGCCATTCACTTTTCTCTACTGATGAAGATTCTTTGAAAGTGAAGCTTGTGAGGCCTTGGAAAGAAAGCCAAGTGATGGTTGTGTGAGGGCCTTGAATTCTGTCCGCTTGAATGCTAATGCTTTGCTATGCTAGATAGTCTCAGTTCCCTTGATGAAGTTTAGAAATTGATTTTTGTTGGTGGTATTTAGTTAGTTAGTTAGTTAGTTTGAGTCAGTGTCTCACTCTGTAGTCCAAGCTGGTTCTGAATTCAGTTTGCCGTCCAGGCTGTCCTAGAACTCACGGTTTCCTCGTAACTCAGGCAGGATTACAGGCACATGTCCCCATATTCAGCTATTAGGTGACCCTGGCAAATTCAACCAGGGATCTTGCACTTCTTGGACAAGGACTCTAATGACTGAGCTGTGCCCCCAGATTTAAAAACAGATTTTGGATCCAGTAAACTTGTGTTCCTTGTAAACATTAGCACCTTAAAAGAATGGTTTGTCTCCTCAGAATAGTGTGGTTTTGTAGAGAAGCTAGACATTTTAATTTAATTCAGAATTTCAAAAACTTGAGCTTTAATCCACGCTAAATATTAAACTTGTCTGTCTTATTCCAAGTCTGGATAAAAGCAGCTAGAAGAAAGTTCTCCCCACATTGAAATTGAGGAGACATTCCAGTCTTTAAACATGACATGCTTCCTCTGGGCTGTGGATAATATGAAAAGAGGAAACAGAGATATCAGTGCCAATCATATTATCTGGATCCATTTGAGTGAGTAAAGGGAAAGAACTGAATTTTTTGTATTTCTTTTATATGAGAATATGAGAGAGAGGCCAAGAGAGCCTTCATGGTCACCTAAGATGACAGATACTTTGATACAGAGATCAGTCAATGATTCTTAATAGACTAGATTGTTGAACTGCCTGTTATCTTCTATATCCCAGTGCTCGTAATGATATCAAAGACCAAATGCACCTGTCATACAAAAGATATGGCTGAAACTCAGGTACGTAGTAGATCCGGACAAGTGACTAATGCTCCCCTGCCCTTTATCAGTACAACATGACCATGGAATCAAGCAAGAGTGTAAAATTTCCCTGAAGAGTGAAGAGACAGTAAATACATATGGGCTGGATGTGAGATGGTTTTTCCACATATTTTTCAGTACTCTGACCTGCTTATCTTTCTTTTCTGCTACTCAACACCAAAATTGCTAATTTTTAGAGTAGTTGGGTAAAAAATACATGCTGAATCTGCAAAACAAGTAGTGTCCAAAGATATAGACTACTATTTATTTTCTCAATTAATTCTTGAAACTACATATTTTTGAAAAAAAAATTATCTTAACGATGATTTGTACCTAATTCCAAAAATAAAAAAATTAAACAAGATTTGAAAGCCTTGGCCTAACCATTTTTGGTTGTATAACATCTTATCTCATCATTTCTGGTTTATTTCCCACGAACATTAAAAAATTATCTTTCTTTCTTTGATTTTTTTCATAATTCTTATCTGATTGCATAATAAATACAACTGAGCATTTTGTACTTCCTCCTTTCCAATGGATTTCTGATTCCATCTAGTAAAATGTCGGAATCCATGCCGCATTTCCAACACCAACATGGAGATAAAACCCAAGAAAAAGCACTTACAGAGGTGATTAAGTCTAAGGCACAGTCAAGGGACTAGAGTTTGGAAAACTTCGTGGCTTTCACATACAAATATTCTGTGTTTCATAATTTCTGATGAAGCGAACAGTAACTATAGAGAGACTGTGTTTTCCATGTTGTTTTGCCTTTGAAGAAAATGAACTACTCTCAAAATTAACCTAATGCTTTCATTATAAGGGTTCTTGAAGAATTGATTAAAGCAAAATTGAGCAGTTTTAACTCCCATAAAGTGCATGTACAGACACAGAAATCTTAATTGAATTGGACCATTTCATCACAGTGAAATGGCCAGAAGAATAAAAATTAGTGACATTTTCTGTATATAAACTATTAAATATTCATGAAGCACAATCTAATATGGGATCTACTGAAATGCAGGATAGAAATTCGTTAAAAGAATAATAAGATGTGACATTTGCCTTCAGTGACTAGAAAGAAAACATTCATCCAATTAACACTTACAAAGTAATCACATAAGTACACACTTTGAAACACAGAGGTACAAACCTGCACATAGATATGCATAAGTGTGTGCGTGTGTGTGTATGTGCTGGGGAGAGGGTAGGTGTGTGCTTATTCACATTCACACTGCTTCAACTGGTTATAAGCCAATTATTTAAGAAATCCCTGGGATGTCCTCATTTTCTTACCCCTAAGTGGCCAGCCTGGTGAGGCTGTCCTTCAACCTCAGCCCTATTCCCTCATCTCGCCATGAAGAGATGGCGGTTAGGATGTTCGGTGGTAACAAGGTACAAAAGGAGATCAATAGAAAATCCTGAATGTCAAGTTTTACAGTAGAAGACTGTGAATACGCTCATGTCGGGTCATGTTTAGACTTCCCTTTCAGAGGTGAATCCTGGAGACCCTGCTAGGATTTATATTTTCAGCTTCGGTGTTTTATCACTTTGTTATTGGCTGCCTTCTCCTACTGCTTTTGACTCAAATAGGTCTTCCCGGGTCCTACCTTGGCCATTCCTTTAGGGTTCGTCCACATGAGGCTCTCTTTTCACCCACAGATATTACATTCTCCTCCTCATCCTTTGTTTTCCACAAGCCTACCTGTTGGAACCCCTGTCTGCCCTTCAGCATTAGCCTAGATAGTCAGAAGCCCGCTCCTTTGGCTACCGGAGCCATTATGAAGGAACAGCGAAAGCACCAATAATGTCTCTCTGTAAAGCAGGAAAAAAAATGGTGTTCTTCTGTTTTTAACATAAGGGGGACTAAAGGATTCTGGATGATTCTGGAAAGTCAAAGTAGAGCTTTAATATCTTATATATCTTAGCCCACAATAAATTAGAATTTGTCATACATGTAAAAAGTAGAACTATGTATTAAACTACAAAGTAATTGCCATTTACAAGTGGAAGAGTTTTCCATCTTTTTTTCTGGGAACTTCAGAGTGCAATTTTTGCACCACACACGAGGTAACTGTTTATTGCAGTGATTGTTATAGGAAAACAAACATAATAAAATTAAATTTTCTGAGATTCCAAAATAGATAAATGTATTCCAAGGAAAGAATCTCTAAAGATGATTGACTTTTTTTTAAATGAGGAAGATGGACATTCCTAGGAAAGAGTGCAACAGTTTTATATGTAGAACGTGGGATCATAGTCGTTTGTGTGAGCGTGTGTGTGTGTGTGTGTGTACGTACACATGTGTTCCCTAGTTTATGTTTTGTCACACATGAACACATATCTTTTTATTCTCTTAGGAACATTCTGGAGTTCTCTTAAAGAATTAACTCTTTCTTACTCTGATGACATAGCTTATGACTCAAACTGAAACTATACCTGAAGCTAACCTACCTTCAAAGCATTTCTTCCTTATTGAGCTAATAAATTCTTTATTGAATTTATTTAGTTTGAGTTGACTCATGTAGCACTTGCAAGAGAAAAACTTCTTAGTGGTAGAAGTAGCTTTAAAAAGGAAATCCCTGGTTTTGCTAGTATAGTAACAATGATCTCTTGGTTAGAGTAGAAAATTAATGGGTAAGACAGTGGGAGGTAACTATAAATAGACAAGTAGCCCATGTGTGCTACATAAGACATTTTTGTCAATGATTAACTATATATATCCATATATATATATATATATATATATATATATATATATATGGTTATATATACATATATCCTATAAAATTATAATTAAGCTGAAAACTACTTACAACTACTGACATTGTATCTATCATAATATGACAGCACATTATTCTACTCACATATTTATAGTGACGTTTGTGTCAAAAGACCTTCTGTCCTTCTGTTCATATAAAATCAAATTGTATGTAACTGATGATGTATATTTTACTTGTTAGTAACAGTAAATGATCTATTACTCTCCTATGTTGTAGACATAAAATGTTTCCAAGTCATCCCTTGTGTTTGGAAGGTGACTGGGTCATAGGAGTGCTATGCCTACCGGTGCTATGCTTACTTTTTGAGAGGGTCAGTGGCTGAATGCGCTCTTAGGAGGTGGGGCCAGGCTGAAGGGATGGGTCACTGGGGTCCTCCCCTGGGAGGACATGTTTGCTTCCCGGTTCCTCCCTCATCTTTTTGTTCCCTGGCTGTCGTGGGTTGAGCACCTTCTCGGCTATGCCTCTCTATCAGGCCGTTTCTGCCATAGAGACACTCGTTATGGACAGAAAAAGTGAGCCAACACAAACCTCTCCTCTGTAAAGTTGTGGTTATCTTGCATTTCATCCCAGTGACATAAAAGTGAAGGAGACATGGAGTTATGCATTTGTTATTCTATAAATGTTATTTATTTTTGCCATATTGGGGACTGAAGCCCAGGCCTCTTTCATGCTAGGTGAATGCTCTGCCACTGAGATACTGTTAAAGAGAGTATTTCTTCTACGTATAAAGAAAGCTAAATGTAAAATCATATATTGTGTTAAATCAACATTAGCTTCTTTATCTTATAAAGTAGTGTATCTTTTGATTCCATCATTTTTTCTTATCCTTGATTTAATCTTGTGTATTTTTCATCACTGTGGCTCTGTGCTTACACATACACATGCACACACACAAAGAAACATTATACATATACATAGATAGGTGTGTGTGCATGTGTATGTACATCACATAAAGTTGACATATAGTTGAGGTGTGTTTTAGGCTACAATATTTGAATTTATGAAAGCACACCACAGTTCGTCAGTTGGTCAGTTACACAATGGCAAAATTACCTAAAAATGTGATCCTTTGAGTATAGCTATGCCATTCAGTTATAAAAGATTTGAATAACACTGGGTAGAAACCCAGTCACTTTATTATTTAAGTCTCACAGAGAATTTGAATGAGCTCCCAAGACAACATTAAGCTTTTCTCTTTCCCCTACTAAAGACTAAATTATATTGTATCTGTATGGGAAGTAGGAGGGGCTCATCGTTGGCTGTTCACAGATTCTTCCCTGGAGATCTGAGACTGCCCAAGCCCGTCTGATCCAGTTCTATTTTAGGGTAGAATCCATGTGGAATCTTCATATCTCTTTTGCTGTTTCATGTCGGGTTTTGACCCAGGCATATATTTATGCTTGCAAAATCACTGAGACATGTCACAGTTAGCCATCTGGCTAGGAAGTAAGCCAAAAATTCTGTTTCATTCTAAGATTCTATAGCAACGGAAGTACTTCATGCACTTGAATTTTCACTTTACTTTGGAGACAATGCTGATGGATACCTTTCTTCCACACAATAACATATCTACCTTTTATCCCCCACTGTATATCTTCAGGAGTAAATGCGTAAGACACAGCTGTTGCACAGAGCTCACTTTTCTCTCCCTTGGGAGTTCTGGGTCAAGTCTATTTTAAGAAACCTGCCTTTGTTTTCATCACAATCATGATGTTAATAGATACAATAACATAGTTTGGGGTTTTACTTAAATGATTTATTACCATAGTGGGTTTGATTGACTTGGAAAACAAAATCTTTCTAATCAGTGTGATCTTTAGGACTCTAATTAGCAATTTTGGAATTGTTTTGAAGGCCTGGGAAAAGAATGTGAGACTTAGAAGAGAGCTCAGGCCGGCCTGAGGAGAGAGGCTGATGTTGTTAGGGACTTGCCTGAAAATGGAGACCACTCGGGGGAAACAATCAAGGGATAGGTCTTCTTACCATGTTCGAGAATAAATCATCCTCTTCCTGAAGCTAGCCTGAAACTAGAGCTTGGCTAATTAAGCCACATTCCTGCTGAAATCAGCTTATTTTGAAATTTATGTAGTTATTTGTAGTTTGATACTCTTGACGGTATCAGAAATGTTTTCTATTTATATCTTTGGAGGCCACTATTCTTTCCCTAAAAATTTCTGTCAAATCATTTTTCCTCAGAGGAGCTCGTTTACCACAGTTTTGATGGTGATCACATTTTTCTGCCCTTCACATAGATCGCATTTCTCTATTGCATTCTGTATCTAACATTACAGAAATATCTAATAATAAATTACTGCAGTGTATTTAAAATATAAATAGTTAGCTATTTTGTGCCATCGTGCATTAAGATTTGAGGACTTGGTTATCTGTTATTTGCTAAATGCATAATAATGTAGCTGAATTTTGGATTGTGTGAGACAGAGATTGGTAGATAAGGTGATTAGACCAATCTGCAATGGGATCTGAACCATAGAACAAGCAGTTTTGTTTTGATTTTCTCAGGGAGAACAAGCTGCCAAAGATATTTAATTAGTGAACCTTATGATTTAATCTGTACAACTGAGAGTCTCCAACGATGAAAGAAAATATATTTTCTTTATTCCCAAACTAAGTTTAATTATCTCCATAAAAGTGGCTTCATTTTGTCACACAATTTATTTCCTTCAATAAATATAAGGAGTTTCCAAATAATTTGAGCTTGATGTAAGCCAAATGTATCCACCTTCAATTTTATTTAAAATAAAATGAATATATTCTGCTACATACAATTATGAACAGGTTGCTAGATAAATGTCATTCAGTTCCATAGTTATATGAGGTTTAGAGCCCAGCCGTCTATGGGTCTTTAATAGTGTTTCACATGTAAATATATCTGAGTTATTGAGTTCTCTAATAGAATTCACATACTTGGGATCATATGCTCAAATATCTCTGAACCAGCGGTCGGATAATAGAATTCTTCACAATTTAAATTTACAAATTCTTATTTTAAAGTCTATCATGACATTGCTGCATGTTCTCTCTCATTTGTAGAAACCAAAATAATTGATTTCAAAGTGGACTAGTGACTTCTAAAAATTGAGTAGGAAGTTTGAGGTAGAAGAAATAGAGATTGGATCATGACAGTACATCCTACATGAATGTGTAGAGGTACCACACTGAACGCCTACAAAATGTACAACATATGTGTGTCTTGGTTACTTGTTTGTTTTGGGGACAAAATATGCAACAACCAAACGTAAGAGAGGGAAGATTTATTTAACTCTCAGATTCAGAAGGTGTTACATGGTGCATTCATGGCAGCCAACAATGGTGGAAGCACGTGGCACAGGCTGGAGAGCTGCTTACCACATTGCCAACAGAAAGCCAAGTAGGGTAGAGCAAGCTGACGCCTGGAAACTCAGGCAAAATTGAATGCTTTCCCACAAAGAAGCCACAACACTATCACTACCTCTTCCTTTTTACTTGGTTTAAACTGCCACATGTTCCCCCCACACCCAGGGTGGGTGCCCCTCTCTCAATCCCTGGCCCACAAATCAATGACACCTAAAAGTTCTTCCCTGCGTGCCCCGATCTCAACAATTTGACACAATTTCTCCAGCTCAAATCCCAAGTGTCTGCCCCTTCCAACCAAGCCCATCCTCCAAACAGCATGAGGTTTCACAGTCCTCTGTGCCCAAATACACAAAGCTTCCAGAGTACACTCCTGAACCAAAATATAGCAACGGGTTAATAAAAATTAATAACAATTACCATAAAGTGTCTATAAGGTGCTTCCAGATTCATATTCCTTGGTGCATGAAAGTAAGAAAGCCTCTCTGTACTGTTTATAGACAAACTATGTACATTGAGAACATTGTTACCAATCTAAAATAACACCTAATATCCACCATATTAATTCACAAACATTATTGTTAACCTCAGCTCTTAATAGCTGAATTACTGGTAGAAACTGGTAATATAATACAGATTAATTCCACCTAGGCCCACTTTGCCTACCAAGACGTAAAAAGAACAAACATACAATCATACACACATGCTTATATCTGTACACATAGAGAAAAAATCCATCATATCCTTTTTGCAACAATATGTTAATATAAATTTTAAAATATAGTACATTTTCAGAAACATACATGAACATTTTCCTGGATAAGGTACTAATGGCTCTGTATGTTAAACTCAAATCTCGCTCCTCTGGAGACACAAGTAGGAACTTCATATTGGATCTGACTGTAATTACATGGAATAAAGTAAGCGTCAAGGCAGAAGAATGATTAAGCAGGCGAGAGAATGCCACGTTCTAGCAGTGGGAACCACTGAGAAGTTGCATGTCTGCCTTCGCTTTGCTTTCAGCAACATCTTCAACACTCACGTTGTTCTAGATTTCAGAGGAAAAGGATAATTTGGATTTCTGTAACCATGGGACAACAGGTGGATTTTATCAGAGAAAAGATTTATCATGTATGACTCCGGTGGTTTGAAACTCAGAACAACTTCTCATCACAGCGGCTCCTGCATACAATCTGGCCTTCCACTTGGCAATGGCATGCGGAGTCATTTTTCTGACGTTTTCCACTGGTTCGGAGAAAAGGAGAAGCAGACGTTGGGCACGAGTGGAAGTGAGCAAGAAGGCCAGCTCTTGCTCTTCTCTCATTAGTGCAGTCCTCGTTCTTTCTCTTACGTTGAGACTGGAGCCGAGAGGTGTGTGAAAGGGAAGAGCCTGTACTTTGGGATCAGTAGATGCCTAGCATCACTATTTACATAGCAGATGCATTTTTCCCTAGTGTTTTAGTTTTAAAGCCTTTTTTAAAACATAAAGACGAAATCTCATTTTCATCATTTTGGATTTTCTAAAGCTCATCTAATACCCACACTGGCCCTAAGACCGAGGTATTATTATATTCATTTTATAGACATGGTAATTAATGTGGAGTATACTGTGTCTTCAATTAGCAAAACACAGCTACAAATCTGAATGTGTCTAATTTCAAAGTCCTAATACAATCGCGCCTCGCTCTGAAGTGTTTTGTCAAGGAAGCTGCTGGCAAGATGGAAACTAAATCGAGACTAAGATTCAATCAAAAACAGATTATCAGTGTATGGTCAGCTTTGACTGGAGCATTCTATATTTTAGGAAAGATTCATTATTATATATAAAAATCTATAACTCTAGAAACCTGAGTAATTTGGAGCTTGAATATCAAATTCTTGTGAGTATGTTTGCTCATTAATGATATAGTGCAATTATTCTCATAGACAAGAACTTAGAAGGTTGTAATTGTTAATTTCTTAATTTTACTTTATTTTTAATTGTGCACTCACCCTTAAGATTCCATATACATAACCTGAAATCCACTGCCAGAGAAAGAGATTTTCGGCAGCAATTGTGTGCGAGTGTTTCAGCTAGCATATGGCTCATTATCCTGTTTTCCTAATAAACACACACACACACACACACACACACACACACACACACACACACACACACGATATACAATGGTTACATAGGCTTGAGAATTTTGTACACATATATATCACAACTAGTTTACAATCCTTCCCTCATTATCTTGCCTCCTGTTCCCTTTCTCAAGCTACCCTCCCCCCACCACTCTTTTCTGGTTCTATAAAATGCCTGTATTCTAGGTTTCTCATACTAGAGAAACCACATGATATGTTGTTCTGAATTTGTCTCACTTTGCTAAGCATCACGGTCTCAAGTGGCATCCATTTACCTACAAAAATCTCACATTTCTCTGTCTTCGTAGAAGAGTAGTATGCCATTGTGTAAGTATACCAGTTTTTATATCCATTGGTCTGTTGATGGGTATTTCAATTTCTCCTACAGTTTAACTATTGTTAGTAGTGCTGCTTGAAATATCCAGCAATACATCTTTTGGATATTTTTCCAAAAGTGGTAAAAGACACATATAATATAGCTGCATTTTTAATTGAAATGGTAGTTAAAATTAATAAACCATGCCCAAGAAGCCATTGTCTAAGATCCAGGATAAAGTTTAACTTTAACCATGTAGATTCCTAGTCCTTTTTTTTTTTTTCCTTGACATGGTCTTGCTGTGTAGTCTAGACTGGTCCTGAACTCATTAAGGAGCCCAAATTGACCTTGAACTCATAGCTATTTTCCTGCTTTAGCTTTTAGTGCTAAAGTTACAGGCATACGCCACCACACCAGTTTATGTGGTGCAGAGAATTGAACCCAGGGCCTTACACAAACACTCTGTTTACTGAGCTGTGCATCCACACCATGTCAGTCATGTTTTCTCTGCACATATTAAAGAAACAAAACATCAGGAGGAAGTAGCAACAGTCATCATTATTTTACTTTCAACATTCACATCTTGGCTTTCCATTCAACATATTCTAAGAATATAGAATTAATCTCTTTTATTGAAGTAAAGAATTATCAAACACAATTTGATTGCAAGTTTGGAAATTTTGCTTAATTTGCGATCTGCTACTATTTGCCTACAGGTTCATGTGGTTGTAGTAATTTCTCTGTTTCTCAATTATCAAATTCAGCCTCATATTTACATTCTGTAAATCTTCCATGTGAGCGCACTATTCAGATTGTGGCCAAAATGTCACCTTTTTCTGACCTCTTAAGTGACTGATCTTAAGCATCTCCAAGTATGAGTATTATTCTACGTTTCTTAGTAAATTCTTGTTTCTTTTCTATTTTCACTAATTCTTAAAAAGAGCGCTAACTCTTTTTTGCTTTTTTGATACTCTAAGAAAAAAATAGTTTACATTTTATAATAAATCAGTATCCCCAAGGAAAATACAAGGTGGCATATGGAGGACATAGCATAATTATTATTCAACAAATGAAAATTTTGTTCCTGGCAGAAAGCAATTCCAGAGAGTGCAGAAAGATAAGTGTTCAACAACAAATTAGTCAGACCATTTTCGATAAAATGATGTAGCTCAAGGTTAATAAGTCATTTGTTATCATGTAGACTATGGTACTGGTGCTCTGTTCATTGAAACGTTAAGCTGGCCATAGAATACATGAATAAACATATAGGAAAAGATTACAAATGGGCACTATTTTTCTTCAATTATTTAAAAACTATGCTATTTCTATGTACTGTAATACATTTCTAAAGCAAAGTTGCTAGTAGGAAACAAGGTACCCAAAGGAAGCATCATACTGAAATGAAGATTTTTTTTAAAAAAAATTAAAGCTTATTTTTAAAATATAAAAGACAAGTCACTAAATCATTTATGTGTGGAATTCAAAGTGATCAGATTCATGGAAGCAGAGAGCAAAGTGTTGGGACTAGAGCTGCGGGGAGAAAAGGAACAGGAAATGAATCAAAGAAGACAAATTTCAGTTATGCACATGAACAAATCTAGGAACCCAGTCTACAGCACAATACCCATACTAATAATATTGCCCTACAGACTTAAAATTGAGCTCATAGACTATGTAAATATTTTAATCACTAAACAATAGTATAAGTGATGGGAAGATGAACACGTATAAGCATAAATGATTCAAGATAAGTCAGACCGTTATGTAAGTACTTAATATTTTAAGGTGTTTTCATTTTTTTGTCTCTATTCCCTTTAGTGGTCAAATTGAAAAAGTTCATGAAGACCTGTATTTCATTCCCGGGTTAGCTGCTTTACTAAGTGTTTTAGTATATGTGTTTGAATCTAAATATTTCTACCATTAACTTTGGATGAGCAAGTGTCTTCAACTTCACTAGCCTTTATAGGCTCTCTCCCTTTAATAATAATAATAATAATAATAATAATAATAATAATATACCTGTAATAAAAAGAACACTCATTAAATGTATATTCAATGTCAGACACTGTTTTATATGATTTGATAATTTAACATTATAATTCTTATAACAGCCCGATGAGGAAGCTGCTCCAATTACAGAGAAGAAACACGAAAGGTGCCAAGACCATGCAATTTGCATGGCAGAACAGTAATACTGTGAATTATTTTCATAGCACCTGTGCCACATTACAATGAGATCAGTAAATCATGGGACTACAGATTCATTATAGGGCATTTTCATTTTACCAATACACCTTACAACACACTAATTGAAATCTCTGTGACTAATCACATGAAAAGTCTTTTAAAATGTCATTTATGATTATGATCTATTTAATAACAGTATATAATAAAACAGGACTAATGCAATACTATTTTAACTGATTGAAGCTGCTGTAAGAACCTACCATAGCCTGTTTTGCTCACTGTTGTGGTGCGGGGAGCGTGAAGACAAAGATACTAACAGAGTCAGTGTCTGATAAAAACTCAAGTTCTGGTTCATAGCTGATATTTCTTGTATATTCTAAGAATATGTAATATATGTATATATTCTTAGAATATAGAAAAAGACGAGAGAAATTTACAAATGTATAGTCTCATTAATCAGGGATCTCCTTCTATGACTTAATCCCCTGGCAAAGGACTTATTTTGTGATAACATCAGCTTAGAGGTTAGTTTTTTTTTTTTTTTTTTTGAGATAAGGTCATGCTATATATTTCTATATTCCAGGCTGGTCCTAAACACTATTTAACCCAGGCTAGCCTTGACCTCCTAGCAATACTCCTGCCTCAGCCTTCTAAGTGCTGGAATTACGAATAGGCATGTGTCACATCACCTAGTGAGGCTAAGGCTTCAACATTTGAATTTTAGAGGACACAAATACTTGGATTATAGCAAGTATCAAGGCTTTTTATATTTTTTTATTTTGCATTTTATCTTCTATGAATTAAAAATGGTGGTTCCTTACAATAAGCCACCACTTTACAGTTCATTTAACCACAGGGAATTTAACAATTTATAATATAGTGAAATATTTCTCAAAATTAAATGTAATTCCATGTATATGAAAACTGAATCATCATTTTTTGAAGAAAAAAATCGTAAGGTGCTTAAAGCACCCCTGAAGATTCTTTTGGATAATTCTGATACATTTTCAAAGTTTATTATTTTAAAATATTTAATTGTGAGTTCATAAACAAATTTTTTAAGTTTAAGATGATAGCATGTCTGTGTCTTTGATCTCAGAGAAATAATAGTCATGGTTGGGCTTTACCCTCATGAGGCACAGTTGCCAAAGGAAAAAGCCATCGAGGGGATTTCACCGTTATCTTCTATTTTCAGTTTTATAATGTATTAATGTATTTCATCCTGTAGCTCCTAAGAAAGTATAAGGCCTTTAAATCATTTTCTTACCTATAGGAATAGCACAGCTGTTACAGTGCTTGCCTAAGAAGTGCAAGGCCCTGAGTTCAATTCAGACACATCACATTAGCCAGGAATAGTTGTGCATACTTGTAATCTCAGCACTCAGCAGGCTGAGGCAGGATTGTTGTGAGTTTGAGCTAGCCTTGGCAACTTTGTGAGTTGAGGGCCTGCCTGGACTACACAATGAGACCCTGTCTCAATAAATAAATAAATAAATGCACAAATAAATAATAAATTATATTCTAACACTTCTCTTTGGGTGGTCTTCTCCAGTGTTCTTGCTTCTTTTGAATGGTGAGTGACGACTGGCACTGCAATTTTCACTGTGTGTGCGGGGGTGGGAGGGAATGTGCATTACTGGTGGGACCCCGGTGCACTTAGTGTGACTCAAACTTGTTCTTTGGATGAAAGGACTCCATGTTATAGCAGAAAGGAAATCCAAATGGTCGCTTGAAGAACTAGGCTCTAGGACTGATTCCCCAATTTGTAGCCTTGAAATTTTAGACAGGGTAATTAACCTCTGAAGCCATTTGGATTACAAAATGAAAGTCCTTTGATTTCATCAGGATGCTATAAGAATTAAGAGCATGAACTGATGTGGAAATACTGGGCAAATGTCTTTCAAAAACCTGCTTGCGTATGAATGTACACTAATGAATGCTATTAATTGGATCACTACTATACAAATCATAATTACTAATATAAAAGAAATTTGGTGACTGTCAACACCAGATGTACTTTACTTTATACACAGATTTTTGGTGTAACAATTATACATTGAGAATTAATTTAATTTTAATGGCATTGATGAATCATTTTCACATTTTTAGATGAGTTATATTCTTGAATTAAGGTCATGAGCAAAAGTTAAAGTGAGAAAACGTGCCCTTCATGATATAAATAAATAAAATGTGTGATGAGTGTTTAGATAAGTGAGTCGAACAGACAAATCTGTTTTGAGGTCTAAAGTGAAAGGTCTCAATAAACTTGACCAAACAACTCAGGGGGTTCCCATACAAGTCCACCGAAAATATATTGAATCTTCTTGTGATCTCTACATTTGATAAACAGAAAATTCTATTTATTCCTAACAGTTAAAGTGTAAGATGAAGTCATCTTGCTCACACTTTTCAACTGGTAAACTCTCACTGATAATTCCTGCTTATTTTAACAGGGACTGATCAAAAGAAAATTGAGGCCTTTAAGTCATTTTTCTGACCCTTCTCTCTGATGGGATCATCCCACCACCAATAATTCTCTGTGAAGACAGAGAAAACAAAGCTATGGTTTTATTCACCAAACCATGGCACATGTAGTAAGATGACAGCCGACACCAAGTACTGGCAAGAGAATGCATTCTAGAAGCAAACTTTGGTTGGTGGTGTAAATAAAATGTACCTAGTGAAATTACGGACAACAAACATAATAGTCAGGCCTTTCCAAATGGGTCTTCGTTGGTTTCTGAAAAGTATTAGAGTTTTTGATCCTAATTATAACTCTGTCCTCTTTAATGATGCCTACAACGGAAAGGTTCATATAAAACTATCAGAATTTGACTGTGTACACAGCCGTGCTACTACTTTATTAAAATAACAAAGCTTTGTTCTTATTTTTGTAATTAAGAATTGAAGGCAGTACCTATAAAGTATACACCCAATGTTTCCTTCTGTTGTTCTAAGCTTATAATGCTATAGGTATGTTAGTGTGAGTGATATTAGCTTACCTATTGCATAAAAGATAACAAATACTAAATGAGTTTAAAATAATCATATTCATCAAATATTATCCCAACAAATAAATCATAGCTTCCCTTTCACTGGTAAGATTTAATTTACTAATGTTTGTTTTGTATATTCTCATATACATTAAATACAGCTCTTGAAATGAAAGCAACACGTTCACACCAAACATGCTGGTTGGGTGCGGTTCTAGCCCGCCTTCCTCTTATAGCTGTTCTGCTGCTTAAAACACACTCTGTGACTTACAAGGCACTTTGAAATTTAAGTAAGTTTTCTGCACGCCGCTATATTCCTATTGATATCCTGACTGCATTCTTGAACATATAATTCAAGAAAACCCAACATAAATTTAATATTTGTGTTTCTGTGAAAAGCAGCAGGTAAGAACAAGATTATTTTTTCTGTATTTAATACACTGCAGGATTATTACTGGGAATTATAATTGCCAATTGTCACTTGACAGTTTTTGTCTTATAATACTGTTGACGTATATACAGGCCCAGTCATATGCATGTATTCCCACACAAAGACACATACACCTTCTGTACTACTAGATGTACCATAAAAATACCTCCAATATCAGTGTCTTTAAGTGTGTATGTAACCACATAATTTTTCCCAAAGCCAACATTGTGATATAATTCTTTCTAAAGTAACTTTCATTTTTATTCAGATCTTTGCCCATATTTTTAGAAAGTCAGAAACACACAGAAATATTAACATTAAGCAGTGATAATTCAAAGGTAAGAAGTACGTGAGGATTTCTCTTTTTCTACGCACCCAAGTCTCCACCCCTAGGAGTTCCCTTTGTCAAAAGCTGTAAACACGTGGATCTCAGAAACATGTTCATCTTCAGCAGCTTAGCATTTGCCAATCATATGTCCTCATATTAACTGTGGAGATACGGAGGGGTATCTGACGATAATGTTTTATATAAAATATATGATGTGTGAACGTTTATAAGAGACATAAAGGTCTATAAGCATTTTTTGAAGAAAATAAATGAGAGTCCTTAGCTTCAGAATGTGACCTATATGCATTTTTTTCAGCAAACAGAAAAATAAAAGAATGAGAAAACCCACTGTCCTATGAAGTGACACTGTCCTTCATTCTTTGAAAATTTAGTTGTACACTCTTACAACAATCCAGCACTTACGTCAAATAGTCATCCCATGCTCATCTCTGCTTAGAAATATTAACACTTTTTTTTAAGATAGTCTTGCTCTGTAGTCGAGGCTAGTCCTGAATTCCTGAACTTGCTATGTAGCCCAGGCTGGGCTTGAAGTCCCAGCAGTCCTCCTGTCTCAGCCTTCCAAACGAGGAAATCAACTCTTGTCTTTTTAATTTCTCAGATAAGGAATTATCAACCAGAGCACTGTTGGTATTTTTGCCTAAGTGTTTGTTGTAGGAGGTTGTACTGTGTATTCTAAAATATTGAAAGGCAAATCCCTGAACTCTATTCACTAAATAGTATTAACACACTCCCCTTTAATATTTAAGTTAAAATAAATGTCTCCAGTCATTGCCAGATGTCTTTAAGGAGACAAAATAATTTATTTGGGAAACGCTGTGCCTGATATTTTAAAAACTTCTTTTCTAGGCAATGTCCAAATCCATGGGAAAAAGATATAGCAGTACAAAGAACTTTCAAGTAAACATGAGTTAGAAAATTTGGCAGAACTTCACAGAATGACGCTAAAGTTTTTGCATTATCTGTACTGCTGAATCATTTCATACTTGGTGTTTGTTTTATTTGACTGGATATCAGTAACTAGAAGTTCAAGGGAAATCAAATCTTGCCTTTTTATGGTAAAATAAACATAGGTCTTCCTTTGAAATCTCTATTTTTCATAAATCTGTTTTTTACACATGAGAAGGCTAAATAATACACCACTTCCTGTGGCAAGGGAAAATGAGGCACACAAACTATAACACCTTATTTAAGGCACTTGGTCACACGAGCAGAGGCCAAAAGAAAATAGAAGAGTGCTATCTACAATGATTCCTAAATCCAGTGAGAGTTCTGAGGACAAAGTGCATGGGTCAGATGAGATACAATATTTCTATAACTCAAACAAAAAATTATTTGTTATACATATGTAGCAGCTTAAACGAAAGACTAAAATGCATATTGGAATAGTCCCCCAAGGCTCAAAAAAGGCTATTATGGTTTGAATTTGGATGTTCTCCAAAATCTCAAATTTTTGGATATTATAGATTACCTATGAGTTTCGTGCGCTGTCAACATATGGTGCCTGGTCAGGGGAGACGACAGGTGTGTAGTGGAGGACAGGATTGTGGTAGATTATGGATTACAGGCAGGTGGTGGTTTAGAGGCTTATGGTAGATAACTGGACATATGAACTGGAAGAAGTCAATCATCGGGGCCTAACCAGGAAGGAATGGAATACTGATGCTTTGTCCAGAAGAGGGAGATCTCCAAGACATGACAAGGAAAAGTACATGCTAGCTCTGACCTTCAGTACTCACTTAGCTTCCTCTCTACCATGAGGTAAATGACTTTCCTCCAGCTACACTCCCACCAGGTGCTTCCAACATTGCCAGCCAACCATGAATGCGCTAAAAACTTCTGAAACTATGAGCTAAACTAAATATTACCTCCCTTAAATTGTGGATGTCGGGCATTAAGTCACAGTAATGAAAAATAACTAAGTCAGACACAGTCATGGGTGGAATGGCCCCTATATAATCTGCCTCACAGGTGAAAGACAGCAGAATCACCACTGTATATTAATATGCTGGGTGCCACAAACACACTTAACTTTTAACATTACAAAATGTCTTATTGTAGGATGAGCAAAAACACAGTCTTTCCAGCCCAGATATTTCTTCTTTATCCTAGGATGTTATACTCTAGGCTTTATCTACACTGTGGGGTCTACCACACAAGCCCCCTCAAGCGAAGATCTTCCGTTTTACATATTCACTCTTTTCTCCAGCTCGAGAGATTTCATCTCATTATACTGATGCAGCACTGTGATTGATGTAACTTCAGTGCAACATCATTAAGTCGTGGCTAAAAGACATTTTATTAAACCCATGAGGACCACTACCTAGCAAAAAAATAAAAATAAAAAATTAGGCCTGTGCAGAACAGTAACCTAGCCCAGAATTCTAGTGAACTAGATAATTCTCTAAAGAGATCAAGGAAAGATGGCTCTCAACTTGGCATTCAGTAAGCCTGTCTGTGCTTACGTATCTGAAGTACCTGAAGTGCTTATCCAATCATAGCAAGAGGAATGAACAACTGCCTGACTCCTCCCAGTCTAAGTATTCTTTCACCTAAAACAACTTTGGAAGGGAATTAAGGGATGTCTGCTGAGCTGCTGAGGCAATACAAGTGGAATGTCCAACCTCTGTCTTAGTTAGTGGCAAGCTTCTTAGAATTTTTTGAACATTGACTCCTATTAACTGTACCAGAAATTCCATAAATGTCAGAAATTCAGAGGTATTTATACCTCTGAAGAATCTATAGCAAGCCTAGTGCACACCTTTAGGATCCTGATCCAGTGGTGCTTCTTATTCTCAGAGGTGAGACCAAGGGTACGCCTTCAGGGAAATACTTCTCTGTCGTCAGCTTTGTAGGTATGGCTTTGCCCACCTCTTATTTGAGTCACCTTAAGACTGCCTTGAGGACAATACAGGACAGATCCCTGGATGCGCCTTGCATCTGCTCCTTCATTTTTAAGTGATATATTCAGGAATATATATACAGTGTGCACCAGCCATGGCTCAGTTGCATGACTTCATCTCCCCTGTGCGGTATTTTTTGAGTAGCCTCTGCACATACGGAAACTACATCCAGTGCTTGTTCTCCTTCTTCTGGAACACCTTTGATCCCATGATGTCAAAGGAGTGTGGTGCTATGAAGCACTAGCCACGCAGTGACTTTATTATTTGGGATTATGATGTTTCTCCAATGTAGTCCAGTCACTTTAATAAATGTGTACCTCTAGCTCTCCAATATGTGACACAGGCCAGAGAATCACTTCATAATTAGACGTTGAGTATTTGTGCGTATAGGTGCATACACTGTAGAATTAGAAATACTGATGCTTTTACTCACCAGAGGATAAGAGGGTTGCCATGGTGTGTGACAGACAAGCCGATAATGGCAGATCTAATCATTCGTCAGGTCACCCACGGTCTTCACAGCTTGAGAGAGTTGGCATTAGATTGACAGGCCTTCATTTTCACATTCCTGTCAAAAGAGCTGAATGACAGGCTAGTACACAGTTCCTTTCCAGAAATTTCCAATGCTTTCTACCTACTAAATTTGTGGTAGCTGGGATTGCAACTCAGTCCCTACATTTATGTCCGCTGTTGCTACTTCCTTTGGCCTCCATATTGAGGTTTCCCAGACTCACATCGTTCTAAATTGGTCACTTTCGTACACCGAGAAGGGCTATTTCTTTCAAACAACTCAGTATGTTCCCTCCAGGCACGGAGGCACTCATCAGGGTCAACTATCACCTCAGAAATGAGCCACTCACTTTTGCCCAGGACGGTCCTCTTGCAGTGACACCTGTCATCTCTTGCATATGGCAGAAAACCACTTCTCTTTGTTGATTTTAATTGTGAGCGAAAAAGGCATATTCTAATTACAGGAATTTTTATACCCATTAACATAATATTCATTGAAATTATAACACCAAACTAAAAAAAAAAATCAATTTTCATCAAGAATTGGAATCAGACTAAAAGGCCACACATGACCCTGAACAATTTTAAGTGAGGGATAATTTATGGCTTCAGAACAAAGAATGGTCCAGAATTTGTCAAATCTAAAGCTATTATAACATGTGGGGCCCCTCTCAAGAAATAATGCAAAATTATGAATACAATATTATATATGAAAAGGAACATTTACATAGAGCAAGAATAGTAAATGGCTACAATTGTTTTCTTTCAAAAAGCTCACAAATTGCACAAAAGCACAAACCATTTGTTAATTTACTGTCTGGCACCCTCTTTCTCAAATGGTGTCTATAATTTTTGGTTTTATGCTCGCTGGCAGCCTCCTCATTGGACTCTGATTCTGTAATAACAATTTATAAATAAAGAATGGGAAGATACATTATTATTTCTTCTATTATACTTTTTTGAAGTTCGTTTTATTTTTAAAAACGCTATTGTGGATCACACAATCAAATTGCTTTGAGTAAATTTTTAGAATATAAAATTTGAAAAAAAAATGAGTTTCCTTTTCTGGATTAGTAAACCTTGGACTAGATTCTCAGAGCTGTTTTCGTCTTTGTGCCTCCTTCCCTAAGCAAAACACTATGGAATGAAGTATCTGTAGCTCAATCATTTTACATTCACCATATTGATATTCATACTTTCGCGTTAGAGTTCTGAGTGATGGAGATAATTTTAAGAGCCATATTCATGCTGGGAATGTCAGAAATAATTCTGCATAAGTATGACTGCTAATCCCATAATCATAACACACTAAGCAGGAAGTAAGGGCAGTTTCACTTTATCTCATATTGTTAGATCAAGAAAGTACTCATGACCAATTCAAAGCTCCCTTGTTTGAAGGCATAGCAGAGCGAACTTAAAGCAGACAGAATTAACAGACATAATACGTTAATACTTTTACAAATTTCACACACATAATCTTGGTAACACACTAAAGGTGAGAAGACTTGAATGTGAGCACAAATTCATGAGTCTTTTGTTTCTACAAGGGCCTAAATGACTTGCTATTTCATCCTATCACAACCCAAAAGTTGTGCTTCTTGGGCTACTTCCAGTCTTGGTTTTCTGGAAATAATATAAGGGATGTGATAGATTGGGAGGAAAGCACAGACTATGTCAATGTGTTCAAGACCCCCAATATAATTCTCTGCATCTGGGGAATGTACTACACACAGACAGTAATAGTTGAAGACACAAGAAAGGCCGGCAAGAACAGGTGTCCAACGATAAGGAAAAGGAAGAAGTACTGGATGGTTTTCTAAGTAGAGGAGTGATAGGATGTAAGGCTTATGAGCTAGGATTTCTTTCGTGTGTGTGTGTGTGTGTGTGTGTGTGAAACTCCTGGTAATATACCCTATCCCTAGGAACCTCTTGATAATTTCTTAAGTGTATATTCAGTCTTTTGATGAAATGAGAAAAAAAAATCTTTGACATGGGAAACATTTCCTTTTTGACACCACATGCTTCTTGACCTGAATAAAATTTGGTTTATGTCCACTAGCAACGTTGGTAGATTATATCTCCACCATTAATATTACACCAGACTTGACAAACTAGTAAGGCCATGTTTCACAAGAAAATCACATCCATTTTTACTCATTCAATTGTTACTGGTTATCTATAATGTTACAAAATATTCCATCATAATCACAAAATACTGAGATAAGCAATTTATGAAGTGGAAAATTTTACTTTTGTTTCAGTGATTACAGGTCACGGTTGGTGGATCCTTCAACTGAGATGCTTTGGGGAGTAAACTATAGAAAAAGTATTCTAGTTTCCAAAAAACTGATCAAATTATGTAATAATTTGCATTTGATAAGATCATATATTAAAATAATAAAAACATAGATAACAAATATTAACATATATAATATTAAAATTCCATAATATTTTAGAATATATATAGGCATTGTATTAAATAAAAATTTGAACACAGAAAAGCTTGAAAAATCTAAAAAATCCAAATATTACTATATTTATTGTTTCATTATACAGATTTTATAAGGTACTTACCACTTCTCTGTTCTTAAAAGTTAAATAGTCAATTATTACACAAAATTTAAAAATTTAAATGAAAATTTATACTGAGTAGGTGTCTTAGTTACTTTTTTGTCACTGTGACTCATTAACCGATATCCACAACTTTAGGGAGAAAAGATTTATTATTCCTCACAGGTTTAGCAGGTCTCAGTGCTTTCATGTATGGGTAGCTGAAAAATGGGGGAATCACATGGCAGAGAGGAGCAGGTCTGGGTCCAGAGTCAGCTCTACAGATAGAGGTTCTCGCAGCATAGGAGAACAGAGAAAAGTCAGGGAGGAAGGACAGAATCAGCACACACCCCTCCAAGTCAATCTCCACGCATTTGCCCCTTCCATCCAGGCCCCACCTCCCAAACTTACACACTATCCATAGGAACATGAGGCTTTTGGGGACACTCCAGATCCAAACCACAACAGTAGAGATAATGTCTTTTGGCATTTGATGGAATGGTGTTAAATTTTTCCTATCATTATGTCAATATTTTTACTAATCATAATTTAGACTTTTTAATGTAAATGTAAATTGGTATAAAGTCGATATTTATGTTAATTGCAATTTAAGTTAGCTGCACATGATATGTATGTTTTGTGCTCAATTTTGAATATAAATTATTTAACAAATAAAACATTATATTACATATTCATGATTCATAGCCATAATGAAGCTCTTTACATTAGAAAGCATCCTTTCTTTAAGCAGAAAAATAATAACCTAAGCACATAATCATTAAAATTTACCACCTCCATATTCATGTGGGATAACACTCTATTGACCTCCAATTTGTGCTGATTAGAGCTTTGAATCCTATAATTGGGGCCAGAAGTACAATTTATTTGAATTACTATTTACATTCTTATTCAACTTTCTGAAAATGGGTCAAGAGTGTGGCTCAAAACACTGATGTTTATTTTTAAAATAAAGAAACCAAGTCATCCTTTGCCTTCACAGCTCTGCGTTTTCTGGTCTTTATCCGCAATACTCCTTTCTCAAATCAACCTAGAAACATCTCTTTTAAGACCATACTGTCAACACGAAACCATCTCATTGCAGAGATGTCTCCTCCCATTCCATTAGCGACAGTCTTTCCATCTAGAACTTTTCCTTCCTACTATCACTTTCTGATTGTCCAGCTTCTGCTAAATTAATCTCTGCTCTATTTCAGATCTCAGCTGAATATTTGACAGAATGTAAATTCTCATGACGTATTTCTTAGGCCTGAGTATTGCTTCAGGACTATAACCCCAAAACATTGAAGGTCTGAGGCAGGCAGCTTGTTAGGTTCAAGCTCAACCAGGATTAATTTAGTAATAGACAAGTTTTTCAGTACGAAGGCTATACAGTCAATGGTTCAAACACCAGTATGACAAAAATAAGTTTATATTTTGGGATAATTAATAAACAGAGACAAATGTTTTCAATTCAAATGATTAAAGTATCCCAAAGAATTCTTTTAATCCTGTATTTAAAAATTTAATTTTTAACTTCAATACCAAACTAAGTAACATTTGAATTGTATGTATTAACATTTTTGAGAAAAAAATGCACGTACAATAGAGCAAGATACAGTATAGTAAAGTATGGTTAATGTAATATGCTGGTTAAAATCATGAACTATGAATTCAAGTTGCCATAGTATAAATTCTGACTCAACCAGGTTCTTGAACAAAATATTTAAACCCTCTATGATTTCAAAATCATGATAGTATCAACCTCATAGAATTATTGGAGACTAAATAAGTTGACTACTTTTCATAGTAGATAGCAAACGTTCCACAATATTGTTTATTATTATTATTCGGAGCTTGTAAAGCTTCTGCATTGTGATTACACTGGAGCAGAGACCAAAAAAGAGCGCAGAAACCTCACATATCCAGATAATGTCCATTAGAAATATAGCCTACAGTGTTATTTGCATCGCAAATAACACTTGTGTTTCTCTAGATTGCATCACTATTCTAAAAGATTTATTTTTATCAGCTCTACTATAGAAGAAACAATGAATCTATACAGATTACTTCTCAGATGGTGAGAAGCATATTCACCTGAAGTTGGTTACAAGGACATTGTGTTTTGTCCACATGTTCTTTAGTCTTACCACAATGTAGTGGGAATTTTTCATTGATATTGATACTCAGAAATGTGAAATATCAAAATCAAAATTTGCTAAAATGTATTATTTAAATCCGCTTCTTTTGCCATGTTGTATAAGTATTATATAAGAAGACATCTTACTGAATCTGAATGTTCAGCGCGGGATTCCCCAGCCTCTTTTAAGTTTCACAATATGTATAAATAAAATTCCATGCACATGACAGCATTTGTTGAAATTTTAGCCCCAGTATAATAATAGGCATTCCTTCTATGAGAGTCCATAGTTCTATTTGTGGGCAGAAAAACAGTCCAGATATTTTAGGTCCTAAATAAAGACTTTTGTCTAAAGTTCTGCCCCTTTTTTAGTCAAAGTTTTTAAAATTTACTATGAAATTTTCATATTTTTCCATCAGAATTATCGCAACCTTACCCTATGTACTGAGTATTGAGATTTTGCGAATTAATCCTTTAGATCCTTCCTCTGTTTATGCTCATCTACATCTCTGCTTTTCAATTAATTGCTACATAGTAAGAAAGAGGTAGACTGGTGACTTAGTACAAGCTCAGTGTCATTATAAATACCAGAGTACTTACTACATTACAGAGCGGAGCATACTACTGCATTATAGAATATGGCACTAGTAGAGTTTATCTCAGCTCCTAGTCTTTCTAATTATGTCAAACACTGACAATTTTTTTCAGACAAATAATTAAGGCAACTAGCCTTCCGATCACTCAATGAAGGTTATTTAGAACTCAAGTAGTGTAGCTGGTATTCTGAGCCAAGAAATATCTGATCTAATTCCTAAACTTTGTTAAAAGCTAGGTATAAACATAGACCGCAAAGGACAGAAACAAGCAAAATTTAATTAGGTTTCAGGTTTGATAAATAAAGAGTTCAAGGTAAATATCAGAAAATATGTGAGATTGGAATTGAATGTTGGCCAGTACAAAATTTTCCAGAGATTTTTCAGGCAAGAAGAATAGCCTAAACAAAGAAAGAAATACTGGTGACCACTGAAATAGCCACAAACATTGTCTCCTGAAGAGTATTCAAATTAACTCAGCACTGACAGGCAATAGAAATTACATTAGCCCAAATGTCTAGTTTTATGCGTTACTGCTACCTTGTGCTACCTAATTCATATGTCATATGGTGCACTTTCTTCTGTGATTTCTATGGTTTCTCACCTCTGTATCTTTGTTTCTACCGTTCTGAAAGTATGAAACCTACAATTATGTATCTCCTCTGCACCTGCCCATCATTCGCATAATTCCCACACTTATTTCTGAAATGCCTTCTTTGTCATGAAAACATTTCTCTTGAGTGAAAAATACCATATCTAGCCTCTTATAAATTTTCACAACATATTTTGTGTGTCTCCATGGTCCTTGTTATCTACATGATAACATTTATTTTCCATGTAGTCACGTATAATTCCATCCATAAGTCAATGATTTTTCTCTTCACACTGATTTCTGCCAAAAAGTGTTATTGAATGGACAAGTTGTGTAAAAGATAACTTTGCAAGTTTTGTCTCTAACTTCAAGTTTGTTATAATTCAAATATTAGGCCACGTTTCAGAAAACCAAACAAACAAAAAATGTTAAACAAGATCCAGGTTTATGGTTTTTTTTTCCCCAAGAATCCCGGGTTGGTGTAATTATCCAGATTTGAGAACTAACATACTCTCAAAGTGGAGCTTCTAATTTAAATTCCTCTGAATGTTCTTGATTAAAGTAAAGACAGCACACTTCTATTGTGGTCTTACTGAGTCAGAAATCTCTCCGAAGGGTGGCTCCAGCAATCCACGGAAGCAAATATCAGTTAGTATCTTGGATTGCATGGTCCCAACGGATAGGGACAGTAGATTTAGTGTTTGCTTGAATATTTTCAATACAGGCCATTTCACTCTCAACAGGATACAATTACTAAAAGCAACACAAAAAAAGTGAAGGAATCCAAAGTCATGATGGTTGATTTTTGATTGATACAGTAGTTTTGAGTCAAATTCAAATACAACAGCATTGAAAATATTAGTAGTTTTATGAAAGAACCAAGGGAGAAGCAACACAAAGCAGGAAGGGCCAAGGGGCTGTGGGATGGGGTTGGAATTTTACACATCAGTGTAAGTAATATCATTATCTGTATTAAAATATACTTACATTTCATTGTTTGTTGAAAGAATGTAGAATAGAAGGGAGGTTTAATGGACAATAATCAGGGGACTGATATGACCAAAATATTTGCATTTTAATCTAGTAGTTTGTGAAATTAATATGCACTACTAATAAAAAGGGGGAAAAGACTATTTGGGGAAAAAAACAAAATACTTTCAGTAGCAATACATCCAGGCCATTTCTGTTTCTGCATTTCGTTACTCACTAAAAAGATCAGATCTCATAGGAAAAGAAAAGGTCACTCAAGAATTTTTCAAAGGAAATTTTTGATGATCCTAGAATGTCTGATTTTGTTAGACAATAAATAAAGGCAAAAGAGCTAATAAGACTTGCTAAAGGACATAGAAGCCTGCTGGGAGCAGCTGGCCTGCTCTGGAAAATTTAAGCACTGAAACCATGAGGATAGCAGAGAATAACTCACTGTATAAAACGAGAAAAATATTTATAAGTTCGCCAACATATAAGTATGCAAGATGTTCATAACGATTTTGTGTTAGCTCCAAAGACAGCCAGTGGCAATATGCGATGTTGGATTTCAATGTATTAGTTACCCTCAGCACAGCTATTGTGAGAAGTGTCACGAGAGACTTTCTTGTGTTTTGTGACATTCTTTTCTCTTAGCCTGGATGCTAATAACACGAATGTGTTCAACTTGTAGAAGTTCATTAGGCTATGTCCTTATTTATGTAACTTAAAATGTGTATGTTAAATTTTACTAACAAAGCATACAAAAATGTTTTGAAACTTTGATAATACCAGCAAAATCAAAGGAGAAAAGAGAAATGTATATCTGAAATAAAATGCTATCTGAGAAATAACAAATGATAATAGAATTTTTAGGTAGCCATTGTGAAACCATGGTTGTAATTCATTGTAATTATAGAAATAACAAGAATATTTTCATTTGAGAAATTTTTTGGTGAGAAAATAGCGTGTAACATAAAAAATAATGTCACAAGACACAGGATACATAGACACAAAGTAAGGGACATTCTAAGTTTTAAAAAATCAAATGAGCCTGACAGACATATGAGATATGTTTACACACACACACACACACACACACACACACACATGTATGAATGATACCTGGTGTGTCTAGAGCAAAAGAAAAGTAGCTATCAAAGACATAATTTGGGTAAATTTAAAAGTAAAAAGTAAAATAAACAATGTTAAACTTTGTTGCAATGATGTGTACATTTTGGTTAAACGAATTTTTTCCATAAGACATATTGGTTTCAATATCTAGAAGTAACAAAACTGTCTTAACTAGTAATTATTTTTTCTCCAAAATAAAACACAAATATGGAAAAACTTATCATCCATGCATTGTCTTGGTCAAGGCTGTAAGAATTCGCTGAGCTATTGACTCATCTTTGTTTCAGATGCTTCGATGCTTTGCTTTTTTTTTAACAAAGCAAAAACAACACTGAATTATTTCTGGAATTGTTTTAAGGCCTTCTGCTTCTGAGCTCCAGATACCTATTTCTTTTCTGTGTACGGGACTAATGGAGGCCAGCTTGACTGTGAGGTTAGTGGTGGATTACACTGCCTAATATTAAAAAAAAAAAAGCAAAGATGCTGTAGCTTACACAATTCTCAAAGCTATTTTCACATTTAATCAGTCCCAAGAAGGTAGAATGCTTTCAGGTCTGACACAAACCATCAGCGATTAGCACTCAGATTGTTGTTGCTGTTGGTGTTATCTGCAGTCCATGGAGAGGGTGCTTTCTTGGAACTGTATTTAAAGTGATTTGGTTCTGTCTTCTTTTTCTTTTCTCCCTAACTTCTTTGTGTTATCAATTTAATATGAATTTAAAATTCATCATGTGAGTAGATTTAATATTTCACTTAATTTATTTTATTCTTGATCTAATATTATTTTTCACATACAAGATATTAATCCTCAATAGCTTTTTGTACCATTCCAGGCTGATGCGTTAAATGGTCAGACCAAGTTACTATTCCATATCCCAGTTTCAAAACCCACTTAATATAATTACATTCAATAGAAGACACATCAGATGCTACATTTATTAAAACAGAGACCCATGCTCTCAGATAAAAGATCAAGAGGATTATTAATACAGTTCAAATGACAAAAGTATGATGCTCACAAATGCCATAATTCTTTCCTCACTTTTACTGTGCTTGTCCAATTAGAAGACAGGTTGATTAGATCCTACTGTGCTTCTTTGGGTAAAAGAATAAAATTACATTTTTTCTTAATTTTCCTATACATATTATTCAATCCTAGCATACAGCATATTTTCTTGTATGAATTACTTTTTTCTACATAATAATGTATTTTAGAAATTTTTATTATTTCATAATCCTCATCCTCTTTTTGCATAGCTGCTTTGTAACCTAACTCCATGATTTCAATGTGTTTTCACTTCTCCAGTGATTTTTTTTCAAATATGAATGGTACAGTGATAAATTTAATCATTGTCACATTTCTACATGTGAACCTAGGTCTGAATCTTCTTCCTTATTTCACTGAGCTATCTGTGTATCCATCCCTACACCAGTATCAAGAAGAGAGTAAACATTAACAGTTACTCAGGATCTACTAAAACTGTTCGCTCTGATAGCTACTGAAGCCAGGAGAATTGTCACGGGAGTAGAAAGTAATGGCATTTTCAGGAAAAACGTTATTTTAATGTAGTTGTGTTGAAACCCTTTTTAATTAGAAACTGTCCGTTTCATATGCCATTTATTTTGAAGAGGTAAGAGTGTTACTGAAAAAAATCTTTATATTTTACTTATCAAATTTTCAGTAGTTGTTTTAAAGGGCTAATTTTTACATGTCACCAATTAATTTCAAGCCAGACCCTTTGTTTTTTCCCAAATGAGAAAGTTAACATAAGCCCCTCTAAAATGAACTTCACTTTGGTTTACTTTAATGAGTAATGGGAAATATAAAAAGCTGAATATAAGTCAAGTGAATTTTACTACAAACTCTTTCAGGTAATATTTTCAATTATGTCCTCTTGAGAACAATTAGTAGAACTCAGCTGTATTGTCCTTATAAGTGCTGTTCATAGAGATACAGTTACTGGGCTGAAATGCCTTGATGGATTTCTACTTTGTATCTTTGTTCTATTTTTGTACCATATAATAGGTCATTACATTTTATTGCCAAGACATTTCTGTATCTCTATATTGGTACTGTAACTTAAGTAAAGATAAAATAGTGGCCACGACATGTATCTGGATATTTCATCAAAATATTTTGCATTGGAGCCTGATTATCAGGATGGGTCACTGGGGGAAGTTGATATTGATTGGCGCCATTTGAAAGGACCTACCTAACCCAGAGACTGTTCAGTAACACGGTATTCCTTACAATGCAGGGTACTCCTTACACAGGACTTGGTAAACACAAGGAGATCTTAGTAAAAATTGCAAATATTCCACAGAGCAGAGATTTAAAAATCTTCCATTTTTCAGCTATTTCTGTGTCTGAACTTGTCTAAATTTTATAATAAGAAATATTTATTAACATATTCTAACTGAAAAAAAATTGTACATGACAGACACATCGGCTGTATCAGTAACCCAAAAATGCTAGTCACTCAACACTGATATTATACTTTTTCCTATGCCAAGTCCTCTAGTGCCTTCTTCCACACACTGTTTCTAGAATTCTAGCTCTTAAGCCTTTACTTTCCCAACATGTGGTTTCTATTTTTACAGAAACAGAAGGAACTAAAGAGCACAGAGACCCAACAGTTGTTGTTTCTCCAACTTGAAAGTCGGGAACATCACTCATTTTTGTTGTTGTACTACAGACTTACCCAAGAGGCTTTGCGCTGGGCTACATTTTTAGCTCTTTTGTATTTATTTATTTATTTGTAATTTTTGAGACAGTGTCTCACTCAGTTACTAAACAGTCCAGCAGGTACTACTACATTTTACTATTTTCCAGCCTCAGTCTCCCAGAATGCTGGCATTATATGCATACACCACCATGCTGGGCTCATTGCTGTCAGTTTTTTTTTCACAAAAGTTTCTCTCTCTCTCTCTCTCTCTCTCTCTTTAATCTAAGATCAACTGTCTAGATTTCTTCGTCAGCACCTTATTTTACTAGAGAGGAAGCTGGTAAATGGAGCTAATGCACAGAATATTTGGAGGGCAGTAACTCTCTCCATCACTCATTTCTCAAGAAGTCAATTTATTAACATAGGTTAAAAACTTCCTTTCCCCCTCACGTACATTTGACATTTTCTTTCATCTGGACAACTTTAAGCTATGAGCACTTTCTTTTCAAGTTGACTGTCTCTTTATTCCACCTATTTGCTAATATGAATATACATTAATAATAAAGTTTAAAAAGTTCTCACTCTGGAAAAGAAAGCAACATTTTTCCCCATATGTGTGTGTGCATGTGTGTTTGTGATACACAATTACATTGAGCTTGAGACATCTGTGGCAGCGTCAAACACTATATATAAGTGGTGGAATATCTGCACATGACCTGCCAAAATCCTCCCATAGACTTTAAATCATGTGTAGGTTGTCTACAATACTCAATACATTGCAAGTGTTGATTATCTGTGATAATGTATTTTATGAAAAAATCATAACAAAATGTTGTACATATCCAATACAGACTTTTCTTATATCCTCAATTTGAAGAGTATGCAGATATGAAAGGTTAACTGCATATGTAAATGTATGTGTGTTTGTTTGTATGTATATAGGTGTAGGTACCTATCTTTCAATCTATATAATGAAAACCTAGCTAGTCTGTCTTGTGACCTATGAATACAAGGAAAAAAAAATGATGAAAACTTTCTAACTGAAAAGTAGAAAATCAGAAGGAGCAGAAGGCTCCCTTTGCTCTGTGAGTCAGGTCTGAAGTGTGGATAAAAAATCCTTGTTTTTCTTGAAGTCAACTTTATAATCTGCCAAATCCAAAGTAATTAAAATTTTGAAAAGTCCAAAATATCTTGTTTTACAATTCAAATGGGCAAATGAGCTGATAGGGTCATTTCTCTACTGATCAAAATTATTAATTCATTGCAGGCATATTGCAAATTCATGAAATAATGTCTAGGTCTTTAATCCACTTTGAATTGATCTTGGTGCATGGTAAGAGGCATGTGACTAGATTCATTCTTCTGCATGTGGATGTCCAGTTTTCCCAGCGCCATTTGTTGAACAGGCTGTCCTTTTTCCATTGTGTGCATTTGGCCCCTTTGTCGAAGATTAAGTAATTGAGGGTATTCGGGTTTGTCTCTGCATCTTCAATTCTGTTCCACTGGTCTATTTGTCTGTTCTTGTGCCAGTACCAAATAGTTTTTACAACTATTGCTTTATAGTACAGCCTGATGTCTGGAACGGTAATGCTTTCTGCCATGGTCTTGTCGCTCAGGATTGCTTTGGCAATTCTTGGTCTCTTTTGGTTCCATATGAATTTAAGAATTGTTGTTTCAAGTTCTTTGAAGAAACTAGTAGGTATTTTGATAGGAATTGCATTGAATCTATATATCAGTTTAGGTAGTATAGTTATTTTGACGATATTTATTTTGCCTATCCAAGAGTAGGGGATGCCTTTCCACTTTCTAATGTCTCCTATAACTTCTTTCTTCAATGTAATATAGTTTTCTTTACATAGGTCCTTCACGTCCTTGGTTAGGTATATGTCTAGGTATTTAATTTTTTGCGGCGCTATTGAGAATAGAATTGTTTTTCTGAAAAATAAAAATACCTAGAAATATCTAGTACTTTTTTCATCAGCCCAAATGTTGGTATTTACTGATGGGATTTAAGGTCTGTGAAATTAAAAAAAAAATCATTGCTACTAGAGAGAAGTTATGAAAGTTAATCAGACAGTTTTCTTTCCTGCCTCTTGTGAGAAATAAATCTAAGAACTACCCACAAATCCCAAGGCCCTGAGCACAAATATAACACCTGATCCTTTACTGGAATGTATCCATTTCTGCAAAAATTTTGAGCCTGCTAAAAACATAATGTATTTATTAAAATTTCCCATAAAGTAATTACCTTTTACAGAGTAAAATTGCTGTAGTCTAGTCTTATAATACTAATGTTATAACATTTAAGTAACAGCTAACATTTTCTGATTATTTTCTTGATTAATTTTCATATAGTATAATATTCTTTGACTTTCTTGTATTGAGAAGGACAACTAACTTTCCAAAAGATGGTTCATTTAGCATTCTTAATAATCATACTTGTAGTATAATGATATTCACTAACAATTTACTGGGCTGTATGTTTGTGAGTCAGGCAAAATACTTGGAAAATATTTTCTCTATGATCATCACTGAGCCAGTTGCTTATTTCTGAGCAGTTAATTTAAAGAACACTTGGGAAAAAAGTTTACATTCTGAAAATTGAATTGTAGTCTATGATTTTTAATAACAGGATCCTCTAAGAATTTCTGTATCTAACTTGAAACTGGACAACAGTCACCCTGTACATTTTAAAGGTGTCATATTTGAGTGTTTACTGGGCATAACTGGCCTTTTACTCTTTAAATGACATTTCTATAGCAGTGAGTCTCTGTGAAATTCTCATACACGCTTCAATATTTTGGGGAATATCTGATGGCAGCAGTCTATTTCAATCAATTTTAAAAGGTATCCAATATCACTAAGATGCAAGATTAAACACGCAGCATTTATTAAATCTGCATAGTTAATAATCATTGCCTATTCACTAAGTAAACATTGAAAAACAATAAAAATGTTCTAGAAATGCTCTTTTAAAATCATTCACAAACTTTATAGAATGAGAGAAGGTATATGTCTTACTTTCTAGTTACCGTGACTCAGTACCCAACAAGCGCTACTTTAAAAAGGAAAGATTGATTTTTACCACACAATTTTCAAAAGTCACAGTCCATTCACAGGTGAGCAGCTGGAAAATGGTGGAATCACAGAGCAGGGCTGGAATCAGACCGAGGCTAGAGCTGGAGAGCCAGAGACAGAGGTCCTCACAGCATGGCGGAACAGAGAAAAGTTTGGGAGGAAGGGCAGGACCAGCACATGCCCCTCCAGGCTAAACCCCAAGCATCTGTCCCTTTCAGGCATGCTTCACCTCCCAACCATACATAATGCCCATAGGAACAAGAGGCTTTTGGGGGACACTCCTGATCCAACCATGGCAGCATAGATTGAATAAATATGATAGATGGAAACAGTTTTTTTTAATAAAAGCCATCTTCTGCAGACTTTGCAGCTGTTGTGAGAGCATGCAGCCCATTCTCCTTCCGTAGTTAGTTGCATATTTGTGGAGATTGGATGACATTGACTTCAAGGTTTTCAGTAACGCTCAAATAAAATTAAACTTTGTTTGTCCATTATTGCCACCGTGGAGGGTCCATAAAACTGAAGTCCAGGGTCAATACATTGCATTTCTTTTGCCACAAAACTTAGTTCTCTGGTAGTCATAACTACTGGGTTCAATTCCCAGCACCACTTAAAAATTAGCCAGGAATGATAGTGCAGGCCTGAAGTCTGACTCAGAAGGCTGAAACAGAAGTGTTACATGAGTCAAAGTCAACATGGGCTACATAGTGAGTTCAGAATTATCCTGAATTATAGAAAAAAGACCTGACAAAAGGAAGAATGAAAGAAAGAAAGAAAGAAAGAAAGGGAGAGAGAGGAAGGAAGGAAGGAAGGAAGAAAGGAAGGAAGGAAGGAAGGAAGGAAGGAAGAAAGGAAGGAAGAAAGAAAGGAAGGAAGGAAGGAAGGAAGGAAGGAAGGAAGGAAGACAGACCCATGCAAAGCCCATGTTACAGCCTGTGAGGAGCAAATATAATCCTTTCGATTGTGATTGATTTTAGAAGTATATTGAATGTGTCAACTTAGTTGTATGTTTCTGCCCCATTTTTCTCTTACTTGTACCTATATGTGTATTTATCAATTTGTCACCCATCTATCTACATCACAAAAAGATATATCTAAAGATTCATTAAATTACTCAGTTATAGTGGGAAGTTACTCTCAAAAAAAAAAAAAAAAAAAAAAAACCATGCTGTGCCACTGTTATTATCCCTGGAAAAGGATTTCAGATACTTGAGTCAGTTGCACCTTGATGTCAGTCACCAAGGGAAACACTACACAATCAAACTTGTGTTTTAATGGTGGTTTAATTACATACAGAAAAGGTAGAAGAAGAGCACCTCTGAGAGTTTGTCTTGGTTCTTCATGCCTCTCATACTCCAAACCCTGCAGCCAAAGTAGGGTAATTATTGGGCTGAGTGTCTCTCTCCTGCCACAGAAGATGGAACCCACAACTTCACTGTGGAGTATGGAGTAATGAAAGCTATGATGAACGCACTCAAGCAAAACAAAGGAAGACACACTGTGTCTAAAATAAAGAAATATATCTATAATAGAGAAATCAGCTCCCACAAAAGTTGATAAATCGGGCGTAGTCTCCATGATCTCTCTATTCCATGGTAAAGAAGTGTCCCAGACTTGAGATGCATTTTAATGTGGCCAGGCAAAAATCACATATTGTTCATGAGTCTGACTTTCTGAAGAAGCACCACAATGAGATTTAATGAGATTATCATTCTTATAAAAAGAGCTAATAGAAATATAAATCCTTTCTCTGCCAGGTTGTCCAAAACGTATCTCCCGGCAAACCAAGGATTGTTCTCTCAATAGAGAACAGATAAGATTTGCACCCAGTCTTATAACGCTGCAGGCTTCTGAAACTATAAGAAATAACCTTAAGTTTCTTAAGCCTGCAAACCACCAAGTCTACAATTTTCTGTTATAGTAGTTGAAGCTGAAGGATACATGCCCGCTGGCGCTCACTTAATAAGTGATCAGCTACATAAGCGTGCTATGTTTACACTGTACCTTTATTTTAACTGTTGTATGATTTTCTTTTATAGTGTATCTTTTCTTCCTTCCAACCCCAAGCTTTCTCCCAACCAGACCTTCCAACACTCCATCCACTCCATTGTTACCTCTTTGAATCTTTAGAATTTTTTAATTCATCAAAATGTAAAACATGAACTTTCATCCTATAAACATGAGTTGATATCTAGCGTCACTAAATACATAGTTATATACAAATACAGTCCCCGTTCTGGTTAAAAATCATCTCAACCAGTCTTGGCTCTTGGCTTCTGTGGTCACTCTTGTGCTAGAAAGCAGCTGGGAAAAAAATACACCCACCCGCCCACCTACACACTTACACACACACACTTACACACATGATGTGGATGCAGTAAATATACCTTTCTCCTTCTGTGAAAGGTCTGAAGGTTCTCTAAGTTCCCTAGGTTCACCGTGTGTTCTGATTTCCAATTTCCTGACTTCTCCACATGCCTGTCTGTTCCAGGAATCCTCCTTCTGTCACAGAATCTCTCATCTCTGTGTAGTTTCACCAACTGTTATTCAGTTCCTTTGTTTCTCAGACTGAGTATAAACTTCACTAACTTAAAATCCACTTACTTTTAAATTTGAGACCACTTTTTGTTTATTTGCCTGTGGTAATTTCATTAGTGAAGTATAGGAAAGGGGAACACAGAGCTATGCGAAGAGGTGAGGAACTTCCTATATTCATGGATTTTAATGAAAATTTGGTTTTCTGAAGGACAACACTGGACATTTGTATACCTGATTGGTTTCCGTGATTACAGGGATCTTTATGCAAATGGAAACAATGAAAAATGCAAATAAAAGATGAGTGAACAAATGAACATCTTTTGATTTTATAATAACTAATACAGCTTTTACTCTGACAAAGACATGAACTCAGTTTTTAGAAACATTACTTCATGATTCCAAAATATCATATTTTATTTTACCAAACTAAAAACACTCATAGCTAGCTTTAAATCTCTTTCTTGTAACTACAGAACATCACTTTAGGTTTCATCTTCAGTATTAATAAAATACAACTAGTCATTATTGGTTTTGTTCTCTGAGATTCTGTAAGTACATTTTCTTCAGTCTGATGAGAAAGGGGATCTTGGGGTCTGAAGTGATAAGAGATCTTCTGAAAGATTCTGTAAATTTTCCAATAAAATAAATATGGCTCAGTATATTTTTATATTTATAAGAAATAAAGCTACACCATTTTACTGTGATTTAATCAAGAACTCAATTTACTCAGTAATTTTAATTAAATGAATAAAATTACTATAAGATTGGATCATGCATCCTTAAATCAAAAGCTAATATCATACTCCCAAAACATATGTCTAGATAAATATTTGGCAGCATAAAATCATAAAAAATATCTGAGAAATAATATTTTAGAGCAAAAAATAGTAAGACTCAGAAATCAGTATGCCAGCTGTTCTAGTTTTATTTTTATTACTGAAGAAATATTTTTAATTTTATAATTTTGTGTGAAAAATTAACCTTTAACACTAATAAGGAAAAACATTTATAACATTTTTATTGTATTTGTCTATTAGGAGTGTCATTTAAAAAGCACCACCAAGTGGATAGCTTAAACAAGAGTAATTTATTTTCTTGCAGTTCTGGACACTAACAGTTAAAGATCCAGATGTTGGAAAAGTTGTTTCTCTCCGAAGCTCATACTTGGTTGACAGACACTTATCTTACACCCATGTCTTCACTTGGTCTTCAGACGTTTGTCTCTATATTAATTTTCCTTTTTAAGGCCAGTAGCCATATTGGACTATGGTCACTCTAAATGCCTTTATTGACATATTTTTTTTTCACTAAAGGCCTTCTCTCTACATACAATCACAGTGAGGGTTAGTACTTCAATATGCAACATTTAGAAAACAAATCATCCTCAAACATTCACACAATGGCTACTGAAGAGGTTAGAGGAAGGGGCACAGCGTTTAAAGCTCTTGCCTTGCAGGTGCAAGGCCCTGAGTTCAGTTCCCCAGCACTACATAAGCCGGGTGCGGTAGTGCATGCCTGCAATCTCAGCACTCAGAAAGCTGATGCAGGAGGATTGCTGTGAGTTCAAGGCCAGCCTGGGCAGCTTCAGGAGTTCAGGACCAGGCTGGGCTACAGAGCAAGACTTTGTCTCAAAAAAAAAAAAATACACACACACACACACACACACACACACACACACACACACACACACACATATATATGTTGCACTTGAGTTTTTCTGATGATGGAGAAAGAACATATGGAAGCCAATAAGCCAATAGTTGGGTTCTAAGGTCAATTTAAAGGCAAAGAGGAAGATATAAATAAGGAAAATAAAAATAAACAAAGGAGGCAGTTTCTTACCATACTGCATTCAAATGTGTGTCGATGTGATTTTTCCCACATTTATGCATATTTTTCTGTTAATAATATTTTTCCTCTTATAACCAGCTAGTTTCTAGACATTCTTCAAGAAAAGCTTTTAATGTATTCTATATGAAATATGTCTTTTCTCTCAAGCTTACCCATCTAAATTCAGTGGAAAGCTTTTGTGTTGCTTCAGCGCCTGAGTATCTGTCCCTGTCCAGATGCTAATCTGTATCAATAATCACATTAGTCTACTCTCTCTGTTTTCCTGGAAGTTCCTTGAAGAAAAGGACCAGGTATTATCTCCATATCATCAAAGCTTAGCTTGACACCCAGTCGGTCTTAAATTAACAAAATATCTAGATTCAACAAACATCATCCAAACTCCTCTCTGAATCTAATATGGAGGAGGCACAATGAAGAAAATTACAGAGTCCCAACTCTTCTAAACATTTTAATGGAAGAATTAAGAAAAGTAACTACTGCACACATGCTGATAATCAACAGCACCACAGTTCACAACCATGAATCACTACCCCGAATCCTTCCTTCTCTAGATAAGAAGGACCTGTAAGAAAAACTTTAGACCCTTTGGGCAATCATTTCCTGCTATCCTTTTTAATCATTTTTAGAAAAATAAATATGACTCAAGAATTGAGTTGAGAAGTTGCCAAATTACCCTAAAAGAAGATCACTTTTTAAAGTTCAAGTTGAGAACCAAAACCCACATACGGCAGCTCCTATGCTGAGCAGGATATAGGACAAACCACGAATCTGAAAAGCCTGAAAGTTAAGTGCTTACAGTTCAAAGGCTGTCAACGGTGAGGGGATTACATGTCAAGAAGACCTTTAATTTCAACAGAGGAGCTGAGTTTGAACACTCTACAAGGGAGTGGGAATTCCTGCCAGCACCAGCTCATCCTTACCAGAATTCTTCGGAGGATTAAGGAAAAAATTTCAAAGATGCTGTCCACCTTTCATCTTCAGGATGAAGTTTATAAGCTAATACAGTTCTAGAACTAGATATTTACACTGGGACTCATGAAATCCCCCAATGAATCACTAAGAGTACGTTTTATATTCTATCTTTATAGAGTTGCTCACCTCTATTTTTTAAAAAAAGTAATTTAAAACTAGCTTTCACCCAGCATTCAATTTCTCTGAAATTTGGCCCTTTTCCTATCTGCCACTTCCCATTTCCTTATAAGCCATATTAAAAATTGCTGATTAAAATCTACATATTAATTACTTGACTTTAACACTATTTGTGAGGTACCTTTTCACGCCAGCAAGTGCACATAATTTCAGCTCTCATGGAGCTTAAACCCCAGCAGTAAAGTTAAGTCAAATAAATGTTTATATTTTTAAGCACAAAATCCTCAGTGTTGTTTTTAAAAGGTTTTTATATGTGAAGTCCACATTTGGGCACAGGAGAGAACCACACTGCTATGGCTTTCTCTAAGTTATCATGGATTTTTCTAACATCTTCCAAAGCCAATTAGGCAGAGAGTATAAAAAAAGGAATTGTTAAGGTGACACCCCAAAATACTAAATGCCGTATTAAGAGCTTTATATATATTCAGAAAAATAATTATATAATATTTAATTTTCTGCTTTATCAATTTTCTTTACCTTCCCTTTGACTCAGCAGGTAACTTTAGAAAAAAAATCCTTCGCTAGTTTTTTTTGCCTGTGACTGTAAAACCCTCATCATCACCTAAAAAAGTGAAAGATTACTGAGAAAAAAACATAAAAGCATAATCATTTCTATAATACCTTTCCATTTCTTTTTAAGGAGAAATCAAAGGTTTCTTTTCAAATTCTGCAGTGTCAGTTTTATTCTGCACATAGAAGCTAGTTTGAAAATTTTCTTGGCTTTTCTGTAGTCCCTAAAATAATCTTTTGTGGCTCTTTCCATATTTTTAGTTGTGCTGAGTCCACTGGGGGAAAATTCTGAAATAGAATTCTGCTCGCCCTGTGCCTCTGTGCAGGATGCTGTAACTTCCTCTGCCTCACTTCACACGTTTCCTCTTTTTTACATATAAACCATGCATAATGTGCTGGCTGAAATAAAATTCAGCAGAAGTTAATTGGGAATTCTAAAAACCATCTGTGAACAGGATAAACAAGAATCACTATGGAATAGGAAAATACCTGCATTCTATGTTAAATATAGTGATCTGGAAATATGAGAAATCAACACTTACCAAAAATGTATTACATGCCAGATACTGCTCGAAGTACAACATATAAATAAATAATCCGCATCCTTGGAGCAGCAGCTCTGTTTAGAAGCATCTTCTGTGGGTGGCTCTGCCAAGGCCCCCTTATTGGGGTACAGAACAGGTGGAGACCTTGACGCTTTTTGCTTGCTGTACTCTTAGTGCTCAGTGCTTTTTCATTCCGCATCTCTCCTAGGGCCTCTCAGCAGCGTGTTATCGCCTAATTCTGTGTTAATACAGACGACCCTTGACTTGTGCTATTAGCCAGTGCTCTCTCTAGTGACCTCCTGCCCATCCTTTCACAGCAAATGACTAAAGACTTCACCAATTCTTCCATTTTGGTCTGTGTCCCAGCTGGATTCCCCCACAATGGGCAGGTACACTGTCTCCCGGATAATCAGCGTTGAGTTTAGTGCCACAATGGGGACCAGCGTTCTGTCCACAGCTGTTGTGAAATCGAGATCGAGAGAGAAAGGAATGACTTCAAATTTATGCCTTTCCATTTTGTGTGTGTGGGTATGTGTGTGTGAGTCTGACATTTCCTGCGGTCTGAATTGACCCCTCCTTCCAAAATCTATTTTTTGAATTGACAAATAGCTCATAGAATGTGGCCTTTTTTTTTTCAAAATAAGCTCAGTAACATAGCAACTCAGTTAGGTATCCAGAGTATGTAGCTCAGAGGTGGGGAAGTTCCTGGAATAATGGAGACAAACTAAGACTGGAAATCTAGTTAGGTTTACATGTGTAGGGTATGCTTTGGTCCACCATGACTGATTTGCTTAAAAGGAGTGAAAGTTATAAACCTAAACATACAAGATGCAGCGCACACCTGAGAACATAGGAAAAGAACATGGGAAAATTCAGCATAAAGTGAGACTAACATGCATTTCTGGTCAAAAATCAGATGGTGTAACTACATAGTTAACATACCAAAAATGTCAGTCTTCTTGATTTTGTTGTTGTTGATATTTTGGGTTTTGAAGTAGATAGCCCCCTTGAATGTGGTCTAAGTAGAATTGAAGATTAATATTTGACATTTTACTTGCCTTCACTAAATGATTTAACAACTTCCAAATGGATAAAACTTAAGCTTTTAGGTCTGAACTTTAAAGCAATCCATTATAATAACCCCATATTCTTTAGACAGCAGTATCATCCACTGTCAGCTGGCATAAACATTCTACTTCAGTTATAGAAAACATACTTTATTCTAGAATCCATGACATTTCAGTGTTTTGCCCTTATGAACTCTTAAAGTCTTATTACCAGCTTTTTATTCAAAAATCTCTGAAATGTTTAGTGTTTTAAGAAAAGGAAGTGATTTCCTAACATTTGTAACTTTCAGAAATCTTAAAGCTGATTTGCAGTTTAGGTTATACATATATGTATTTCAAATTAATTCATTTATCAAATGACTGTTGAGAACTCTCTACTTGCCAGCAAGGAAGCTAGATTTTGATACAGAAGCTAGATTTTGATATACTGGCTATTCTCCAAGAGTTTAAAATGTATCAGGGAAGTCCTCACCAGTAAAAGCTGCACCAGCCTTGTGTTGTTCATGTAACAGATCGTCAATAAACACTACATTGGTAAAATTTAACATTAATAAATAAATTTAAATATTGAGTGCATTTTTAGTCCTCAGAACTGTTAAAATTAATAAATTTAAATATAATTACTATAATAACTATCAAAAGCACAGGCACCAATGTGAGTTTATGCCATATTTAAAGGTAAGCTAGCTCAGGTTGGTATTGAAACAAATGTCACCCATTGTTTTATTGGGTCTGGTCAGTGACATGGGAAAAAGATGGCACCATTTCATTCAAATGGCTGAAGCCATGAGTTAGTTGAGGCCTACGATGGAGATAGAGAAACAAAAGATAATCCAGAGTTGATAAAGCCATAATGAAATTCAAATGGCTTAAAATTGATACAATGTTGACTACCTTGTAACACTACACTGTAAGAAAAAATACGAAAATATGTTGGTATGAAGATATTAATGATGCCTAAGGACAGCAGATAGTTCTTCTTAAACTGCAATTTATTCTTTTTTAAAATAAAAGCAAAAAATTAAATCATAGTCTGAATGAATGAATATTTTCATCAATGATGATGATTTGCAGTTTCTCAATATTTTGGTGAAAGGTGTGACAGTCAGCCCAATAAAACTAAAATGTGTTATTTTATGATTGAGAACACATGAGTATAAAGATAATTATATGATTATATAATATTCAGAAAGTTCCATATACATTTTATTTATGAAACCTACCCAAAATCATTATGCATGAAAGTTTATTTTGAAAGCATGTTCATTCCATCATTCCTTGTATTATTAAACTACTAGAGACAATATTAAGTTACACAAATTCATTCATGATGCATTCATTGAAAAGAGATATTGGAAATTGAAGCAAAAGATGAAAGGGACAGTTTTCATCATTGTTAAAATTGGATAATGTTGAAAATAGCTTCCTCACATGCCTGGAGTCCTCTATGTCAATCCTGACCAAAAGACAAAAATAGGATTGTAAAAATAAGAGTAGAAGAAGAGGCCCTGTTTTCCAACATGGCCAGCCATCCTCTAGGTTTATTCTTCCTCTCTGCTGAACGATGGGAAAACTCAGACTGTGATGTCACCTGCTGTTAGTGTGGGGAGCCTACTGGCCCACACAACAGGGCAGCTCCCCAGTCCTCCCTGCTGGGCACGGTGAATGGGGTATACCGTTATAGGAAGCCACCGGGACATTTGAATCATTTCTTACCTCAGCAGCACTTTCCTGAAGGTATAACTGAGAGACTATATCTTATCTTAAACACTAATGTGGCTGATATAAACATGCTACATTCCCAAATGTGAGCAAAAGGTTGATTAACTCATCAGTCTAGGGTGGTTACATGCAAGTGGCACACGGTACAAATCGTTAGTGACTTTAGGGTACATCCTGTCTAGGTGAGAGCTTCATTGTGATGTTTGGAACTGAGGAAACTCAAAGTAAGCAGAATTATTTTACAAATACACAATTTTAATTTTTCAAAAATTATATAGATGTATCTACTTTTTTACCCTTATTTAGCTACTGATTCATGTGTGTAAACATGAAAAAACAGACCACGTATCTGGAACCACTAAAAAGGGGCATAGACACAGAAGAAGGAAACAGTTATTTAAACAAATAGAGATAGATTTATTCATTACAAAACATAGATTCATTATTCAAAATAAAAACTGTACTTTAAAATCTTATATTTCATCTCTATTAATATCTTGTGTTTTAAAGAAATTTTCTATAAAGCTTTTTAATTTCAGTTATTATTTTCTTGTTGTGTTTTTGATTTTACTCATGTATTGCTAAGCCTGGCCAGCCTCATATATAAAAGAAACAGGAAT
Organism: Ctenodactylus gundi; assembly: GCA_004027205.1. NCBI lineage: Eukaryota > Metazoa > Chordata > Mammalia > Rodentia > Ctenodactylidae > Ctenodactylus > Ctenodactylus gundi. The sequence continues at coordinate 139,029 of PVKB01003550.1, read as the reverse complement.
TTGGGTTGAATTGCTGAACTGAAATGTTAACAGTGCTTCTGAAATGAAATATAATTTACAAAAAAAAAGTTTTCTTTATTTGATGGACTGGCCAAGTCTACTAAAAAGAAGAGAAAAATAAAGTCATATTTTACTTTTATGTTAGGGTATTTTCATAACTACACACTTTCACTAGAGTGAAAGATGATTTTTTTAGAGAAACCCACAAAATTTACAATAATGCTTAAAGGAATTTTATTCAATTTATTTTTGGTAGAGATGAAGTATGTGACCTTCTTATGACTTTAAATGCTAAAACACACAGTTTATAAAATTCTACAAACACATCTATAAAACAGCACAGTCCTTTAAAATTGATTTTTCCCCCAAGGAGAAAACAACAGAAAATACTCTCCTATTTCCTTTTGGAATGAAGGCAGAGCTTAACGTGTTTGTTTTGTCTTATTTTGTTTTTCTAAAAACACATTACAGATCAAGATTAACCTTTATTCTTGTGTTGGTCTAGAGGTCAGAGCAGAACGTAGGGTTAACTGCACAATGTAGAAAATTTCAGGTTGTCATTTGAGGGCTTCCTGACATCTGGTCTGCTCCCTGATGACCAAAATCCCATGAAGAAATAAACATATGAATCCAAATAAATATTTGAATACTTCCTCCTCTTATCTAAATAAAAAGTTTAGACTTCAAAAGAACTTGCTTTAATTCTAGTTTGGTTACATTCTAAATATGTGACTTTAGATCAGTCATTTACATCCTCCGTACTGTATTCCCGGTCACTTATAAAAGGAAATAACATTATCTTCTTCATTTGCTTGGAGAAGAATAAAATTACAGTAATGCCCTGTAATACTTGTGAGGCATTTTGACCTAACACAAGCATTCCACAAAGGGCAGCCTTTGGTTCGTGTGTATGATGAAGTCTGGAAGGTCTTAGCAAAATGTGTATTTGTGTATGAGCACTTTCCTTATCATATTTTTAAAAATAATGTTTCTCTGTCTGAGAAAATAGATGACTCTTAGCTACACTTAGAAGCCTGACCCAACAAACATGGAAGTCACACATGTATCTCAAGTGACAATATGCTTTTATTGTCCTAAAATACCATCACAAAAACAAGTAATCACTTTATCTAAGCAGATGCTTTAATTCCACCTCAAAAATCTTGATCAGAAAGATCTGGAATGAAACCTAGGAATTATGACAGCAGTCGCTGTCCCCAGTAGAGTCTGGATCAAGTGGGCAATCAGTCCCTCTTCAAGAAACCCTTGATTTCTTTCTACACACAAAATGAATACTTGTTTAACTTTCAGCTCTTCCCAGAAATCACTGCGGCTGTAACACGAGGTGAAGCCATCTGAACATAGTCTACTCCAGGAAGGTCACTCTTCTTTTCAAATAGGAAAGAGTTTTCAAACAATTAACTTCCTTTAAGAGAGTTTGTAGGTGGTCTACTTTCGGGAACAAACTAACCATCATTTCCAGTTGAAACGGAAAGATCTCACTCTGTTCCACTTGTTTTGGCTACAGAGGATAGACTCCATCCTCAATAGCCAATTTAATGTGGCGTTAAATACCACCACCTTTCCCATAGGAAGTTAAAACCCGATAACCTGACTTCTACTCCCTTGGTCCCCCGGGGTTTCCTTGCCATCGAAATGACAATCTTTGCCCTTTAGGTTTTTATTACCTTTGGGTTTTGATAGGCATAATTGGCCGGCCAGGCTTGAAAGTGGTGCATGTGACCTTTCATCTCCATCCCTGGGTAGACTGTCCTCTTCTTTTACGGTAATAGGTTTCCTCCAACCTTTGCTCAGTCACCTTTGTTGCTGAGTCTCACTTTGAATTAAAGCAGCTGCGTGTAACTAGTTACTACGTGAACCAGTTCTGCCCTCTAGTGGCTAACGTTCATACCGCAGTGCAGAGATTTGTTTCTATACTTCAGCGATGGAGGTAGGACAATTTAAGTGACGAATCCATCCAAATCGAAAATCAACCTCGCTTTTACTAAATATCTAAGTCTTTGGCGTGAGGACTTTTCTTTAGTGTTATTCGGGATGCTCTCCAATGAATAGCGCTCCAAAAAATTCGTGCTTTTAAATAATGCCAAGAGAGGGACAGAAAGACAAGTAAAACACTATTTTTAGAAAGTATACAACTAGAAGACAGAGAAGATTGGAAGAGTGAGACAACAGGTTTCAGGCTTTACCTGAGGCTTGGTACAGATGGATGCTATCATCGCTGTTCATTGTAGTTGATATTACGAAAACCCTTTTAGATTCTTAAGATGCCAAAGTTTCCATATTGTCACCTCATGCTACTTCAGGGATTTTACGCTTCATAACCCAAAGTGTACTCGCAGCAGCTCGGTACACACAGGACACTCACAACGTTCCTCCTAGCAATCTTCTCCAGCCTTGGGACTTCTTCATTTTGAACGGTGAGATCGCAGTTCTGTCACCCTGCGTTCACCAAGCGAAATCACATCCTTCCGCGGTTCAAGACATAATCTGCCATGTTATTTCTTCTGCCTGAAGCGCCTTTTTTTCTTCATGTTTTTCATCTTACCCTCAAGAGCCTTGCCCAACACAGAATCCTTTCTCCTTCACATTGAACATTTTCTCTGTCTTTCCTGATTTTTCCTGTTCCCTCTTCTTCCTTAATTATTGTACAACAGCATCACTTCAATGAGTCGTGTGGTAGCTTAAGGCCCGCCGACATGCCTCTGATTTAAAACACACTTTAAAATATTCAGTAGAGATATTTTATGAATAAAAGATAATATTTAATGATTACTAAGCTTTTTGTGTTTCCAAGTGTAAACTTGCATTGATGAATGACTTTCCGTCTAAAATAAATGGAACATCCGTTTGTCACTTCTCACCATCAGGTGTCCATTTCACATTATTTTAGGAATTTACTCTTTCCTCACTCGCTGATGTTGACGCCTCTCTTTTCTCCTTCCATTATTTCATTAATGAACACACGGTTATCCGTTGCTGGTTAATATGGTAGCCTGTACTTTTTCTTTTAATGGTTTGTCCAGAAATGATAAACATGAAGAATTCTGGTAATTTTCCTGGGAACTTAACATTTTTTACCCCAGAATATGAGTGTTAAAGGATAGAAAATGGAAATTCTACCCCATAAAATCAAAATTGTTGATAAGAGAGCAAAGAAACAGAAAATGAGGTCTTGGTGATGTTATGAGCATAGAATGGCAGGATTTGTTACAACATATTTTGGATTATGATATATCTGAGATTCTTTTTATCTTAGTGGATCCGTGTGTGTGTGTGTGTGTGTGTGTGTGTGTGTGTGTGTACACAATACACACCAATCTGACCTTACTTTTGACTGCCCTTAAGTAATGTGCAGTAAGCAACTTTCAAGAGATGGCATTCAGTTGCTCAGGTAAAAAATATTATGGCAGTGTGGACATCAGGGGCAGTAGCTTCTGAGACATTGAGGTTTGCACTTGTCCCTTGTAGTTCTCCAGTAGATTAAATTCCAGTGAACAACACCATAATTTCATTAGCATATTAAGCCACTCAAAATTTGGCTCCATGCCATCTGTGTGTGTGTGTGTGTGAGCGAGCTCGCCACTGGGTGTTGTAGTTTGCCTACCAGGACTTTTTTCTAATATGATTTTCCATCCAGACATCTCTACCTTTCATACTTCATGGTTACATGATCACAGATGGTCAGCTGGTCAACAGAAGCTAGTACAGGGACATTTCGTTGTCATGTAAAAAGGCAACACGCTGACAAAGAGAATATGTAGCGACCAACACAATAGTTGAAGGTGAAATTAATGATTCGACCTCTGAATCACTGTCTCTGTCATTTTCTCATTGCCAGGACAATAATCCAGTAAAATGAGAAAATACTTGACACTCACAATTCAAAGGAGAAGAGGCTTATTGGAGCTCAAGTGTCAGGGTTCTCAGTCCATTCATGGTCAGCTGATAATGGCAAAAGTCTCTGGCAGGGAGAAAAGATAATTACTGCGTGATGGCCAAAAACGGGAAAGAGAAGAAAGAATCTTGGAATAAGACTGTCCTTCTCGGTCGTACTCCCAGTCACCTAGTCCTCCAGCTTACTTCAGGGTTCTGACTCTCCAGTCAAGGGATTAATTCACTGAGGAGTATAGCACACTCATGATCTAGTAATCTTGCAAACTCATGAGACTATGGGGTGTATTTTATTTTTATTTTTATACGGTAATAGTCTGTGAGCATTTTTTATTATGAGTTTTCTATCAACCAGTTTGTGCCAAGTTATTACGATGGAAACAGAGAAATTGAAGATATTTAACAATTTTACCTAAGCTGGATTTATATTTTTGTCATGTGGACAATAGTAAATACAATCTTGTTATATAAACAGTAGATAAAGGAGATATCCTTATCACAGTGCAACCTCTCAGCATACCTTTTAGTAGCTTTTGCTTCTAGGTTTAGCAATGTATGGGAAACATATGTATATAAAACTGTGTATCTTTGCAAATCTACATCTGAAAAGAATTTTATCTCTTACGTGTATGTGTTGTAGTTTGAATCTGGAGGGTCCCCCAAAAACCTCACATATTTGTGGATACTGTATACAGCTGGGAGGTGGGGCCTGGCTAGAAGGGGTGGATGCTTGGGGGTTGACTTGGAAATGTACCTCTACTCCTCACTCGCTAATTGGACAGGTTTGTTCTACCATACCGTGAGTAATGGACTTGAACAAAAAGATATAGAAAGGGGCAGTTACCCCATTAAAAGATGCTGAGCATCTTTTATCTTTGAAATAGGTGAAATCTTAAGGCAAAACAAGACAACCTTTTAATGCATCCTCTAAACAATTACCAAACAGATTAAATAATGACAAATGCCTGAGAATGAAACTGTGAGGGGCCTAGCGGAGCTCACTGTCTGTCTTCAGAGGACAGGCTGCTGATTCTCACTATGAGGGCAAGCCTCTCATTGTAAGGCTACTGTGACGCTAGAGAAAAAGCCACAGGAAGTGTCCATCAAAATACCCCAAAGTTTGCTCCTCCTGATGAGATTTAGTCATTTTCCTTAAATAAATTCTGTCTTGATTTCAGAAAATCTTTTGGTTAATTTCAAAAGTTCTACAAAAATTGATTTTGGTAGTGTTTTCTAGACTTCTCATTGTTTCGAGGCAGGAGAAAGTTTTCTATACTGTTAAGTTAGATGCTGAAATTTCTCAATTACTAACTCATATAACATCATAACCAGGAAATGTCACACGCATGTGTGGTAAATTGCTATTATTATGTGTGTAAAGTTTTGTAGCCACGACTGAAATCACAACATAGAGCTATGACATCACCATGAGTTTTTCTTGAGCTACCTTTTTGCAGTCACATCCAACTTCTTCCTTAAAGGCTGGTAACGACTAATCTCTCCAAAAATCAATATCAGCAGTCAGAAGAGTTCTCTGTCCCCCAGGACTGGTGCTGCTCTATTATCCCCGCTCTACTAAGTCATTGGCAGGGACTAGCTGAGAGGCCTCTGCACAGAAGCAGTAATGGAATTTACAGTGCAGCCACGGACTGTAAGTCACTCGTACTCCCTGGAGCTGCAGTCCTGACAGGCTCATTCTCAAGGCTGCCAAAGTCAGAACACATACAGTATCTGTCTCCAACAGTCCTGCCCCAACACATGACACAGATGAGTGACAATACGCGACTGCACAACAACAAACGCTGTTCAAGATACTTTACTTATGGTGATCCACCTTATTTTTTATTATGAGCCTTTGAAATGCAGATGTCCTATCACTACTTTGTAGAGGAAGAGCTAAAGCTAAACAAATAAAACTATCAAAAAGCTATGTGACTTGTAGGAAGTTTTACAACTTATGAAAGCTTCAAGGTTTACATGATGTAAAATGCCGCAGTGGGCATCTGGTTTCTTTGAGAGGTATGAATGAAGAAGAAATACTATATTATTTTTTGAGACTGGGTCTCACTCTGTATAGCCCAGCCTGGTCTTGAACTCGCTGTGTAGTCCAGGCTAGCCTTGGATTTGGCAATCCTCCTGCCTCAGCCTCCAGAGTGCTGGGATTACAGGTGTATGCCACCACATCCAGCTTTATGTGCTAGGGAATCGAACCGAGGGCCTTGCACTTTAACCACTGTGCCATTCCTCCGGACTCTATCTTTTGTTTTTCTAAATTGTATTTTTTTGGGTAAATCTCAGCTCATGGAGACAGTGGAAAATTTATAAAATGCTTAGGATAGGGAGGAACCATATTCCTAAATTATTAGTAGCTAAGACTGGATAGACTCTACTTTGGATGATTCAGAAGGAACACATACCTCATCACATTTTCAAAAGATTATGGAAATGAAAACTTGACAAAAGTCTAATGAGAAATAATTACTGATAGTAACTTTTCCCTTAAAGAAGCAAGGATTATAAAAAAAATTCTGGATTTCATCAAAATGGTTTGCCATAAAACATTTATATTTTTTGAAAGGTCATAAAACTGAAAGGCCAAGAACTGGCTCGTACACTGGTAGGTTCCATAAAAATATGACTGAAAGAGATATAACTTCATCTTGACTCTGTTTTCCTGCTTATAACTAGCTATAGACACATTTTATTTACTCACTTATTTTGCAGTGTAAGACTGAACCCAGAGATTTTGCTCTGTGTTCCATCCCAGCTTTCTTTGATGGTTTGCATGAGACAGAGACTCCCTGGCTTGGCTGGGCTTCAACTTGCAAGCCACCCATCTCAGCCTTCAGAGTGCTAGGATTAGAGGCATGCACCACCAGGCCAGTTTAGACAGATTTTATATTTAGGCAAACGTCTTCATCAAGCTCTTTACCCCAGCTTTATGTATTCTCAGTAAAGGAAGTTGAGATTTTTGTTACTTTTCATTTTTTGTGCTTATTAAACAAAAATAGGGCACATCCAAGAGATGTCCACACATACTAGATGCTACTCATTACTCTCCTGCCAAATTAAAAAAAAAAAATCACCTTGCACCATCACACTATCTACTCTAGTTTAGCATTATTGAAACAGCGGAGAATTGTGAAACAGGTTTGAAATTTCATCATTTTGATGAATTTCACTATGCTAGTATGCCATCTATCTGCAGTAGAGGGAGTTAGAATAAAAGGGAAATTTACTTTCCAAAATTTCACTTAAAAATGTAATTGACAATTCTATTCATATTCTGACAGATGTTCTTCTTAAGAGCTACCAAAGGGACACATTGATCTCAGGTATCTGAGATCTAGAAATCAATTTCCAATCTAAGTTGCTTATTCTTTTCTCTTCTCTATATTTTTTGATTTTTTTGTGTGTGCTTTTTTGTTGCTGTGCTCTTGGTTGTTAGGAAATGCCATGACAAACTTTCATATTCTACAAAAATTTTCAAAAATTCAAACTATTATTCTTCATATTAACTTCCGGATACATCTTTTTTCAGTAACTTTTTTTCTTCCAGTCTTTCTCCACCTCTAAGATCTTGTTACACGTATGTATTTCTTTCCCCAAAAAAGTAATGCAGCTTAATTAAGGTGCTTTCTCCATTACTTCTAGCATTATCACTTCCTGGAATTAAAAAAAGATTGTTAAAATGTCTTAAAATTTGAAAACAGAAAAACATGTCTGCAGTAAAGAGAAATACTTTTCCTAGATCGTCTTAGTCAAGTAATACTTTGTTTTCATGACGTCTCAGGAATTTAATCTTGTGAAATATTTGAACCAAAAAGAGCACACAATCAAAACGAAAATTAGAAATTCAACAAAACAAATTTTCCAATGGTTATAAAAACCACAAATAGCACCAACCTGAAAGAAATTCATGCTCATAGTCTGAGTGACTGCTTATTACGAATCCAGCATGCCTTCCATTTGAATACATGCAATTTAAGTCTTTAGTCGTGTTTTTGAAATATTTTTGACAGAAGAAAATAGAAAAATTGTGTATTCCCCTGAAATAGCGTCAGAGAATATATTTTAATTACCTCTTTTTTGTTTTGTTTTTTTTGTTTCACCTCACACTTCCGTTTACAATTGCCATGTAAATGCTTCAGTTTGCTGTCAAATATTGGGAATCCTCTTTCAGTGAATAACTTTGCAGTTTTATCATTCCTTCTCCGTGGTGTGGGTGGAAGCGTCACCCTCTCATCTTCAGTGTATGAGCTGAAGTCACTAACAAATAATATAACACAAAGAGTAGCTCATAATTAGTAGCAGAATGGAGAAATACTGACACAAGTGCATGGAAAAAGAAAAGAATTGCCATTTAGTCAGGTCGCTGTGCAAAATAACTACAAATGTAAATTTATATATACTTCTTGTCTAATCAATGAAGAATCAAAACCACAAACTCTCCAGAGCACTAGGCATCCAGTGGTCAAAGAGACAGACCCAGTGCCTCACGTTCTAAAGAAGACAAATCTTGAGTCATTGAAAACAGAACCACAAACGGTAATGAGCGCTCTGGAGGAAACAAACATGGAGCTAAGAGCAGAAAAATTAAGACATAGGAGACCGTATTTAAATATTAGAATCTCTAAACTCTTAAACCTAGATATGCATATCATACAAACAGACCCTGGAAAAAAAACAAGAAAAGTGTAGTAAGGTTGTGGCAACAGTTTGTGAAAGGACCGATACTTTAAGTACCCACAGTAGACTATTTGAGCAAGATGTGCTCTAAGTGCAGCCGGAAGCAATTTTAGGGTTGCACCTGAGGCCAACATGGTGTGTTTTCTAGTCGATTTACTGCATGCAGAACAGAGCAGACATGAGTGAGAAGCCGGGACGGCTGTTAAGAGACACCTCCATTGCTCAAGCTGAGAGGTGATGGCAGTCTGAGCTGAAGGCGAAAGCCGGGGGCAGGACACAGCATCAGCGAATCAGCAATTGCTCGTAAGTTGAATGTAAGAACAAGTAAGGAAGAAACAGAAATGAAACTTGATTTCTGGGATGAGGGACATAGCTCGGTGATTAGAGCACTTGTCTAGGATGCACGACGCCCCTAGTTGAGTCCCACAGCATCACATGGGCATGGTGGTGTACTCCTTGTAATTCCAGCACTCACGAGGGGGATTGGCACGAGTTCGATGCCAGTCTGGGCTACATCGTGAGGTCAGGAGCAGCCTGAACGACAGAATGAGACTCTGTATAAAAAACAACAACGACGACAACAAGAACGAGCGTCAATAAAATTTGATATTCGGGTCTAGGTAGTGTTGAAATATCCTGTTCGGGATTCTGAATGAACGGCTAGTGCCGCATTGCCTTATTATTTCCACTAGAGGGCGCTACGACAATGCATTTCGTTTGATGGTTGTTAGGTTCAAAGTTTTGTTTTTGTTTTTGTTCCTTTAGGATTTTTTCCCCTTATTTTTTAGATTTATTATTAAATCCAGGGCCTTCACAAGCAGGGCCAGCTTATTCATTTATTTATTTATGTATTTATTTATTTATGGTAGAGTTTTCCTAAGTCATTAAATTTGTCAGATTAAACTGGGTTTTGCAATCTTTCTGTTTTAGCCTCCCAGAGCTCTGGGGTTATGGGTGTACATCTCACCAGGATTATTATGCTCATAATTTGAAAACTAAGACTTTTTTAATATTTCTTGGTAAATTTACCGGTAGCCCACAGATTTAATTGTAATCATAACAAAGACTAATTAATAATATATACTGGTAGCCCACAGACTTAATTGTAACCAAATCCACTTGCTATTTTTTAAATGTTATAAATATTCTGTTCAAGAGCCTAGAATGTATTTCCCCTTCCCCCAACCTAGTCCTGGAGATGAAATTCAGAGGCACGCACTGCAGCGTTCCCCGACCTTTTAATAAAAAACCTTTTATTAAAAAAAAAAAAAGTTTTCCCTAAGTGGCTAAGTTGCCTATACTGGCCTCCGATTTGTGATACTCCTGCCTCTGCCTTCCGGAGTGCTAGGGTTCCAGACCAATGTCAACAGGCTCACCTTGGATTCTTGGTTATAAGCCTTTGAAAGGACAAAATGTAGTGGAAAAAAATAAAATTATGTATTTCAAAACTGGCCATAAATTATCAAATATAAACTGTGGTAGAAGAAAAATCTACAGAATTTTTTAGCAATTAAGGTATCATAGATAAAATTTCATAAAAATTACTATTTCCAATTATATAAAATTATAGTGATTCTGTCTTATACACTGTTCTCATTTCAAATAAATATTCAATAAATAGTCAAAGCTACACTGTATAGATGATTTTTTGAGACATATTATCGCTCTGTAACCCAGGCTGGTCCTGAATTCACTATGGAGCCTTGGGCTCACAGCAATCCTCCTGTCTCAGCCTCCTGAGTGCTGGGGTTTACAGGTGTGTGTTACCACGCCTGGCTTATGTGGTGCTGGGGAATTGAGCATGGGTACTGAGCACTTGACTTGGCACTTGCTAGGCAAGTGCTTTAACCGCAGCCCTATATATGTGATTTTGAATCTATTTTTTCTATAGAATCTCACATGATTGGAGCCTGAGAGTCACTTGCTGTGGTAGTCATTTGACATGTAGAATCATATTTAACCCTTCTTGTGATATTGGAAGGGTGAGTTTCAGACCCAGCTCATGATGAGGTGACCCTGGAATGTCCCTTCCCTTTTCCACATACTGAAAAATGAAATGCATGAAGTCCGTGTCAGCAGTGGCCCACGGTAAGGCGTGAGTAGTGAGTGCATCATCTCAGCGGAGTCCCTGAGGTGTCTGCAGAGGAGCCCCCTTTCCAGGAAGACCGTGCTTCTCATATGTTTTGCCTTTCTCCAGGGGGGCCTGCTGCACAGGTACTGTGAGTTCTGAAAGGTTAGCGTCTCATTCTTTGCCTCTTGACAAGAGACCATGTGGCACACACCCCCTTTGAACCGGCACTGTTCCACCCCGACAGATGGTCCTTAGCTGGGCCTACTGGGGAGCTTCTGTTTTCAATCTGGAAGGAAGGAGGTTAATCTTCCAAATCCTAAAATTTATACTGGAAGAAAATGCAGGGTTTCTGAAAACAACACAAGGTAACAAAATCTGGGGTAGAAAATTTCTCCATCAGGAAAGATACATTTCAGAATTGTCCTCTTCAGATAACACAGAGGTAGTTATATTTTGAAATAACAACTTGTGTTAGTCTTCAGCTTTGCGGTTCTGAATTCTGATTGTGCAACATGCTGTCACTGGGAAAGTTGTTTAAATATCAAATGTTCAGGCTTACAATTAGCATTGCTAGGATTGAAATCCATGCATTAGTTAATTTTTTATTTTACCAGGAGTTCTCAATGTACAGTCAGCTCTGATAATCATTGGTATAGTATATTGCTTTCAAAATCTTTATTTGTAGGGATTGCTTAGAGTCTTTTTAAAAATAGGCTATAATTCAGCGGTCTGTCCTGAAGTATGAGTCTGTGTTTGTAACAAGCTTCCAGAAGATGGCGCTATTGCTGTCAAGGCCTGTCTATTAGGAAAAAAGAAGGATGTCAGGCAATGAACCGCCCTGACCTCTCTAAATCAGATCTAGGGCTGCTCAGGTGCCAAGGCCCTTTCTGTTTATTTGGCCACATTTCTTGTAGCTATGTCACATCAAAGCTCTTAGAGTGTTGAAACAAGCAGGAAACAACCCCACGTCATCATTTGAGCATCCTTAACTAAGCGCCAGAACTTATGAAAGACTGCATCGTTTTTCTTTCTCGAAACCTGGGCCAACATTCATATTTTCACTGGGGACAAGTTTACAAGTCAATGAGGTGTTATAACTGAATAGAAATGCAATGTGTTCATCCAGTTGAGTATTGCCCTTCTATGATAGGTAAAACTAGGCCAGTGAATATTTGTGTGTGTGTGTGTGTGTGTGTGTGTGTGTGTGTGTGTGTGTGTGTGTATGTATCAAGTCAAAAAATGTAAAAAGAAGCAAAAGGGCATGGAATGACCACTGCATGTCGCTGTCTATACTAGACCATCTGGACCAGGGGGTCCATTGCACGTGCTTAGCACATTACTTACCTCTCAATAGAAGACCACAGGCCATAGTCCTTTATTTAATTTAATCCTCCAAATATTGATAGCTCACCTTTGTGGGCTGCTTCTAATGTGCCAACAGGTGTTATAATTATTTAGAACATTTGCTTAGCACCTTACTAAGTTTGCTGATTCATTACTGTGTATAAAAACTGAGAAAATACAGATAAGTATTTTGATTAAACACAAAGCACAGATAGTTAAAGTAATCACTCTGTCTTAGTAACCTTCAGGTAGTTTCTCATTGCTAGGGTAAACACTGGACATTCACAATTTAAGAGAGAAAGGGCTTATTTTAGCTCATATTTCAGAGTCTGAATCTATTCACCGTCAGCTGGAAATGGTGACATGGCAAAAAGATCTGGAGGAGAACAGCTTCTCTGGGCATCGCAAGAGAAATGAGAAGTGTTTAGGAGAAGCTAGAATACTAATATATTCTTCCAGGCCAAAGGCTCTATGATCCACCACATCTATAGTAGTTCTGTAATTCTCCCCTCCTGACCACACCCACATTTTAACAGTATGTGAAATTCATAGATGAATCTACTTGACCCAATCAACTATCACAACCAAATCACCTTGTGAGGCCTTAAAGGGCTTTCCAGATTCAAATCATAACATACTCTAACTTCACATAGTCAGGGAGTGTTAAAATCAGGCGCACAATTCAAGTATTCTAATTCCAGTGTCTATAATCTCAATTACAATACACTCGAAGTCCTTTCGACCAGGTTTCACCTTCTAACAGCTTGTAAAACAATCAATAATATAATCCACATGATGAAATTAAACCGTTGATCCAGTCACCCTGAAAATACATATAACTTATGGAAGACAACCCAAAGATCACGTCACACTGTAATGAGCTTGATGCTGGATATTGATCAGGCTTAGCTCCCCTACTGTTCCTTCCCAGGAAGATAGTTTCAGGCAAGTGAATACTGTATACTAAATTTATAGTGTAATTTATTTTCTTCAATTTAAAACATGACTATCTTGATTGGAGCTTAGTGTGCCTGTTGGTCCTTATTTTCTACCATACTAATCTCTGGGGCATGGGACAGGCAGCAGAAGGAAATGGTCTGTTTAGGTGCTTTGTTGGCTTATCAGTGCTGACACACAAAAGCCGGTATGATTGTTTTGAAACTGGAAGGTACACAGCCAAGAGGAAGTGTAACTGCTCATGAAACCTTGCATGTGTTCGTCATTATTGAAGCTAGACTGACAAGTTTATCTAGACATATTAGAAAACAAACAGAGAAAGTCTAATTAGCCCCTCAGAGGTGACGATTGTAGATATATTATTGTTTTTTTTGGCACGTTCTTAACTTTATTAGGGAAAAAATGAAGAAACAAGCTGAAAGAAAAGCAGAAGGAAAAGGAAGAAGAGGAAGAGGATAAATCCTACTTTTATTGTCTTCTACAGTGTCTTTTTGTGGTTTCAGAAAAATCATGTAGTTTCTCAGAAGTGAACCATCATAGGTATCTGTGAGGTACAGGCCCAGTTCTTTATCTTAAAAGAAAGTCAGAAGTAGGCTAGGGTGTCATCTAGTCAGTCCCTGACCCCTGGCAGTGTGGTCAGGCTCTCTTTTCATGACTTCTTTTCTCCATTTCCTATCCTCATGGGCACTTGACCTCCTGGCCTGGCAGATACTCACTGTCTACAGGAAGGGGGGCTACTATGTTCTTTCCGGATACACCCGATTAATGTTATACCAAAAGTAGGTGAGAAAACTAAAGTGAATTCTTAGACAGTCTTCCTAAAACTGTACAGAAATTAGCATTTTATCATTTGGCAAAATTTTTCCTTCATTTCAGTAGTCAAAAGGAGAACAACTTGTACATTACTCTTTTAAAAAAATGAGTAGATTCGTCCTCTGCTGTTAACTACTTTTTGATCTTTAAACAAACCACATGCATTTCTTAAACTCTAATCTCATCTATTAAGTGATTCCTAACCAATGGGTTTATTGAGAAACTGTTCATAATGATAGTTAAGAGCAAAGGCTTCTGGATTCATATACTAGATTTACATGTGCCTGGATATACATTTTCGTTTTCAAGATTTAGTAGCTGATTTTGAGTAAGACATTTAGCCTCTCTGTGCCTGCATCTCCTCACCTATGAATAGGTGGTATTATAGTTTGGATTTGGACTGTTCCCCAGCAGCCTCATATATTCAGATGTACCAGGATATCTATGGAGCCATGTGTTGTTGGAAAGAGGCCTGGCTGGGAGCGGCCAATACTTGGGTTTGACCCATAGGGATTATGTCAGCTTCTTGAGATTAGGATATGCCCATGGTAGAGCTTTCAGATGTGTATGATTGATTCGTGGGCCAGGAAATGAGAAAAGAACACCCAACCTCGGGGTGAGAGACCCAACTGGAAGCTTGAGCTAAAAAAGGACAGTCTGTTCATGGCCTGGAAAAGTATACCTCTCCGCTGCTAGCTCCATCCTTCTCTTTCTGCTTCCTGTTGCCATGCAGCAAAGATCTTAGACCTTTCTAGAACCTTTACTAAGCACTTCTGCCATTGCTGGCCAACCATGAGCTGATTGAGATCTCTACACAGTGAGCTAAAACAAACTTCTGCCCCTGTAAGTCACGGGTGTAGGATATTGTGTCCCAGTGAGGGGAAAGTAATTATGACAGGGAAGAAGTTAAAACATAGGATAATTTTGCATTCTGAATAATAGAATAGATTAAGGGAAACAGAGAACATTAACTAGGATTAAGCAATTTCATCTAGGACAACCATGGACTTTCTCTCTTCAGAGATACTAGCTACGCAGAGATTTGAATAATGAGAGAGAATCAGTGAAGGGTTGGAAAGGAATGTTCTGGATAAAAACAATTACAAAAATTACTGTGAAATAAATATAATCTTAGTGCATTCCAGAGATACCAAGAAGGTTATAAGAAGAGAATGAAATCTGGGCATGAGGGCTAGTTGTAAGAGATAAGATGAGATAAATAGGGGGGGGGGGAGCTGTTAATACCCAGCTTTGTATTCTGATCAGTTCCTCTCTTGTACTCAACCCAACACATGCATTATTGTGAGCATGACTGGCTCACAATTTCAGTGGGCTAGTGCCCATGATCCACCAGTTTTAAGGTAGAAAACACATGGATGAAAAAAAAATGGTAGAGAAAAGCTCCTCCTGTCTTGGTGTCCAGAAAGCAAAACCCAAAGGAGGAATCAGGGTCCTGAATAAGCCTATGCAGGCAATGTCACCAGAGACCCACGTTTTAGGCCCCACCTCCTAACAGTCCATTCAGCTCCTGATTTGTCAGTTTACTTGTGGCCAATTATGAACCGGCACAGAAATGAAAAGGAGGAAAAAAGCTATCAAATATCTAGAAAGTTACTGATGAACAGTTTAGGAGACAATCGCACTATTAATAGAGTTTTGAAAGTACTTCGGGTGCAAGTTCTTCAGCTCACAGATCATATCCTTTTCTATACAACATAGACTAAGGATGTGGATCCAGGAATAGAAAATTATATCTATCAGTCAGATGAAATCCAATAACTTTTCTCATATTATGAAGCATTTTTAATCTTCCTCTGTTTTTTTGTTGGTTTGTTTTGTTTAGGTTTTTTTGAGTGAGACCTTGCTTTATGCTCTATCTTGGTCCTCAATTCACTACGTATCCCAGGCTGGCTTTAGACTCATGGCAATTCTCCTGCCTCAGCCTTCTGAGTGCTGGGATTTCAGGCATACTCCACCACTCCTGGCTTATGTGGTACTGGGAAATTGAACAATATGCCTCATACTTGCTAGGCAAGCTCTCTAACTATTGTGTTATTTCTCCGGGCCCCCTTCCTCTTTTGTTTTTATTTTGTTGTAGAAATATTCAGATTTCTTTTGTAGCTTTAATTAGTTTCAGTATGTCCTAACATTTTTCTCCTTTACCAAGATACTGAGATTCCTTACACATTTTCTGTAGGTATTTAAGAGAATTCCTGAAGTGGTAAATCATGAACACTGGCTAACTTAAATATTAATACCTATTCGACTAAAATGTGATCAACCACACACCACTATCCCTAAATTCATTTAGCATTCATATTAGCTAACACCTGTTCTTGATAGTCTCTTTTTATCATAAATGAATGCCAGATACAAACACATAGTTCAGATATAGACAGAAGTTTAAATATCAAACAATAGAAATCTATGCCATGAACTAAGAAGCTGAAAATTCATATTCTCCCCTGCTAAAAATGTGATGAAAAGGATAGAAAAGGACAGAACAGTATAAGTCCGGCATGACTGAAAGATTTAACACTTTTCTCCTCTGGTAGAAATCTAAGTAGTGAAGATATGAAGTCTCTGAAAATATTTGTGCTATCATTTTTTTTTTCTATTCATGTATTGATTGAGAATCCTAAGTACCTTGAGGTAAAGTTGAGGCTTTTGAGCCAGCACATGTGACACAAGGAGGGAAATGAGTAGACACACAGTTAGACCTCAGGAAGTATTCCAAGAATTGTATTGACTGTCAGTAGTATACAGTAGAAGAAAACTCTTTTCATGATCTGAGGAAGTGTCAGGAGGATTATTGACAATACACTAAGCCACAAATGCTTGAAGTCAAGAAAGAGGCCATTGCCTTCCTATTTTGAAATTTTGAGTATTTTATGCACATTTATTGATAGAAACATAAGATATAGAGTAAAAAAAAAAACCCTTGGAAGCCAAATCATATCTGCATTTAGTTAATATTTTAATCAATGTTTCTCAACTGAAATGAGCTAAAGAAGTACTGTATAGCTTTATAAAATGATTACATGTGAATATACAGTAGGAATTTTCAAAGGTACTTTGACCAAATTGTGATTTGATTATTGTATTGTGATAAAATAACTTAAAGCAGCAGCTTGAACTCATTTAATGTTACCCAAATTTTGTAATATTTATTTAAAGATCTGCATAAAATTCCCAGAGCCAGATGTATATATATTCATATACAAAAATAATGAGCATAACTCTGGGGAATTCAGAGACTCTCAGAAAATCAAGTGTGTCTCTTTAGCTAAAGTAAATATTGTTTCAAACATTCTACCATCAGCTTGACAAATATTGCCTTAATGTTTTGAGATACTTATATCAATTAAATTCTAGAGCCTTTGGTACTAGCATGAGTAAGAAGGAAAAATATGATTAATTTTATGTATCACTTCGCTCTTCCCGTCTCATGATGAAGATAAATATATCCCTATTGTCTCTGGTTGTGTAACAGGAATATGTGTTTCAGAACTCAATTTCTTACTAATTGTTTCATGACTTTTCAAAAGATACTCAGCTCAGAAGGTTTCTACAGTTTATTATGATGATAGGCGCAGTAGAACAGTAATAAGCTTTGAAATTAGTCAGTTAGAATTATGTCCTGGGAACACCAGATTGAGCTCCATTGCATTGACCATTTAAATGTTCCCTTTAAATCTGAGCTTATTAGTAAAATTGGCTAATATTCACTGCAAACCATAGCGATCATAAATGTAAATAACTTTGGCTGAACATAAAATACATTTGGGGCTCAATAAATATCACTACGATAATAGAAATAATAATAATTACTAACATTTATATAACACTTCACAGTGTGCCAGCTCTTTCTCATCATGAGCTCGAGTTATGATATAATTGCAACATGAAGCAACAGAAAATTTCTGTTGAAAAAGCTATAATAAATTTTCAAAGTCATGCTGTTCGCAAGTAGGCGATCCCTAGTCCACAAGTTATGAAACATTTTTGTATCCTTATCTCTTCTAAGCACAGTTGAAATAATCGAAATGCTTTCATTTCTGTAAGGACCAAGGCACAATACAAAAAATTTACAAGAACAGTCACTGAGTGTTAACACGTCTTCTTTACTTATCTATGTACCTGCACAGTTCTTTTTTCTTCCCAGTATGGATAGTATTTTATCCTCTTGGAAAATCTTTGAATTGGGTAACTTATTGATTACATACAAATTTGACTTGTAAGTCAAACTATATTTCTCAAGCCATAGACACTGTATGTCACCTAATCAATACAACTAGTATTGCAAATTTTCTAACTTTTAATCTGAAAATCTTTATCTTAAATATTAAATTTTTAGTATCAAATCTTTAAATCTGCACTATGTTGTGGCTTTATTTCGTTAGGAAGAAAGGGTAATTCCTAAATTACTCAATTTTGATAAATAGCTGAATTCATATTGAATTCATTTCAGACATGTACTGCTAATCTTATCCTGAAATTTTGTTCTAATTTTTTCTTTTGCAAACACAATCATGTAGTACTGATGACACGTTATGTATGTATTCACAAAATAGGCAATGAATAATGAAACTTTTTCCACTTTACCAGAAGGAATGGTCTACAAAATGTTATATGCACTAATACAATAATAAAAACTTAAAAGTCTGTTAAAACTTAATGGAATTTTATAATAATTATTAAAGAGATTAAAGTCAATATAAATATAAGAACACTGTATAAAAGATACAAGATTTGGCAAATGTAAAAAATGATTGAATTTAGTCTCTGATTAACTTGCAGTTAATTAGCCATTTAGGAAGTTGATCTTTATGAATGTATTTTAAAATTAATTAACCTAAATTTTCCTGGGGTAATGACACATCTATTCATTGTAAAAACAGCAGCAATCAGCAAATATTAAGAGACGTGCCCTGTGAATACATTTGCTCCACTCATCCAGATAGCCAGGTGCTAGGTAGGCATTATGACTAGTTTCACAAATAAGAATAAAATTGACAGATAAATTGATTATGCACATGATTATGCAGTTAGAATAGAGACCAAAAAAAAAAAAAAAAAAAAAAGGAAAAAATAGGAAAGAATTTGCTGCTCCAAACCATTTAAATGGCTGGAAGCTACCCAGCCTTTGAGAAAACGTAGTAATGGTTCCTATGGGTTCAGGTACTTCTGGTGCATTGATCTGCTCAAAAGACAGATGTATTTTCGAAGAATAGCTTATTTTCTTCATCTTATGGGCCTCTAGTACATCAAAAATACTTGAAAACACATTTTTCTTGCCATTTACATTCTAAAGGGTTCGACATCATGATTGTTCGATCACAAAATGATCTAGCATATGCCAGCCACATGATTACATCCAGGAGTTTAAAACTCGACACGCAGCACAGAAAGTCGATTGTTATGAAACTGCAAAATATTTGACATGTAGAAGAGAGTGAAATACCAACTTCACCTGGTATATAAGAAAAAAAATAGTATGGTATTCCAATATCTACATGATTCATTTGTTATTTCATCATGTAGCACATCCCATTAATATGTATGAAACATAATTCCTATGTCTCCTGTATATTGTGTTCCTCCTCTTTACAATTCTGTTGATATTCAGAGACTCTGGTTTTTTTTTTTTTTTTTCATCCACAAGGATTTTCTTTAGAAAATTTTTCTTTGAATCACTTAAGTTTAAAAATTCCAAGAGAAAAAATACTTATTTACATATTATGACTCTGTTCCCGAAGCACCAGCATCCATGCTACTAAGAATAATGTTAGACGCATGCAGCTTCTTTTTCATTTATTAATATGTTGGTATCAAAACTATTTTATTGTCATAAAATATGTACCTGAATGATGCATTTTAAAAATAATAACTAGGAGTATAGGAAAGAGATGAACAGAAGTATGAGCTCAGTCTGTGACAAAAACCTGATGTCCATTTTTTCAAATTTTCCGCTCGGTCCTTAAAAACTCAAACTGATTAACCTCTGTGTCGTTGGTGAAATCTCTGAAGCACAGGAGAATCAATGGCAATTTATACCATCACCTAGTTTCCACCCTGGTTAGTCATTAGAAAGAGACATATCTCTCAGATTTAATTTAAAGTATTTTAATGTACATTTTTATAAACATTAATTGTTCATATCAATATCTCCATCTATACATGTGTCATGGACTGGTACTTTCCACCTTCGCTCTAACTGCCATCGAGGCACCCTACCCAACCCCTACTAACCTATTCTACCTCAAAATCTACTTTGTGTCAATGTGTGAGAATATATGACATTTCTATTTGGATGCCGGGATAAATTCACTTAAATACGATGCTTTCCAGTTCTATCTATTTGGATGCAAATTACAGATTTATTATTGTTTAGGACTGAAGAATATTCTATTGTCGACCTCTATCATGTTTTCTACATCTACTCACATTGTGATGGACAGGTAAGCTGATTTCATTTGCTGTTATCAATATCACAAAAATGGATACAGGCATGCAGGCATTTTATATGCTTCCTTGGTCATTTATTTATGAATATTTAAATAACTTAAACATTGATTCACATTCATTGTGATACTTCATTTTAGACCTTGGCAGTAGTTTTAAAAATACTTTGACACTATGATATCATTAGTCTTTAATGGTAGAAAGTTTTGCATTCAAAGCCAGATTCACAAGTTTGATTATTCAGAACAGGTCACACCAGTTCTGAGAAAAATAAAAATCAATAACAATAAAATGAAGCTAACCTACTGCTTAGCAACATTCTTTGGTATCTTGAACTGCTATTTTATTATTATAATTAGTCCTGTCATTCTTATATTTTACATGGTTCACTCATGAATCCTTGTTGCCTGTTTTTAAAAACATTAGGATATGCAAACTTACATGCTGAAAATAAATACAACTTCATTAGAAAGGCACGTAGAGCCATGTAAAAATTGGCTTCTTCATATCTGTAGCCTTACACTTCTCCAACTCTCCAACAATGTGTATTCAAATACGTGGAATTAGCATAATCTCCCTAAATAGCCTGGTCTACCTCCTGCTTTTATCCTAAATTCATGGAGTGACCTGCCTGCACCCCCTTCACCATCATATGCGCTGATTGACAACTGATGTATCTGGAGAACTTTTCATTACTTCAGACTCTATTTCTTCTTGTTCTACAGTTACTGATAACTGGCCATTCTTCCCCAGTTATATGTTTCATATTTGCCCCCCCCTTCTAAGTAAAATAATCACTCCTTCATTCCTCCCTCCCCAGACTCTGTTACCTGAGTTGCATGTGGTGCTATGTTACTGTAGTTCACTGAGCAATTTTTTTATATAAAAGTATGGTATTTTGATGTGAATATTTTGAGGTGTCTTATCCATTGTTTTTTCTCCTAAGCACAAAATACGGTGCCTAAAACACAGCAGGTGCTCATTGTGGAATTATTTTTAATTTTCAGTTTGTAAATTAACCAATGAAGAGCTCATTTTGTTTACGTGGAATAATCACATAATTTGAAATTTGAAACAAAAATATCCTTTCTTCAGGTGGCAAAGAGTAATATATCAAAGAATTTGACAATTTCATTAAGTTTTAAATGCTTTCTGGTTTTCTATTTTACTTCAAGTATTAGCTGTATCATACTACTACAAATCACAAAGAGCAGGCCTCTATTGCTGTTGAGAAATCTTTTTGATACCTTTAAATGAACACCATAAGTCTAAGCCTTCATCACCTTAATCTAAACCTCTTAGGAATTACAATTAATCTGTGCCTTTAAAAAATGCTTAGAGAGGCATATAATTGTAAATTAACACAGGATGTTGAAACAAACATGTTGTCTACTTATACCCAAGAGTCTAAGACAAAGAAGAATATAAAAGTTTATATAGAATGTAACCAAAATGACAATGTTTTCAGAAGATATCTGAAAAGAATCAGGAAGAAAGCAAATAGAATGATTGACACTGTTATGGAATGCTTACACCCTGTTATTTCAGAGAGAGAGAGAGAGAGAGAGAGAGAGAGAGAGAGAGAGAGAGAGAGAGAGAGAGAGAGGAGAGAGAGAGAGAGAGTGTGTGTGTGTGTGTGTGTGTGTGTGTGTGTGTTTACCTGAATAGTACTTAATGATTTCTTTGTTATTTCAAGTGATAGAAACATGCTTTTGTATTGCTAGGAAACACTGAAATATAAGCGGTATTTTCTGGCTCTCAAAACAGCCAGTTTTATCTAGAGAGAATCCAAGCATTTCACTCATTTTTTGTTGCTGTAGTTGTCTTTGTTTTAGTGATTTTGCTTACCAATGTATAGAGGAAAATGAAAAACACGCAGCAATCATCTTATGAAAACAGGCAAATGGGAGATTTTTTTCGTAAGGGGAGCATTAGAAATTACATGAGCAAATTAGTTATTTTATAAATAGAGAAAATTCTCAAGGGCGAAGAAAAGACAATTATATTTTTGAAGAATATAGTCCTATGTCCATCTGCTTTGCATCTGTTTTTCATTTAATGATGTATTTGTGATAATTTTATTAGATTAGTCTGATGGATACAAATGAAGGTAAACATCTTAAAATGATGTGATGATTCAACCAAGTAACACATCCTCATCGTCTCTTCCTGCTGACAAATCTCGTCATTGCAGTTCAATGTGAGACTGTATATTGGGCTCAGGAGGCTGCAGGATGTGAGTGCATTTTGAAGTCAGAAAGAGATGGCTAATGTGAGCTGAAAGACTAAGACCCCAACATGAATGCTGGGAAAGGTGGGGTGTTTACAGGACTGGAGATAAGGTTGCCTCAGAACTCTGATCATGTTTTCTACAAGAATTTCCAAAGATGACAGATAGGCACTGAGTTTTCCTGGAGCTCTTGTGTGGTTTTTATCTACAATAGTTAGTGTGCCGGTGCCTTATATAAACGATGTCACTAAATCTTCATAATCACGTGGATTTATTTTTAATTGGCAAGAAGTGTACATATACATAATGTACAAATAGTACAGTGTGTACAATATGAGCACACTGTGGAATGGCTAGATCAATCTACAGGTGTTATTACTATTAGCATTATTGTTAACAGACTCCAAGCAAAAAAACTAAGTCTAGTGGGTTAAGCCAATACCGTATGGTCCTGCAGCAAAGACGGAGCCAAGGGTTTATGTTCTGTCCTTTCTGGTTGTACTACCTGCAATATTACCTTGCCTGTCACAAAGAAAAATGGCCTGTGACTTGCCAGAGTTCGACTTCAAATGTCCTCTGAAATCATGATTGCCCAAAACTTCAAGCAATTATGTTCTTTTTATATTTTACTAAATTCTTAAAATGTCTCCAGGACAATGAGTCGTAGATATCACCCTCTGAGAGCCTCTCACTTTTGTCATTTCTCTAACAGATTTTATAGTCCTGATAAGACCTTTGTTTTTACTTTACAATAACAAAAATTCTCTGAGTTGACAGAATTCTAGAGAATTATAAGGCTAGAAAGTCACTTAATTAAAACTTGTAATGCTTAAATATATGGTTCAGCAAGAAAGTTTTTGATATTCATGTAAAGGCAGTTGGGACTTATGCTTTTGTATGAAAAATCTGGATGTGAAATAGAATACTTGAAATCTATATCAGATATCAAACTATATTGAAAGCTTTTAAGATTCCTTTTAATATGTCTCTGAGATTTGTTTTTGCATATACTATTGTTGATATATAATCAGAGAAAACTGAGCCTAACCATGACTACACCAAGTTCTTAGTCCTTATTCCAACCTCCACCACCGTATTGCTACCTTCGTGTTCTACACAAACTGTTTCTCTCAAGCAGCTCTTTGACAGTCTTTTGGCTTTTATTCATGAGCCTAAAAGTTTTCTTGTGCTCAGAATATGCCAGTATTAACTGGAAAGGCAAATCAGCGGATCAACCCACATAAACACCATGCCGCCATTGTGGTTTATTGCCAAAGCACGGCTCTCTTTTTTAAAATAAAGTAATGAAGACAAATCAGCTTAATAGTCTTTGTAATAAATAGGCAGTGGGCAGCACACTTGTTTTTCCCTCTTGCGTTGGCACAGGATCTTATGTGCGGTGATTTATGTACCAAAATCTTCTTAGTTCCTGAAGCTGTCTACAATTCAACACATAAATCAGCTTATTAAAGCCTTATTGCCTTGGGAAATTTAGCAGTTGTTTCATGAGTCTCAGAATGTAAACCTTTACAAAATAAGAACTAAAGAAAATGTTTATCTGAAATGCTCTGGCTGTACCTGGACCTCGATTAATTGACACTCCGTTTGAAGCTTTGAAGGGTGGCTAACGGTAAGCAACATAGTAAAGTCATTGACCCCCAAGTCATGTCTCTCTTTTATCAGTTTTAGAGCTTACGGAAAAGATAATGTAATGTCTCAAAGTGTTGGCTCCATGGACCAGTTACCTCTGTAAACCTGAGAGTCATTTTACTCTAAGACTTCAAGTTTCGACTGTGTGTGTGATTATGAGAAAAGACTCAGTTTAGTCTTTCTCTTGGTTTATTTTGTGAGACAAAATTGCCTCGTAGTTGGCAGGTTGCAGGCATTTTCACTAAAGCTAACTGCAGTGAGAGGCTGTCCTTGGTGAATGACAATGAAGGCATTAACTTAGAAACTGCTCATATACCAGTGTGTAGGACCTTAGTAACTCAGGAAGGTTTGCCATACATTACCTATAAGTGAAAGAGCCTTATTTTACTTCGATACATATTACTAGATTTTAATGCACATAGTTGTTCTTTTTCTCCTAGCCCTTGCATGAATATCAGGAACTCAAAACAGAGACATTGCAGATATGATCTACAATTCATAGTGCTGTTCATGAATCCCCCTCTAGATCTACTCTAATTATTAATTACTCACAAACTCAAGTGGATTACATATAGAAAAACTGTAGCACTCAACTTATATTGTTTTTATTGAATAATTCCTAAAATTATTATGATTCAAGCATTTGAATATTTACCATTGAAGAAGTCACTTATGAGATTACTTTCCTACGAATCAGGGGTAGCATCTTCAAATGGTTATGTTCTCTCGTCTCCTGGCCACACGTACCCAACTGCATCGACTATTTTATACTGGCTTGTGTATAAGTTTCAGAAAAATGCCCCCTGGTATTTCAGTATTTTCTTTTCTCCCTCCCCTGTTTTGTTTGTTTGCTATACTGACATCTCAGAAGATCCTTAAAAATTGTTCATTATAAGGCCACTTTCTGGCAGTGAAAATCTCTGTCATTATCAGAAGTAACCAGCAAGTGTCACTATGCCAGCATGGACAAACCCTTGTGGGTCTGTCCTATAATGATCAACATCCTTATGCTGAAGCAATAGCGCATGCCATTATGCAGAGCACAAGCCGTGGGCTGGAGGAATCCAGGGCCTCATAACCCACCCACATCGGCTACTGTAGGTATTTGGGGCAGATTTACAGGTGCGGTTGTTTTCTCTACTTCAGCTTCATAAAAAGCTCATTTACTTTACTTTCAAAATACAAGAGTGATCATTTCCTGCAAAATATTGTATCTGCCACTCACATTTTTATAATGTTTAGACATTTTCCCCTTAATTTAAATTATTTGGGTATAATTCATGCAAACGGGAAGATGGTATTTGTTTCTGGATTACACTTTTACCAGGTCTTATTAGACACTCCATGTGTATCATTTATTTGAATTCGCAGCAACACATCAAAGAAGCTATTATTTATGCCAGTGGGCAGACGGGTAAAGAAAAGGGCTGAGAAGTTAACCAAATTGACCCAGAATAACATAAGTCATAAGCAAAAGTGATATTAAAAGCCAATCCTTTTGATATCCGAGCTCCATTCTTCACTGCATCCTCCTGCAAAATGTGAGAACTTAGGCGTGACTACTTCAATGTTTAACACCGGCGGCATTTCTCAAGACTCAACAGAAGCCGTCTTTCTCTGACAACCTTCAATTCTGAGCAACTGAGAAATAGAACCATAGTGATTGAGAGTTGTAGATTAAAATATCCTATGGGATAGTATTAAAGGATGGGATTAAAAGTCACATATTGAGGGAGGAGAATTGCTGTGAATTCAAGGCCAGCCTGGACTACATAATGAGTTCAGGACCAGTCTGGACTACAGAGAGAGATTCTCTTTCAAAAATGAAAACAGTCACATGTGCAAGAACTTAAAGCTTTGAAGTACTAGACATGTAGTCAAGTAATCTTGCCCAATATTCTTTCCTTATTCTTTTTATTTATTTATTTTTTTTGAGATAGGGTCTCACTCTATACTCTTGGCTGGTTCTGAGCTCACTGTGTAGCCCAGACTGACCTCTAACTCATGACCATCCTCCTCCCTCAGGCTCCTTAGTGCTAGGATTACAGGGGAGTGCCACCACACCCAGTTTATGTGATGCCTTAAGGAGTTGAACTCGGTTACTTAGCACTTACTAGGCACAGACTTGGGCTGTATTGTACATGTCAAGAGACAAAATATTAAACTGGAAAGAAAAAATTGCTGATCCAAACATTTTCTACCTCCCCACCCCCACCAAATAACTAACAAATCACATAACCCGAATTAAGTAACTCCCTTTAAATAAAAGAAAGGCCAGACTTGTACTCTACTGAAGTTCCTCCATATGAAGTCACATAGGAATAATTTGGAAAACCCTTCTTAAAAAGAGTTGTGTTTTAATAATAACAATGTCAAACGACAATACTTCAGGATTTGGACAATGTTTTATCATATACTGATTGTAAGGACTCAGGTTTTTACCCTGAGTGAATTTAGAATTCAATGAATGGCGTGTTTTAAGACAAAGACTTATATTAACTGGCTTTTATTTTCAAGTAATCTGGCTGTGTCTACACATTCCAAATTCAAGACTGCCAAAAGTGTAGACAAGGTTAACAACAGAGAGGTCAATTTAGAGACAAGTTGTTAGTGTGGGTAGTGGCACTAATGAAAAGACATGAATAAATTCAGGACATATTTGAAAATCAATTGAATGTGGTCAGTCAAGACCTTTGACTCCAAGAGTTTCTTCATCCATTGTGATGAGAAAATGGATGTATTTGGTCTGGGAGCAAATATTAAAAGAGTCATGTGGGAATGAAGAGTTTGAACTCAATTCTTTCCTACCAAGTAGAAATATAAAGAATGAAGATAGATACATTATATAATTGCCTGGACTTAGGAAGCAATGTTTGTACTGAAGTTGTACATTTAGGAAGAATGGGCCTATAGGTAATATTTAAAATCATGACACAAAAATGAGATTATCAAACATAAAAAATATAAAGAAAGGACGAATCAAGAATTGAGTTCTAGAGGTATTTCAGAGTTATCAGGTTAAAAAAAAAAAAAGAGGAAGTTCCAGGGGTTAGGATGAGAAGGAGCAGCTGAAGAAATTGGACGGGAATTAAGAGAGCCTGGTGCCCTGGAAAGCAGGTGAAGATAACACAACCAAAAAGAAGATGCAGTCAATTACATCAATGCTCCTAATATGCCAAATAGAAATAAGACTCCATTGCCTTGGTGATGAAGAGGGAATTGGTGACTGAAACCGTTTCAGTTGAGGGGGAAAATTAAAAATAAAAGATTATTATAGATGATTTAATGTGATAAATTCGATGATTAAATACTGGATTTTCTGTACTTGTGGACTTTCAGGGAAAACATTAATGCCTTAAGAAAAATTCAACAGTGAAGGAAAATGCCTTTTCTCTTCTTCTTTTCTATTTTCTTTAGAAAATAAAATAACTAATGTCCATGGTGACAAGATTATCAATTAAAGGATACAGAGGCTGGATTCTGTAAGGGGAGAGCATGAGAAGCTAGTGAGCTGGCGTCTTAGAGTGACGAAGAAAGAAGATAATTATTGCCACAAGAGCAATGGAAGGTCTTAGTTGGAACCACGATAATTTGAAATATCTGTCAACGTAGATGAGAGTGGGCAGGTGGGAAGTTGGGAAGGTTTTCTCCAAATTGCTTCAATCTTTTCATTGAACTAGGAAGCCAAATCCATAGCTGGGAGTGAGATTTGGGTATGGGACATTAGAAAATCAAGTTTTAAATGAAGCAATAAAATATTTTGAAAAATGCTTGTAGGAGAATGAGAGAATAAATGTGCCTGGGGAACACATTTTGACTCATGTGTGT
Source organism: Ctenodactylus gundi (assembly GCA_004027205.1). Taxonomy (NCBI): domain Eukaryota; kingdom Metazoa; phylum Chordata; class Mammalia; order Rodentia; family Ctenodactylidae; genus Ctenodactylus; species Ctenodactylus gundi. Next base: position 111,070 of record PVKB01003550.1, on the reverse strand, counting down.
TATTACAGCCATATTCAACTCTTTATTATCAATGTGAGGGGCGTAACTCTAAATGACTCCCCTGCCCCTAATCTTCTGTTTTGATTTAATTCCCCAGGCAGAACGTTTAGATCTTGGCAGGGACCTTGCAACCTTTGCCTAGTACCTGGTGTTTAGCAGGGCGAAATCACCAACGCCTTCCATATTTTTCATTTGATATTATTAATTGCTCCCAACCATAAATATGATTTTTAATGCAGATTTATCTATATTATGGGATTAAAATGACAAAATCTATGGATATTACAATATAGAATCTGGTATACTGTGCATTACACTGTCACCTATGGTCTTTCTCTGTGAGTAGGTGAAGATTGATTTATTGATATAAAGTTATTTTCAAGTATATCACACATGGTTATGATAGTCGGGGTATGCTGCCTTTAAGTTGGTTTTTGTTTATTTTAGAATCACAATCACTTGTCCAGATGGAAGGAGGTAAAAAGAAAAAAAAATAGCAATTGCTTTAGATTTATGGCATGAAATCTCCACCATCTCAGCTGCAATTGTACCATGACTTTAAATCTTAGAGAGAGGCTCTGAGGAGTCTAGAGGAGATGCAAAACTTTTTCTTTCCAGCTGTGAGAGGTGTGTGTGTGTGTGTGTGTGTGTGTGTGTGTGTATACGTGTATACTAATACCCTAGGCAGCTCCTAAGCCAATCAAGTTGAAAGGTAAGGCTAACCATCACCAATCCACAAGAAAAAAACCTTATGATTATCTGTCTGATCATCTAAGGTCCTGGTACTCCTTCGTACTACCTTCGAGTAATTGCTGAAACCGGGACTTGCTGGTGAGAGAGCTGCTATATTCTTCCAACAAGAAAATAGAAACAAAACATTCTCACATCTGCATCATCAGCACCTTTCACAAGTATTTGCAATCTTCTGTTTCTCGTTGGCAACATTCAAATTTCTATGTAATAATCACGCACAACACACTACTGCCTTTGAGATGAACAACCCAGATTGTTTTCTGTCCTTGTTTCTTCAGCGATTCCCTGCCCTCTGGAAGAATGTTTATGTTTTGCAATGTTTTGTTTTTACTTTCCCTATGGCATAATAGATCTATGCTTGCTTTTACACTTCTCATTAATTCTTTTTTTTTAGAAAATCTAACTCATTGATTCTCAACCTTAACTCATGTCCATTTCCAAATCTGTATTATTAAATAAGCAGGTGGCAGATTTGTTGGGAAATTTTTTACAGTTCCAGTTCAAAAACTTGGCACACATACTTTAAGGCCAATTGTCCTGAAATAATGTAGTAATCTAATCCTTCCCCTCTACAGAGACAAATGAAAAGGTGAATTCCTCTAAAGTTAGTTCAGTTGGTCATGATTCATTTTGGGTCTGAGCCAATTCATTAGCTCTTTCGAAAGAAAAAAAAATGTTACACATAAACTTTAGGCCTCATTGAAAATAAATGTGCCTGTGAGATGAGTTTTGTATCATCATTGGTAGTATAATCCAAATTCAGTCTGGTTTAAAGATTGCTTTTACTGAGTCAATCAGTTGTGGAAGCTGATATTGAAAATTACGTCTTTCTAATAAATATCTTCTGAAAATGAGTATACTTTCTTCCCAAACCTCTTTTAATATTTCTCCAGTGCCAATGCTACCAAAATTAACTAATTTATTTCAGGCATCTCAGCCAGATTTGTATCGGCAAATATGCCAATATATAGAAGACAAGCCTAATTTTTGCCTTACTTCTAACTCTTTAGGAAGAAGTTTAACAGAAATACAAATTTCATAGCATTCAACAAGGAGTAGATTTTATTTGGAAATCTCATCATTTACTTTAGAAATCTAATTTTATTGCTTTTATTGAGATTCATATTATTCTTTTTCTTGAGACAGTCTTTCTATATTTCCAAAGCTCAAAATCTATATTTTAAGCTAATATTTGGGTTCACTTTCTGTTTCTGAGGATGAATTACTTTTTAGTAACTTCTTTCAAAGTTCTTTATTAGACTTTCTACAGTTGGGTTCTCATGCAAGAATTGAACCGTTTAGCTGGAGAACCATTATAACACAGGAACTAGCATTTTGAGATGAGTGCACATAGACGTAGTGGACAACTACTTCATTTTAGTGAATTCAAGATCCAGATCTCTCCCATGAGAAAGCCGAAAAACACTCAGCTCCCTCGCTTCCAGTGCACACATGGCCTTCACACTTGAGTGATTTCTTTATTCTGCCCGTCAGCCATGTACACTTTTTATCACACTGTTCTAAAAGCTTACTACATACACTCCTTCGCTTTCATCGTTGAACATCATCTCAGATGCTGCCTCCTGCCACCATCTCTCTTTAAAGTTCTGGGACACAAGAATCGGATTATCTCAAACTCTGCTTAAAGTTGGCATGTTGGAAACTGGTCCCTCAGATCTCATACCTGTATAGAGTCTTTCCTAAATCCCAAACTTGGCCAAAGTTTAAAAAGTTAGAATACCAAAGGATGAAACATAACCGTGAGGAATGAACATCTTCTTTTCCCATCTCTCCTCTTCACCTACTCACCAGTCAACTGCAGAATTCTAATGCTTCCTTTTGTGGTGTTATTCACGCACACTAGTTTTAACTATAACAATGTTTCTAGGTGCAACAATCTACCTTTAAGGTCTCCTGGACCTCTGTGGAGCCTCAGACTACAACTTCCTTTGTGTAACCTGCAGTTAATCTTCTTAAACTTTAATTTTATTACTTGGAATCTCTTCTCAATAACCCTGAAAGATAGCCCATAATTTATTTGAAACTGGTAAGATGATTCTCATTTGTTGGTCATTGGGTGCTTGACAAATGTGCTCATCACTTCCTGTAATTATAACACTCTCTCTGCATTCTCTGGTCTAGAGCTATACAAACAGTCTACTATAAATCCTTCTCACAAAGCTTTCATGCACATACTATTTTCACACATTTATGAATTGTTTCTCAGACATAAAATAACCTTGTGATCCCCTGGGAGAGTTAAATTTTCTACCTTGAAAGTTCAGCTTACATTGTATGTTTACCAGAAGATTATTTGAAAGTATCATGGCCACCGTGAGGGTCTGTTTTCCATCTCACCCAAATAATTTGATTTGACTCTCATTTTATAGATAATTGCTGAATATAAATATCTTTCTGCAAAGACACAGAAATACCATACCTCCCCCAAAATAATAATGATCAGATTCGAGGATCATCTCTGTGATTCTCAAGGTGTAAGTCTCCCCCTAAATGAATTCCTGACAAAACTGGTCTCGGTTCACTTTTCTGTGAAATGAGAAGGGTGGACACGCTGGTCCTCAGGTCCTCTTTCAGTTCTTGTTTCATTAACTATCATTTAAACGTTTCTGATAATGTAGTGTAGTGAACTCGTGGGTAGCTCAGAAATAAAACCCCTTGCTTAGCAGGTACAGAGTCCTGTATTATCCGCCTCCAGAATCACATAAGCTCTACTCCCAGACCTGGGAAGCTAAGGCAAGAGAATTGCCATGAGTTTGATGCCAGCTGGTGCTAGAGAATGAGCTCAGGACTAGCCTGGACTACAGAGAGAGACGCTACCTTAAAAAATGTAGTGTAAAATACATTCGATTATTATAAAATAGATACCACTTAATTGAAATAGGATATTTTATTATATATTTGTCTGGTGGATATTAAGTTCCTCAATGAAGGACATTCAGCTAGAAAATTTAAAATAATGCATGCGTTATAGAATATTGTTTTTTCTATTGCAGTTTAAAACTATTTTTGCAGTTGACATACTACTTAAAATGTGGAATTACCTCTGTAAAATAACCTTTGTTAACATTTTTGATTTAACAAAATAAGAAGATTGCTAAGTAGAAGGCATCCATGGGAAACATTTGGAAATAAGAATAAGGGTGAAGAAATAAATTCCAAAGTCTAGTGTCTACCCTTTACAAATCAATTACCTAATGCTGGAGGAACATAGAGGAAGAAATTACTGTAATAATGTGCATAAGAACTTGTTGATTGCTACTACTTCTTGAATACTTACTATGTCTAAGAATTTATACAGTTGGCTTAAATTATGCAAAAATAACATACACTAATTCTGAATTTTTGAAGCATTTTGTTATTCATTCTGTTATTATTATTCCTTTTTCTGCAGAAGAAATAATTGAAGTCAAGAATCTCCATCGCTCCAAATTCATGTAGTTAGATTGATGAGAATGTAGTCTCCACTACATGCTTTTAGGACTCACATGCAATTCTAAAGTGATGCCCTTTTTAAAAAATTATGATAATTTTAAAATAAATACATGGCTTAGAAAGTTTGTCTTGAAAATTTACTTAACATTATTTTTAAAGAGTAGGATTTTTTACTGGCTTGGTGAATAATATGATTTATATCTAACAATGTCCCCCAACGTGTCACAACTGGATCAGGGGCCAGTTGTGCTACTTTCACTAGTACATTGATCCATTTATGAGCTCAGTAACTGAAGGTACTGTTAGAAGATGGGGCCTGGTTGGAGAAAGATGGTTGCTGGAGGTGTGAAGGATATACTCTTGTCCCTGGTTTTAATTCTCTCTCTCTCTCTCTGCTTTCTGGCCATCGTTGGTTCAGCACCTTCTCCTCTACCATTCCTCTGTGACATGATATTTCATCCTCAGAGCCAATAAACTACTAACTTAAACCATGAGCCAAAATAAACTTCTCTTTCTTCAAGTCATGTGTGTCAAGTATTGTGTCTGGCAAAAGGAAAGAGAATTATACAGCAGAGAAATAAGCTGTTCTAGACACATACCACAAAGTGAGCAAAATCTCAGAGGTAAAGAAGTAGAGGTCATAGCCAGGGACTTTGGTGAAGTAAGGCAGCTGTAAAGCAGACATGGCAATGAACTTGGAGAAAGGTAGAACTTTTGGAGTATTGTTGGCCAATTATTAAAAGACCACATTACTCATGCTGGAAGAATGTAACTGGAAAGTCTGGGCTTCCTAAGTTCTTTCAAGATGACAAATAAATCAGATTGCATAACAGCAAAAAGAATGTTTCCACTTACTTAGTTTCTAATGCAATTTACTGAAAATTGTGTCTTCCTACACATCTCTTTAAAACATGTTTGACCTATACCAGCTACTAGTTCTACTGCAGCTATAGTCAACATGAAAGGATTCCTTTTTTTTCCTCAGCAATTTTCTAATTGTTCTGGTCCAGTGCATTTCTCAGCAATTTTTTTTTCCATTGTTCTTTTTCATAGGCCTGCAAAAATTACGTTCATCTCATCACAGGCTTCCAAAGGATGTGTGGACAGCCAAAGGCAAACCTGACCAAGGTGAGTGTTGTGGATGGACTTTCTGGAGTTCCCCAACTCTAAATTTGTGCAATACGGTGGCAACTCTAGAATTTTATGAGATGTGAAACTTTAACACAATTTATCACACCATCTTCTTATCATGAATTAGTATAGGTAAACTATAGATCATCCTTAGTTTATTTAACTTTGTTCTAAGCTTCCAAGATAATTACATGTCCTTAGGAATATTTAATATAAGATTGAGAGCCTTAAAACTTGCTCTACTTATCTTAGAGGTCATTTATATTATCAATATTATTAAATTAATCAACAAAATTACTGCACAAACCATCTGATCTACACTTCCGTATAAACTTTCAAGGACGATGTGTAATGTAGATTATACGTGATCATTGTTTAATTCATATGTATGAGTACAAAAGAATCTACAGATGCAAAAATTTCTAAACTGAACCAAACAACTTATATAAAATAAGACAAATACAAAATATACTTAGCAATCAGTTCTTTTTTGAAAAAAGAAAGAACAAGTCCTTTAGTTAATACGTTAGTCACTAGTGAATGAAATCAATCAACTCAATTATCAGAGTTAGAAAAGAGGTCACTCAAAAATTAACAAGAAAAAAATGAAAACAGAAAGGTAAATGCTGGCAATTGCTGTCACAGAAAATGTCACAAGCATGTATTACAGTCCAAGAGTACTTCCTGCCCGAACACCGAATCAAGGTAGGTACCTCCCACCATAATAACCTAATGCTACTGGCTTTTCAAATCATGTAAGTATCTTGTCTTGATTTGGGGATTGAATGAAATCTTTAAATTAAAACATGTTTTACAGCATAGAGGTGAGAGTATGTCCTGTGGATATGTTTATTTGAGTAATGTATGTAACAGATGAGTGCTGTAAGTGGCCGTGTTACAAACTGTACTATTTTCTATGACAAAAATCATCTTGCTAGTAATATATATTGGTATTATTATTAGTAGTAGTACATCATGTGAATTTGGTTATCAAAACTTTACCTTAGAAAATGCATGTGCTTTCTTCTGCTAAAATCTTATATCTGAGCTTATAAAATACATTAATTTCTAACTATACATAAACAAAACCTCATGATGCTTCTCAGCAACGAGCTAGTTAACTTTTCTCTGGTACAACTTTGCCACCAACATCTTTCTTTGATATTTCATTGCTCACAATTCTGACTCTAACTGAATATAACATATTAGGTCATACATGAGCAAAATCAATGAAAGTTTAGGTATACTCAAAGGTGGATTGTGGAATATTGAAGAAAAAGTGATGAATCAATAAAAGTGATGTAAATACATCTGAATAGATTCTGTAATATCATTAAAGACTACAAATATATTAACAGGGACTAATGTTGATTAGGCTATTCTTATGTGCAAATATTACATTTGGGTCACTTATTAAGTCATTTGTATCGACGTACTTTTCCTCCAAAACTTTTTATGAAACCAATACTGTTCGTCAGTATTAGTCAAATGAATACCAGATATATGGAGTGATTTGTCTGTGCTCTAGCTACCAACCGTCTCATGAGACTATGAATTGTGACTTGTAACCATGTCGTTCTGAAGAGACCGAAGGCCTTGACCTTCTATAGAAGTTAGCATTATCTTTGAAAGTTGAGGCATATGAAACTGTCATTGCCCGTAAAAATCAAATTAGAATTGCCATTAGAAAAGAATTTTTTTCTTTGCCTTAAGACATATCTACTAGTTTATTCACAAGACAGGTCAACAATTTTGTTGTTGTTGTTGTTGTTGTTGTTTTGTTGAACAAATTACTCATGAGGAAACAGACAATTTATAAGTCAACTTGGAGTTCATTTTTTAAAAATTCAAAATTACACAGAAGTTTTTACTTTTATCTAAACCCCGTGACAGTATATATTTTTTCAGTGTGAAGCGCAGCACTAATTGCCTCCCACATTAGATACTGATATGTGTTCTTAACTTAATTCAAGTCAGGTTGGCAACTGTGGGCACAGGCACATGATTATTCTGGGAAATTGATCCAGATAGTTCCCTTAATCTTTAGAACAAATCTTACTCTTCTGGACATGGAAAATGACTATCAAATGAATACATTGTTCGTACATTTTTAGGCAATTCTCTTAAAAATAATAAAAATTCTGTTAGTCTTTATTCTTATTGACACATAGTTATTTATACATTTTGGGGTGTATTTTATGATAAATCAATACTTGTAATCAACAAACAGGATAATTAGCATTTTTATTTCCTTATATATTTATCATACTTTTTGCTTAGAGACTTTTAATTTCTCTCCTGAAGTTTTCCATTAAATATATAACAGACTGAATGAACTCTGGTGCCTCTATTGTGCTGCTATGAGGTAGAATACAAGTTACCTCTCTCTAGCTGAACTTCCAATTTTCTTAGAAAGAGTATCGTTCAACTTTCATTCCTCCACAGCAGAAGTGGTTCCAACTTACCACTCAGCTTCTAGATAACATCCTAGCAAGCTCCAATCTTTACTTCATTCATTTTATTCCTTAGTCAAAAAGTAGAAGCCAGAAAATGAAGCAACTATTCTTAAAGGTACATGCTCACTCATTGATTTATTTATCACGCTGTTCAATTTCTTTTCAATAACATTGAGTAAGGTTGACGCTCCTCAAAACATAACAAACAGAACATCTGATTCAGAATTTAAAGAGTAAGTATTGAGTCAGGCTGTAATATTTGATATCAGTATGACTTTGGGAGGTACTTTGAATCTCAAATTTTTTTAATAAAATCACAAAAGTGATCAAATACATTTCACAAGTGTACATTGTGTGCACAGTGGAAATACATTTTAATTTTTAAATGATTTTTTAAGTATTGTATATAAGTACCAGCTATGTACAACAAAAATGCTTATATTGTTTTACTAAGATAAGTAAAACAATATTATAATATAACAAAAGGTTTATATTGTTTTATCAAGATAAGTATGTTAATAGTGTCATAATATTACAAAAATGTGTATAAAGAGAGACTGAAAGGAATACATACAGGATTCTATGACACAAGTTCAGCTTAAAAATGTAAGAGGTAATATATACCCATCAGAAACATAATATTGTCAGTTTACAGTGGAGAAAAAATTAATTTTAATGCAAAATAAAGCAATTTTTTTAAACAGGGCATTGAATGGAAGTAGCCCACCAATATGTCTTATGTTAGGGGAACTGTTACTGCCTCATCCTCATTTACATGAAGTTTTATGTTCAATTATCTATTATCTATGTTTAGGTCTAGAGTCTACATTCTATGCGACTTTAAATAGATTATTTACTATTATGGATCAGATCTAGTGTCCTCCCAAAGCCCGATATATTTGCATGTCGTGGACACCCTGTGCTGCTGGGAGGTGGGTTCTGGCCAGAAAGAGCAGATACTCGGGGCTTGACCTGGAAGAACATGTGCTGGCTTCTGTCTGCACTACTGTGAACAGCAAAGCCTCTACTGTGCATTGTACTATTACCAGGCACCCATGAGTGGACTGTGACCTTTTGAAACTGTGACTCTTCTGAAACTTCTAAAACCTTCTGAAACTCCTTAGTTGCCATTACTCTATTTATCATTACAATTATTATAAATGAGCAGCACACAGAATTCCAGGGAGGAAAAAATGGACTGTCACCGGTGCTGCTCAGAGATGTGAGGAGCTCCTTTGCTATAATAAGTGAGAAGGGGCAAAGAATTGACCCTGCTCTCTTCCTTTTTGTCTTTCCATGTCTTCCTGCGTACGTTACTCCCCGCAGTTTTACAATGTCCAGGTTGTCTGAGGCACCTTGCTGGCATCTGAATGTGATGTTCAAAGAATTTGGCCCTCCCTCCGTTGGAAATTCCATGTTATTAGAGTTTAAGAAACACAAGATATAAATTAAATAATATAATTTATCCAAATCTTATAAGCAATGACTTCATATATTTACTGTTTTATTTTATTCCACTTTCAAAAAGAGGTTTTAAATCAAATAAGGGATAAAGGCTTTATCTGGCATATCTAATCAACTACTCAAACTGAAAACCATGTTCTATAAATGCAGACTATCATCATCTTACTAACTCAGGGTTGCCTTTTAATAGTTTAGAATTCACATTGCTGGGCTTAATCTCAAAAATTTACAAATATAGGTTAATGTTTCTATTTTCCACGTTACGTCCTTCTGTTATTCCTAAGTAGATTTGTATATGTGTTGTCAGGGAAAAGAAGCAATAGATGCTCATGCCTATCTATAGTATTAAGATAAATTATCCATCTAACAGCCAAGCAAACAGTCCCCAAATAGCTATCTATATATATTCTACTTTGACAGTGACTACCCTAACATCTTTTTTCAAGTTTCTGGGGGAAAATTCATTTGCATCTCAGAAGTATTCAATGTTTTAGGGCCTAGCCAACACACATTGGTAAGTCAGGCAGCAGTGCATGATGTCAAAAAGGGAATTGTAAATGCAATTAACACCCAGCCTCAAGAAAAGTGTAATGAATTGTAAATAGAATAAAAAATACTGATCATACAGGTCCACTTGATGTATGGATATTAGAAAGAAGTTTCAATTTTAGCACATAGTCCCTTTTTGTCTTCAAGAGAACTTGAAAATCTGGATATGTATGCATAGATTTCAATTTATAATGTTGGGATTGTTCTCACATTCTTAAAAAGTGAAATACTGGTAAATTTAATAAAACAACTTTCAAGCCAGATTGTTTCAGCATGAAACCCTTGCTTTATTTCCTTGAGATACTTGACGCATAACAAAATAAACAGAATGGAGCTCTGTTAATATTTGCTGCCCTTTATAGCATAGCTATGGATTAGAGCAACAAAAAATATGTCTCTACTCTGCTTTTCCAAAGATGTCTCCCCTTCATTAGGAGCAAGATGGAAAATATGGATGCATAAACTAAAATTATTAATTCAGTTCCCTAGCATTGCATGTATTGGGTATGTGGCAAATGTCTGTAATCCCAGCACTCGAATGCTAAGGCAAGACATTTGCTCTGGGTTCAAAGCCACTCTGGGCCACATAATGAGTTTAGGTGAGTTTAGGACCAGCCTAGAATAAAGAGTGAGGCCTGTCTCCAAAAAGAAAGAAGGAAAGAAAGAAAAAAGAAAGTTCCTAGTTTATTCAGAATAATCCATGTTACATCTATATTCCCACTCAGTGTACTTATTATAGTTATTCTTCACATGCAAATTGATTTATAGGCTGGGTATATAGCTTGGTGGTATAGCTTGTATTTTTAGCAACCATGAGATCCTGGGTTCAACACCAAGAAAAACACCAAAAAGTATGCCCATTAAGTAAATAAGTTATATGGACACACTGGTGTTGGATAAGACAGCTGCCATAACTGTCTACCGACCAAAATCACATGGATATAGAGGAACAATAGTGAATGCTAATGAGGTAATCTGGACAAACTCAGACCAAGTCAGCTGATTCTAAAATCATAACTATCTCCAAAATTCCAAGATAATTGAGAAGCTTTTATTTTGTTTATTTTGTTACTTTGTTTTTGAGACAGGGAATCACACTATAGTCTATGCTAGTCCTCACCTCACCAGATGGTCCAAGCTGGCCTAGAACTCAAGGCAATCCTCCAGTCTCAGCCTTCCAAGTGCTGGAATTATAGGCACGAATTACACAGCTAGCATGTGGTGCTGCAGAATCAAGCCTGGGACCTCCTGCTTCCTAGGCAAGTGTTCTATTCATTGAGCCATGCCTTCACCCTTTAAAGGTTTATGGTAAGTCTCAGACACCTGTTTTATAAATACTGAAGTGAGTAATAAGAAAAATGATTTCTAAATGAGCTAATATCCTAAGAAGTAACTGGGCACCAATTTTGCCTAGGATCATCTGAGGTCAAGACTGTGTACTTTCCCCACTCTGTCTCTGTTTGGAAAATAAAGACTAAAGAGGTGTATTAGCTAACAATCGCTGCACTAAAGGTACAATTTGGTGATGCATCTGCTAAGAAAAATGGAAAACCTAGAATAGGACTAATATTTAGGGAGACATGACTAACTGGCATAAAAGAATCAGAGAACAACTTGATTCTATATAATTAAGTGCTGAGGTATTTAGCAAGGATAACAATGCTCAGAAGACACTTCATGTGGGCTGGCGCATCCAGGGAAGACGGCACGTCAGCGGGGCCTTGAAGAGCTTAGATGGTGAAGCACAGGTGTAGAACACTTCAAGCAGGTGGGAAAAATAATAGAGGTATTGCGGGTTAATTTTGTGAGACACATCAAGGAATATATTTTTATGTAAGCCAAGAGTTGTACTGAGAAATCGAGTGAAATCTGCTGAATAAATTTCATCGGGCTAGATTATGAGAATTTTCAATGCCTAATTTTGCTTTACCCATATTTATATATATAACTTTACATAAATTCATAACTGTGATAATACATGTGCCATTGGATGTCGCTTTCTTCATCTCTTTTGGCTCTTTTCTCTCCCACCCTTATTCCACCAGCCATATTAACCCTCCCACTTGGGTTAACAGATTCTTGTGTTACTTTCCTTCTGGTGTTTCTTATTTGAGTATTATTTGAATGGATTTCATAGGAGGACAGATCACAATTGACCAGGCTTCTGAGTATGACTTTTGTTTCACATCTTAACAAGAGCAATGACGTAACAAACACGCTGACCCATTGGTTATGACTTGCAGCTGCTTTGTTTGTGTGAGGTAAACATCTAGACATGAATTTTTCAGTTGAAAAGGGCACTGACAGCTCACAGTTCTAAGACAATATAAGAAATAATGACGTTTTCCCCTTTCAAGTAGGTTTTTTGACTCCTTTATATTGGGAGAGTCTCAGACTTATATTTGCAGAAAACTACTTCCCCAATTTTAAGTCTTTTGGAGAAATTGTAGAACTTGATGCATTCTGCAAGTATTCTACATTTTTCTTTTAATTTGCAACTTTTTCCTTTCTTTTTCTCTTTGTTCTTTTTTTGTTAACTAGGCTACAATCAGGGAAGTACAATAAGCAATACTTAATTACAGAAGAAAAATTCATTAAAAGAATAAGGATTTATTCAATTGTAAGGTTTACAGATTGGTAATGGTCCGATGGAAGCTACAGTCTGGAGGAAAGTCACTGCTAAGCTTTATGAAGCGTCCCCGTGACCGGCAAAGCCAAGCGTGCAGGGAGCCTTGGGTGGGACAGTGATATAGCTCTGGTGGAGCAGGCTGGGGACAGGCTGTTGACTCCCTGTGTCTTGGTGGACAGGCATGGCGATAGGAAAAAAGATTTGGACAAAATACAAAAAGAAAAAGGACTCGCTAGAACCTGCACCTGAGTGCCAGGCTAGGCACAGCACCCTTCACTCAGAGGCTGCTGCTTGCTTTGTCTTCCGGAGCTATGCAGGGTTACTGTAACACATGCTTTTTTCCCATTTTTGTGGGCATTTGCATTGAGCTACATTCCCAGCCTTTTTCTCTTTTCTTCTGTTTTTTTTTTTTTTTTTTTTTTTTTTTTTTTTTTTTTTTTTTTTTTTTTTTTTTTTTTAATAGACAAGGTTTCCCATAGTTGCCGAGATGGGGCTAGAACTTAGGACCCTCCTGCCTCCACTTCACGGAGTGCTGGGATCCCAGTCCTGTGCCACCAGCCTTGGCCCTGTCCTTTCAGCCTTAGCCTGAGAAAATACAGGGGATTTTTTAAAATTTAGTTTTAGCTTAGCTATGTTGACACAGAACGGATTTGACAAAGCACACAAACATAATAAGTGCATATCAAGTGGAAAGGAATTACGTTTCTATAAACTTCAGCTCAATAAAGTCACTGAGCTCAGAAAGTAATCTGTCTTTATGTATATTTGATTATCGGATTATAAGTTGGTATGCATTGCCTCTCACTGTATTTGTGACTACATTAATTTGTATTGCCTCCTGGTTTACTTTTGCACTATGCGCTGTATGGCTTGGTGCATAAAATAGGTTGTGTTATATCTTACTCAAAACTTATACATACATTTTTCTATAGTGTGTCTTTTTAACATTTTAAGCATATCTACTGTGAATTTTCACCTTGACTAATCTTAGAATTGCAATTCCACTTACGTTTTTATTTGCATTTACCTGGAATCCCTTTGCCCTTCTTTTTACCACTTTGCATCAGCCCCATTTATTTCTAGCAAACACGTATCTTTATTTAATAATTTGTGTTGTTCTCTTTCATTGTAAAATTAGGATAGTGATATTTGAAAATGGATAATGTACTTGGTTTTATTCACCTAGGTTTACACTTAACTCTTGCTTTCCAAAACTCAGTCTTCATTTCATTCTTTCCAGTTTTGTTTAAACTAAATACAATGTAAGTTCACATATTTTCTACTGGGATAATTTGTTGTTTTTCATCACTCATTAACTATTACCTTTGGTTTTCATGTTCTTATAATCAAATCTTTTAAGGCAACTAGCTTGTCGTTAAGATACCTAGCTGCCAAAAAAAAAAAAAAAAACAACACAAAGATCTTCAGACTCTTTTCTCAGTTTATTTATTCCCTACTCATTTCCTTGATAAGTTTCTGTAATATTTTTCATTCTTCACTCCCAATTTGCATGTGTTTTCCTAGGGAGTTAATGATTAATAGGAATTTATTTTACAATGTTTCTTTTTCTTCCAGTATTCTTTCTGGTCTTATATTAAGTATCTCTAAAAAAATGTTAGAATTTAAATTAGATAAATACCTAAAATTAACGATCAGTTAGAGTCTCAAGAAAGGGTCAATGTTGCACCATGAGTTTCAAAGACAGTGTGGAGACAGTCATAACAACAGTGAAGTATGAGATATCACACCGACAGGCAATCTCAGTCAAATATTTATGAGGTACGATTCTGGGTGATATATATCTGGGTTTTCTATCTGAAGACATTTTATTTTTGGTCGTCAAATTGAAAGAGCAATGTAATTCATTGCATCAGAGAAATGAGAAAATAAAAAGATAAATTCAGAGCTTCAGGGAATTATGGCAAATCCTATTTGGATACTCAAATTATAGCTAGATATGTATATTAACCTACAAATATTTTCTGAAAAAGACCTATGCAAACAACAAAAGTCATTGTTTTCTTTTGAAAATGCATGCTATAATTTTCCCCAAATGTTCAAGCATTGTTTTATTATAAAGCATCACAAACATGGAAGTGTTGGAGCTTTGAACACTCAGGGCTTACGTAATTCTTTGCTATCTATATTTAAAGTAATGCCAAAAATGTAACATTTCTTTTGGCATAGAGATTGCAAAGACTAAAATATATATGTTGAGACTGAATTTGACACATTGGCTTCAGTGTATGTTTATTAAATATAATGAGAGAAAACATGACATTTACTTTTATTATTTATAGAAATGATATCAAGCAAGACAAAAGTTTATCTCTTGTCAAGTGTGATTTGCTGATACCTACACAAGGTGCCATAATGTGGTCAGCCTCCAGTGATGCTAAGCTCAAGATTCTTTAGATTTATTGAGAAATAAAAGACTATGACTAATACGTTAATTACTGATATATAAATTATCACCAAGATTTACTTTGTTCAGTCAGTTAAATGCCTCAATAGTGCTTTCCTATGCTGACTTTGGTTTTGGCTAACTCGTTCTCCATAGTACCACAGCGTTTAATTTGAGATCCCACTGCAGTTCAGATGGTCACAAAGCTTCCAGGAGAGATTTGGGTCTGTCAGATATTTCCCTATCAATCCTACTCATTTACTTCAAAGGACAAAAAGAAACAGCCCTGGTCCGACCAGCCACAGGAGTTGCATTTCCAAAGTCAAGGACACAAAATTCTCTCTAGCAGACAGAATTTATGAAATACGAGGAAGTGAACTGGTTTTTAGGGAGTATCTAATCCATCAGCCTATTACAGGCAAGACATCCAGACTCGAGGAAGCAAAGGGATATTCCCAAAGCTAGGCAGCGTGCTTGGGACGAACTGAATATGAGTAGATGCCCTAGGCTACAAAATCAATGTCTTCTTTCCACCTCATTGCTATCACAAGAAATGACCTTCCATGGTCAAGTAGATTTTTTTCTTAATGAAAACCCTTATTTTTCAATATTAGATTAAAATGCAATAATGTTGTTTGGTATCAACGTTATTTTAAAATTCTTGATATCATTTTATATACAATTTTACTGTTTTTTGAATAAATAATACATATATGATAATTCAGGTGATCACATAACTTACTATCCACTCAGTGCTATTTATTTTTCCTTTTGAAGATGCTAATTACACTGAGGGAAAAGGTAACCCAAAACAAACTGATGTATGAATGAACAAGGAAAAAGATTAAACTATTAAGCAAACTGAAGTTAAAAATCACTATATTTCCTCAACCTAGACTTAACTATATTTTGATTTTTATTGCATAGATATATGAGACAGTTAAAGATATCTAAAGTCTATAGACATGCCTATAGTAGATATAAAGATATAAAGGCATGCAAATTTTGCAGAAAATGATCAAAATTTTTGCAGTCTGCCTTCATCAATAAACAGTGTATCAAAAACACATTTTTCCAGTAAGTAAATATTCATGAACCTAAATATTTAATCTTTTCTTGGCATTGTATTATTATTATTATGAACAAAGTGGTCATGTTTAAGTAGAGACCACAGTCTGTACCAGTCATCCCATTTCTTCAGAGGTCAATCGCGTTGTCTCTGGAAATTAAACATATAATCACAAGGCCAATATTTATTTTTAATTTCCTCATTAAACACCTGGACAATCAAAAAAAAAAAAAAACACAAGACTACAATAGTCAGGTAGAGGCAAAAATATCAGAGGACGTCCTCAGCATAAACACCTCATATCATGGCGCCCACCAGAACTAAATTTTGTGTTTGTTCCAAACCATGGCAATTCTCCAAATTTTGTTGGAGTTAGCAACATGCCCAGACTATCTTTACAAAAGCTATATGAAGATGGACTGTGCACAACAAACCCACAGAAATGGTTACACATTCAGGTTTTTCAAAACAAGGCAGCAAGGAGGATGGTATGAATTTATTTGTTGGAAAGAAAAAATCATGAAATAATGCAAAGCTACAAATAGCACACAAGTCTCACAACACAAATAATACTCTGAACTTATGTTGAAACCTCTTACCACTAGAATATTTTGACATAATAAACAATAGTTGGGGATCGCAAAACAACTTTAACCTAACAAGCACTTATTTGATCCACTTTCATGTGTTGAGAAATGTTTAAGTACTATGATAACTAGAAAAGCAAACCAACACAAAATACATTTTAAAGAGTTTCTTCTGCATGGGAAAATATGTCTCAAACTTTGTGTATACTTTGCACGGTAGAAATCCTTGAAGTAGTGTAATAATACATTATAGGAAAACTAGGAAGTAACTCACATATAGCTCACTTTGCAGTGGATGGATGTGAGCCAAGGAAGTCTTTGTCTAAGAATGACATTTTTTCTATGAATTAGAAGATTGAGTATAAGTTGAGACAACTTATGAGTAGATGTTTTAGGACAATCATCCTAAATGGTACCAACAGAAGCAGAGAGACCTGTGATTAAAAAAAAAAAAACTGTAGGATCTATAATATATAGACTCTTTACAATATTGAAAATTTGCAGTACATAATGATCTTCTTGAATGATGAAGAAATGAAAATGAGTTTGTCTATTTTATGTCTTTCCATTCAGTTGAAATAGTTTTTAACATTTTTATTAAATGATATATAAAGAACTGTGCATCGGGCTGGAGGAATGGCTCAGCGGTTAAAGCGCTTGAGCAAGAGTTAAGCCAAGCGCTAAGCCAAGCGCTAAGTACCCAAGTTCGATTCCCCGGCACCACATAAGCTGGGCGTGGTGGCGCACGCCTGTAATCCCAGCACTCGGGAGGCTGAGACAGGAGGATTTCCATGAGTCCAAGGCCAGCCTGGGCTCTGAAGTGAGTTCAGGACCAGCCTGGACCACAGAGCGAGACCCTGTCTCCAAAAAAAATAAGAAGAAGAACTGCGAGTCTATAATTTTTGTCCCGTCTGAGTATGTAGCAGCACCAGTGTTCCTATCACTGTAATCAAGTTAACAGATTGTGTTGGTTACTTTCTCGTCGCTGTGACTCAATACCCAGCATCCACAACTTAGGGAGGAAGGATTTAATGTAACTTACAGTTTCAGAAAGTCTCAGTCTGTTCATGGGTAGGCAGCTGGAAAATTGTGAAACCACATGGTGGGTGGGGCTGAAGCTATAGTTCAGGCTGGAATTGCAGGGGCAAAGATCCTTACGACATGGTGGAACAGAGAGACCAGGAGGAAGAGGGACAGATTAGCACAGGCTTATCCCTCCAGTTAAGCCCCAAGCACCTGCCCCTTCCAGTCAGGCTCCACCTCCCAACCTTACAGAGTATCCACAGAAAAATGAGGCAACCACCATACAGATATGTTCAACAGATGCGTGTGCAAGAAGATTGGCGATAACAGATTAAATGACATGGGCTTCATTCTATAGGCCACTCAAAGTAATTACTCTAGTTTTGAACCAGGGCATATGATCCAAAGTTTTGTTTGATCTATTACATGTCTACCCTTTTGACAGTACCCTCTCGAGCAAATTGCCTGTGCTCCTCTGTCCTCAAAATGCTGTGTGATAAGACCTCATTCACTCAGACAAAGAAGAGACTATCAATTTTCCTTGACCGCTTCCTCTTAGTCACATCCATCCATCAGGAGTGGCACTTCTGAATGCTAGTCGGAGCATATAGCCTGTAGATCAACAAAACTAGCCATCATATTTCTGGTTTGTATTATACATGTAATATGCTTTGGGGAAATAATCTTTGACTTGCACCTGCCATTTCCCATTACAATAGCAGAACAGGCTTATGCCTTTAATAAAATATGAAAAGAAACTGAAACAAGAAATTATTCAATACATTAAATATAAGCACATAGAAATTCACATAAATATATAAATATTTTAATATGCTCCCCTTGGCTTTGGCTAAGAAGGTAATGATGTCCTATGTCACTAAATAAGCACTTTCCTGTGGCAGTTTTACATCCAATGTTGTAATTGTCTTCACTAGTAAAAATGAATTAAGTTTGCGTGACTGAAATTACACTACACTGATGTCTAAAGAAACAAATAAGGTACATGTCCCTTTGTGGATGCCAGAGTCTATTTCTAATTATGTCTCCCAGAGAGATGGTTCCCCTCCTATCCTTTGCTCTTCGCAAATAAACTCTTTTCCAATGTGATTTTATAGCTTCGTTCCACCCATTATTGCCTTGCGTAACTGGGATCTAGACAGAGAATGCCTGCAAAGAGATGTTCTTGCCTCTATTTCTGTTACCACTTAGACAATGAGAAGTGTAATTGGCATTTCAATGTTAATTAAAGGGCTTACTCAAGACCCGAAGAGGTAGCAACAGAGCTCTGTAGGTTCCTCAGCTGTAATACACAGGGAATCTCACAGTCAGCTATGAGAATCATATTTCAAGATCCAGAAGAATAATCTTCCAGGGGTGTAAATATCCGAGTTCCTCACATTCTGGAAGGAACAAGGTAGCAGGGGGCCTGATAATTACTTTGAGAGGACAGGAGACAGGTGGCAAGTGGTGGGAGGGTGACAGTAGCAGAAAGCTTTAGTGAGAGCAGAAATAAGAGACCCAAAATTGAGAAAGAAATGAAAGCTGAGCTTAGAGCAAGACGGATACGTCAACTTGGGATGAGAGATATTTAAAGATATATCTCGTATAAATAAAGCAAATATATGTGAAATGACAGAAAAATAGCAAGATATTTAAACATGAAAATGACAGAAAAATAATAAGATATTTTAAAAGTAAAAAGCAGCCCTTTTCTCAACTTGCAAAAGTAGTTACTGCGAACATTTCGGCTTGTTTCTTTACAGTCAGTTGTATTTGCTATTTTGCAAAACAAGGTTAGTATCATACTGTGTATTTTATTAATCATGACTCTTCACTGAAAAGCATGTGAAATAAACGTTTCTCAAGTCACTGAATTTTGGGGAGAAAATTTTAAACTGAAAATTTTTAAAAATCAAGAATTCAGAATTGAGCGTTTGGGATCCAGAATGCCCACCTATATGGCTCCTCATGTCATTGTCATTGCCGATGGTCTTTCAGGTATTGGTTGGTTCATCAAGGCTCTGTATCTCTTGACGAGTTTATAGTTGAATGGGCTCATAGGAGATGGAACCCAGTTACAGAACCTGAGTTACATGAGCACTCCTTGGAAAAGACCACAGTCTCTTCCTGTCTTTCTGACCGATTTCTCCTTCTACTGCTCCTTGCCTATGCGAAGAGCAGGTTGGCTTCAACAAACACTTTAGCCCCCAGTATTTCTGTTTTAGGGTCTGCTGATTACCGATCCAAATCTCAGAAAATCAACCAAAATAAATCTTTCCTCTTCTGAAGTTGCAATATCCCAGCAATATGACTAATCCACTAATACACTAATGGAGCAACTTAATATTCATTTCTCAACCTACAATGAAGATGTCTATAAATATATTTATTTTGACCAGTTCATGGAAAGACCATTTTTTTCCAGAAAGGCTTTTGCTAAAACCCCTTTTATCTACATTCTTTACATCTAAAGCATACACACTATCTCTCTTACACACACACACACACACACACACACACACACACACACACACACACACACACAGAGTCGCATACAGAGGAATCTCTTCTTTCTCTTTGCACTGTCTCTCCTATAAAGCAGATGGTGCCTAAAATTTCCTCAGCCCCTCACAAAGCTGTTCCTCTAGCAACCTTCCCTAAAAGACTGGTTTTAAAACAAGAAAAGATGTTCTTTAAATCTCTTGCTAGACAATCTGGTAGTGTGCAGCCCAAAATGTTTCTATTTTTTTAAGTAATAAACTTTCTGACAAGATATTTGCATCATAAGTCGACTAAAGTGGATAGGATACAGGGGTACTGGAAATATTTCTAAGTCATTTTCTAGAAAATATCTAATAAGGCTCAAGCATTGTAATTTATTTCTAGTTCTACCAGATATAACCCTGCTTCTTACTAGGCTGCAATCCTGAAGAAAGGCTATAGGAAATTAGGGATGAGTAGAAAAGGGTCTAGGATGTTGCTGGCATTATTTATGTTTTGATCTATAGCATATGAACAGAAGTCTTTATGTCTTTCCATCGGCCCTTCTAATTATTAATTGAATGAATGACCCCATTATATAAATATTTCTGACTCCAATATTAGTAGTTTAAAAGAATTTTAAAAACATCAGATTTCTAATCAAAGTACAACAACAAATTTTGCTACCATCAATGTTAACTATATTACCTAGTCTAATTCTCCCCTATGAAGATGAGATTGTGCTAGAATTGAATGAATTAGATTACAGCAGAATGAACCATGATTTCTGTCATAGTTTTAACTATAAATGAACATAACAAAGTAAAACGCATCTTAAGTAAATCATTTGTTGCTCCTGGTTTCAGCGTATTCATGTATAAAGTATCTGCATAATGAGACTCTGTGGAGATAGTGGCTGAGACTGTGCTAGATTGTGATTTGAAAAACCTACTTGTAATTCATTCTCTGTAATCAAGTATTTCTTTAGCGCTGAATACTGAGCTCTCATTGAACACTAAGTACCATGTTATGTGAAAAAGACAGCATTATGTCTCCTGGGAATATCTCCAAAAGACTTAAAAGTAAATATGACAGAGATGCATGTATACCCATGTATAAGCAGCAGAACTAGCAACAGCTAAAACGTAGAAGACTGCAATATCCATAAACTGACCAATGAGTACCAAAAATGTGGTCAAAGTACACAATGGACTATTACTCTTACTTACATAAGGACAGGTAGATTCTAGGCTTCTGTAGGTAAATGGTCACAACTTGAGATGATCATGCTCAGTGAAGTGAGCCAAACTCAAAGGGTAAAATATTGCATGGTTTCACCAACATGAACAATCCAGAATACAGGCATTTTACAAAACCAAATGGATGTGATAGTGGAAGTTAGGGGAGATGGGCATGTGGGAACCTTAAAAATGGGAAGAGAAAAGAGAAAGGAATTGTAATGTCTAAGTAAGATATATGTGTATGAATATCCAAGTTCATTGTAACCATTATGCCATTATGTATCATATACATGGATATATTTATACGTGTGTGTGTATATAAAACAAAGAGGGATATAAAAGACCGAGTATCATTTGCTATTTGTCTGTGCAGAGAGGAATCCAATTTCTCTTTCTCCCTTTGTGTCACTTGGCCGTAGGGCTAGCTATTGAATGACCAAATAGGATTCTGATTAAGAGCCACCTAGAAGAACATAGCTAACTTATAAGTAACTATGTGAGATGGTATTGAATTGTAGTTCTAAGGTTCTAGTTTGGTATACATCTCTATATATAACTGGAACATCTGTTTCCTCAAAGCTACATCCCCTCATTGCCTTTACATCATGCACTGCATATAAAATCGAATATCATACAGTAGTAGCTCAGTGTATTTGAGACTTTGAACATCTTGAGATTAGGTCATATTTTTAAATCTGCATTTATTTCTTCCTCATTCTTAGTTACCAACACAAACTTTCAAACTTAGCAACAGACTCTTTGCCGTATGTCTGGTAGAATCTTACGTGTTCCCGAAGGAATTTAAAGGTTTAGACCTGAGAGAAGTGGTAAAAGAACAAAAGTGATGACAGAAGCCATGTTCGGCTGGCTCTTGTCCTATCTGGCCACTGCAGTGTGGATGTGTCAGTGTCTTCTCTTTGAGATAAGGTATTGACTTATGTGATCGTGAGCATTCTTTTGCCCTGTGCTGCAGTTTTCTTCTCTTTATATCATTAGAATAATAGCATTCTACCTACTGTATAACAATTTTGGGAGAATTAAACTGATTTTCATAGGTCGCATTTTGAAATACCTGGTAGTAGTTAATAAGTGACTTGGTCTGACTCTCATAATTCACCATCTGAAGAGCTAACGCAGAAGACAATTGAAATCTAATGTGCTAGATATCAACATAAATTATGTAATAAAGCATATTACTGGAGACGTCGAAGTGGCTATTTACCCTGTATGTAGAGGGAAAGATTAAAGAAGCCTCTCCATCTGCCATAGCATTTCTCTCTGAGAAGCGACCAACTTTTCCCTTTGAAAGTTCAAATACTTACAGAGCAACTTGAAAGAGAACATCGGTAAGAGCTCTATAGGAATGCTTGAATTTAAGTAGGATCCTGAAGAGTCGTGGCCCTGTCAGGTGTCCAGCAAACGCAGCGCAACGCCCACCCTCACTGCGGCACTGGATGCCCGGGGATGCGGGTTATTCCACGAGTAGCCACTAAGGGGAGCCGGACGCTGGATCGCCCTCCTCTGTTGCCATGACAACGGAACTGGCGGGCGCAGTCTTTTGGAGCTAAGTGCTGGCTAAAGCAGGTGTCGGATTGCAGAGCGCTCCAGAAGGCTCCGGGATTTCTTGGAGCCCAAGAGCCTCTCCGAAAGTCTGGCTGCTGTTTCTCCGCTTGCCTGGCGGACAGCTCCCTACCGCGCGGAGAGAAAATGGTCCATCATTCAGGCTCGATTCAGTCCTTTAAACAGCAAAAAGGTCAGTAGGAATTTTGCTCTCCCCACCCCTCTGCGGGCGCCAGGTCCCCGTCTGCATGCCCTTGCAGCTGCGCCGGAGCACTCTTCCCGTTCTTATGCGACAGAGAGGGGAACTCTGTGAAGTTCAAACATTTTTTTAAATGATTCTTCACTCTGCTTCATTCCTGAGTCTGGTTTCTGAGCCTCCGCAGGTGCCTTGGCGAGGGGGAATTCATCATTTGAGAACTTGGTGTAGCGTCTGCTTCTTAAGATTCTTTCAGTTCGTCGCACTGAGTCCCTTTGGTAGGGGTTACTTCAGTAATGGGGTGTTCTCAGGTTTGAAAAGGGACATGATGGAGGTTTGTCCCTTCTGTGTGATTCACGTGTTCTCGGTTGAACAAAGCGGATCGCCCATTTGGGATGTGTTAGCACAGTGCTGAAATAAATGCATGTTCGGAGAATTCCAGAAGTTCACCTGTCCCACTTGAGGGGCTCTATCTTCCTTAGGTAACTTTATTTAGGGAAAACCCCATGTTTGTATGTGAGTTTGGGGGGTGGGGTGCTCGCTGTCTCTCTTCTGGGGTATTTGCCTTATCTCATTTAGCTTTTTTAGGTTAATCACTGCATCAAGTGACAAAAGTCTGTGTGTTCATAATCAAATCAAAAGTCCTTTCAAGTTATTCTCACTCTTTGGATCTTATTTTATTTAAGCTTTTACACACGCACGTGCACGCACACACACGCACACACACACACAAATATATAGATATAGTGTACATTTATTTAGAAGCACATTTACAGTTTCCTGGAGTTTTATTGTCCATGAACATTTATTAAACAACATTAAATTTGCCGATGACAGTTATGTTATAGTTGAACTGTAGTAGTTAAGCATTCTAGAATAGTAAATTTGTCTTCTCAAAGTAAATGTTTATTTAAATATTCTTACTTTCCTTCCCATATTGTCTGTGATCATTTGTCAATAGTTATTTCCAGTTAGACCCTTGGCTTTGTTCTTAGCAAAACCTTAATAAACACTTGAGGAAACATTTAAAAAGAATTCCTGCACAAGGCAGAATGTTGTAGAGAAAGAGTTTCCACTTTTGTGTTTTTAGTCTCTGTCCAAGTCAAAGTACTCTAAGATCTTTCAGATAGATACTGGAATTAGGAGAGATGTGAGGATGTGAAGGGGGGAGGGGGGAGGGGGGAATAACAAAATTGTCAGCTAGTATGCAATTTTATTATAACATGTGTGTGCCAAGGCAGATTAAATTGCTTCAAGAAGTTTTGTTCTTCTGAATCACTATGTTAAACAGTTATTCACTTTCGTAATGCATATAAGATGACAGGAATTTTGCAATAGTCTGGACAGTCCATAGTTTGCTCAGAAACAGAAACATGGTGACTGATTTCTATGATCTAGAACCTTGAAATATCTTCATTTTTAATAAATAAAGAAACTCATTCAATAAATCTAAAAAAAAACTCATTTTTAATCAACATGTTGCCAACTTTAGGACCAACTAGCATTCCTCAAAGCGAGTGGTGACACATTATGTAAATGCTGGCACTTTGTATTTATTCTATGATGTACAACAAGCCCTTTATTTTCAAGTCTGCTTTTACATTTTGGCATGAAAGACCACTTTACTTGATGGATAAATATGGACAGGCAGAGGGGTAGGAAGGAAACCAGATTAACTTCTAGCTAAACAGTGCTGGTTAATTGCCTCTTAAACCTGGTGGATATTTTTAAAAACAAGTGACACAGGCTTGTGATCCTAGTGGTCTGGAAGGCTGAACAAGGGGAATGCAAGTTCAAATCCAACCCAGGCAATTTAGCAACTTAGCAAGAAAACTTCTCTCAAAATCAAAAATTAAAAATAGAATGGGGAATGTAGCTCAGAGTGAAGTCCACTGATCCCCAGTACAGCACACACACACACACACACACATCCCAGACCGAATTATGCATTAAGTAATTTAATTTTTCAAATAAAAAGAAAGGGGAAAAAAGCACTTGTATGGATGATTTCTGATGTAGAGGGACAGCAACAGAGATATTTAATGGCGTTTTTTACCTTAGCAGTGGAGAGAATTCTACATGAATGCTCTAGAGTTCTAGATTTTAGATTTTCCCTTGTAACTAGCTGAAAAACTCCAGTAAGGTGTTTAATTTCATTGAGCTCTTTTTCATACATAGTATGAGGACATCGGGCCCCTAACCCCAAGTTCTCCTTCATACCTTGCATATCAATAATGTATTTGACAATTTGTCTCACATGCAATTGGGGCTCAAAAATATATAAAAATATAGTGAGACATAATAATGATTATTATTATTCCTAGGCCCATCTCATTATTAACTCTTTGGGAGTAAAAGAAATCTTCAGAAAGACCCTTATAATTTCTTTCACTTTTTTTTGTCTTTTTCTCACTCCATTTTTTTTTTTAACTTTAGAATTTATCTTTGAGAAAACAGCAAACTCTAGTCCCTCTAAGTCTGGTTCTTTAAAGTAGTCTGGTTATAATCAAGAACTCTACTCAATTCACATGTTTGTCCTTTGGAAAATTTTCTGCCAACCTGCCACAGAGTATATTTAGACACATGATTAACTTCTTAAACTCAAAATTTCAATACAAGAAAATAAAATTTATTTACTCTGCACTCAACCCACATTTACCAATCTCTTGTGTAGGCATGCAGGGGCTGTGCTTAGGGCTAGCACTAACTATAATATTTTTATTCTCTCGAATGTGACTGAAAAGCCCTTCTCCAGAGAATCTAAACAGTATGAAGCCTGAGATATTTGCTAAACCTATTTGTAAGAATTGTAGAAAACTCTTGCATTTTCTAGGAAATCATTTCTTAGTAATGGCAGTTGTGTTTGTACCTCAAGAAGCCATATATTCTTGGAATTTATATACAGATTTATAATCTAGATCTTTATCATAAATAGTTTTAATCATTTGGGAAGCACAAAGTGAGAATCTTGAACAGTTGTGAGACGCGAAGGGGTGTGCTTACTTTGGATGTCCCGGGGGTAAATTGGGACACGTGTTTGTTTGTTACAGATGGCTGGTAGGGCGCATTTGCTTTTGCTTTCGCGCGTCTTGGAGAAACACATTAGCTGGCGAGTTAGCAGTGACTTCTGAGAAAGGTCCAGCTTTGCTTTGTAGCCTTGCTTGCTGCGTTTTCTAGATCCGTGATGGCCTCGTGTGTTACGTAAGAGGGGATGAAAAAAGGACAATAATAGCTCCTGTTTCTGGTGGCTGGTTATTTGCTAATATAACTACAAAGACTTGGAGGAAATCCACAGTTCATAGCAAATGCAACCTTTCCCAATTGGCTTGGGCTTCCGAGAATTAGCTGAAACTATGGAATGCTATGTCACTATTCTAAAGGACATTTAGTTAAAAATAAAAAGAGTATTTTTATTATCTCCCAAAACCAAACACATCTTACTCAAATAAGTGACTTAAGGATAATGATCTTTTATGCTTATGTAGGGACTCGCACACTGGAAAGCACAGTCATTTTCTATCAATCTGAATGAAGTTATTTTCTGCTTGTGGGGCCACCCTGTAGTACTTGTTACTCATTACCTAGTTTTGTGCCCAGTCGCTGTTTCATGGCATTCAGAGGGACAGTCATGGAGAAAATATCTAGTTTCTGAATCTTTGATATCTGCCTTTTAATCCTTTTTCCCTCTCAATGATAACTTTGGCACCTAGGATCTTCCTACCCCTTTGCCAAAATAAACCAGAAATAAAAAATAAAGCTATTTCTACAGGGACAGAAATTCCTTGACCCATGTATGCTAACTTTCCCTTGCATTTTTATTGCTGATCCTCATATTTATGGCTGGAGAAGAGAAGGAATTTTTTCTCATTAATTTGAAGTTACGTAGAAAAAGTTGAAGGAGATGACGCAGAGTCAGAAGTCAAAGTGGTTCTTGTCCCGTCCTGAATGTCATCCGGGGTCATCAGGAAGAGTCAAGTTTCCAGTCTAATTTAAAAACCTCATGTCTCTACTCTGTCCTTTCATCTTTACATTTCTTTTCCTTGCATTCCAAAGAAATTTTCCCAAGTACTTTGAAATTCTGTTTTCCACGGACTCTGTCCTATTAAGAGTTAGCCCAACTATAAAAATAACATAAAAGAATTTCAATCCAAAAATAGCATGTATATTCATGGACTAATTTCTTTAAAATGTATCAAAAATGTCTTCTCAAAAATGTATCAAATGTTTCCTCCAAATTAATGTGTTAACTCAAAATATAAACACAGATATGTAAAATGGTAGTTTCAAGTTAACAAGAATTATCCGTCATATGTGATAAATATATATCCTTTCCTTAGAAATAAATGCACGTGATAAAGCTTAAAATAAATTCCCTCCAAATAAATTATACTTTAAAAATGTGAACATTTTAAAGTTGTCCATAAATTTAGTTATCTAAAATAACACATTCTTTAAAGAGTCTAGAAGGATGAAGATTTGAATTGATTTAACAATGTTTTGCATATGATTGGAAAAGATATATATATACATATAGCTTGCGATTATTCAAGAATATATATATATATATGTATGCAATTATTCAACTATCCAAATAAATTAACCCTTTAAAGTCAATGAAAGTTCAGCCATCTATTATTTTAGTGTTATATAAATATTCATTTGCTTTTAATCTATTAGTGTAAAAAGTAAGACTTAATAGATGCATAGTATTCCGTTGTGTAGAAATACTGCAATTTGTGTGTCCATGGGTCTGTTGGTGGGTATTTTGGTGTCTGCCATATTTTAACTATTGTTAGTTGTGCTGCTATGAACATGGGTATACATATATATCTGTTATAGTTTGGAGGCTTTTGTAAGCAAATGGAGGAAACAGGAGACCATCATGTTTAGTGAAGTGAGTCAGAAGCCGAAGGTGAAACGTCGAATTGTTTCTCTGATATGAGAAACTCAGATCACAACTATCTCATAGAACTTAATGTGGAAAATAACAGGAACTGGGGGAGGGGGAGGGGAAGGGTCAAAAGGAGAGAGGGGAAGGACTTGTAACTTTGCCGTGGTATGTATGTGCACAAAATGCTCAAGATCAATGTAAACTTTATATTTTGCACATATATATCAATAAAATGGGGAAAATACAACTTAAAATTATGATGGTACACTTTAATAGTACTGACCCAAAATTCCCTACAAAAGGTTCTTGTTGTCAACACTGTAATATTGAACAATTTCTTTTCTGAGACACGAGTTCTCTTTGCAAAATTTTAAAGCAGTTATTTTCACCTGTCAGGGTTACAGTGAATTATAGTAATAATAGGAAAAATAACACAGGTGAATATCACAATGTGGATAGTCTTGTCCATTCTCCCCAAAACGAAATTATACTGCATTATTTTATATTTTCTGAAATTTTAGTAATTATGTTAATTTTAATGTATTTGTTTCAGTGATTTTGATAAATTACATGCACTTCCATTTTAACTATTACTGGGAAATAGGCTCTTCCCTGACTCTGGAGTTCACATTTATGGCTAGTGCGGCCCATAAAGAAGCTGAGTGCTGGCAAATTCTTTGGAGAACATAAAATTTAAAAAGGTGGAAGCCATCTCATTCTTATCTGATTCTTGCTACAGTTGCATGTATCCACTTTTCTGTCTCTACCTTTTCTAAAAAAATTACGAGTTCAAGGTCAAATTGTATCATTTCCGAGTTTGACCATGGGTAGTTCATTGCCCCTCCTATTGCCTCTGTTACACTGAGTCTGAAGTGAAAAAAAAATTGGTTGAATTTTCTCCCTGTTTCCTTCGGGCTGTATAGTTCACCGGAAGTTAGAGACCTGTGAAATTAAAATTTTGACCTGGCCAGGCATCCGTACATCCGTCCTGGCTCTCCCTTTAATTGCTGCCGTTCCTCTTAATTGTACAGCAAGCTGCAGGTATTTTATATTTTGATTGCTGGAGTAAAAGTCTATATCTGCTGCAGCATACAGTTTTTGATCTTCACTGTGAAAGAAATGCTGTTAGCCTGTGGAGCAGAGGACTTTCTTTTAGGTAAAAATGGGTGGCCATAAAGAATACACTGCTGAGAATATTTTGCAAACGCATTGTATTAGTTTTGTTTTAGGCTTTATAACTATGCTTCTAGAAAGTAACTTAACTGACCAAAAATTATCCCTTAACAGCAACTCCTAAAATTGTATTTTATTTTAAATTTAGCTCTGGGACACTATTAGTGAAAATTTGCATGAAAGAACAGTAGTTACTTTGTAAATGCAGGCACAAGGTTTACTTTTAGATGACCACTTGACCACTGTCTGTTTCTTCTTGCATCTCTTCTGCCATTGGAGGACACAGTAGGACACAGTGTACATCGCTTTACAGGGGCCTGGTCTCTAGGTATCATCTTGGAAGTCAGGATGGGGCTCCCCTTAGGCCCAGGACTGACTGGCTCTTTGATCTTGGACTTTCCAGCATGCAGGATTTGAAAAGCAAAACGTTATTAGTTATAAAACGGCTAGCCTCTGTGGCATGTTGATATAGCGGCACAGTTAACTAAGGCAATTTGGGGATGGATGTTTCTGTGACATGCTGGTAGCACTCGCGCTTCTTCCAAATCAATGAAATTAAAAATTATGTGTTCCTCAGAAAAAAATGCTTTACTGTTCTTACCTACAATACCCATGTTGTGCTCAGTTGTTCCATTTTTTAGTACATTTTTCTTTTTCTTATTCCTTGATTTATTTTGGTATAATGAGTAAGAATTACATACTATATAAATGTATGTTTTATGTATATATAATGTATATATGTAGCTAAATATATAAACTGTGGAATGTGATCACAATCAGTCAACTAAAATATCTATAACTTACCATGGTTACTTTTTGGTGATGAGAATATATAATATTTCAACTCTACTGTAAAGTTTTATTTTTACTACTTGGAAGGCTGAGGCAGATGATGACTGCAAGTTCAAGGTAAGCCTGGAATATAATATAGACTGAGATCCTCTCTGAAGAAGAAAAGAAAAATTATCATTAACTGTCATCACCAAGCCATGATGCATACATTAGAATTCTGTAGTTTATTGCTCTTACCTAACTGAAAGTTTGTATTCTTTGAACAATACCTCCACACGTTTTTATCCCCAGCCTCTGGCAAAACGTTACTTCTTTCTACGTTTATTTTAACACTTGTTTAGGTTTAACATAAAAATGAGATCATTCAGTGTTTGTTTCAGAAGATTTCACGCAGCCTGTCCATCTGTTCATAGACAGCTGGCACCCCTGGGAATACATGGCAAAAGCTGGACTGCGGTTCACCCCACTGCAATCAGAACCCAATCAGGCAAGAAGGAGTGGATGTCTAGAGACTTCCCAGGAAGTAGCTATAAAAATATTTCTTCTTCCTTTCATTACTTAGGGCCCCCCATCCCCAAGATGGATATCCCTCCGTCACTTCCTCTCAAGTCAACAACGAACAAGTTGACCCAATCCCTCTAAATCAAACCCCAAGCATCTGTTCCTTTTAACCAAATACTCCAGGCTTTCTGGGAGACGTCAGATCCAAACCATAGCATATATATGAGCTTTTCATTAGAACACTTACATTTGATTCTGTATCTTGGCTACTGGACAAAATAAAACAATGAACAAAGATTCCTTTTTCTTGATGTCTACCAAAACTTACCTTTGACATATTGAAATAATCATTTCAATGTGCATGAGATGATATCTCATGCTGATTTTATTTCATTCTTCTAATGATTACTGGTGTTGACAATTTTTTCATACACCTATTGGCACTTATTTTTGAGAAATGTCCATTGAGGTTCCTTCTGTAGTATTAAAACCAATGTATGCATGTTGCCATTGAATTGTTCCGTGTTCTCATGTGTTTTGTATATTGACTCCTTACTATGGGTGTGGTATGGAAATTTTTTTCCATCTGATAAATTCCCTTTTCATGTTATTAAGTATCCTTTTTCTTTGCATAAGGTTTTTCCTTTGGCACAATGATGACATAAATCTAATTTTACTCTTGTTACCTGGCTTTCGGTATCGTAACCAGAACAGTCACTGCCATGATGAATATTGGGACAATCGTTTCCCGTTTTACTTCTACTAGTTTTATATCTTGAAGTTTGAAGTTTTTTTTTTTTTCTTTGTACAATGTGAGATTAGGACACAATTTTGTTCCTTGAATTTCAAGTGTCCAGTTCACTCAGTGTCATTTACTATTTTCTTCTATTGTGTGTCTGTGCTGCTCCTCTTACTATAACTTTGAGTTCTTTTTTGAAATCAGATAGTATGTCACCAATGTGTTTTGTGTGTGTGTGTGTGTGTGTGTGTGTGTGTGTGTGTGTGTGTGTGTGTGTGTGTCTGCTTAAGATTATTTTGGCTTTTCAGGGTCTTTGTGTTGCGAAGAAAATTGTGTGATTGTTTTCTCTATTTCTGTGAAATGACATTAGAATTTTCCCAAAGAGTTACTGGTTTTTTTAGTATGCATTTTCAATGCATACTGATTAGATGAAACATGTAGAATTGGTGCACATATATTACTTCCCCTCCCCCTTTCTGCCTTCTCCCCATCCTCCACTCCTCTCCCTCCCCCCCACTTCATTTCCCTACCTCCTACCGTATCTTTTGTTTGACTCTTTCGTTACTTATACTTTGGGCTTTTCTTATTACAGAAATCATGTGATATTTAATCTTCCATGTCTGACTCTCTTCACTGAGCATAATGGTCTCAAGGTACATCCATTTTCTACACATGACTAAAATGTAGCTTTCTTTATTGCAGAATAGTAAATTATTGTACACATATTCTTTATCCATTTCTCTCTCGATAGGTATTTCCCCATCTTGTATGATTTAGACGTTTTTAACTTTGATGAAAGTGGCACTGAATCTATTGGTTACTTTGAGCAGTTTGAATGTTTTAATAATATTTACTCTATTAACGCATAAGCTTGAGACATATTTCCATTTATTTTTAATCTTCCTCTTTTTCCAGTGTATAGACCTTTCATGTTTTTTATTAAATTTATTTCCAAATCTTCTGGTATTTTTGTTGTTGTTAAGAATAGGATTGTTTTCCTGATGTTTTGTAATAGGTTTTGAATTTTGAGCCCGCACAGTAATTTATAGTCCCACATCTTTTTATTGATTTATTTATTTATTATTTTTAAACAGGATTTCACTTTTGCTGTGTCACTAGGTTGTCCAAGCTGTGTTCAATGTTGCAGTCCTCCTTCCTTAATCTCCCACATACTAGGATTACAGTCCTGTACCATCAAAATTGGCTAATTGCTTTTTAAATTAATTTTGCAGATTCGTAGTTATCTATACACAAAATACTACTGATTTTTGTATGTTGGTTTTACATTTTTCCAATTTATTGAATTTATTTTCAAGTTCTAATAGTATTTGGGTGATC
The DNA here is from genome assembly GCA_004027205.1 of Ctenodactylus gundi. Taxonomy (NCBI): domain Eukaryota; kingdom Metazoa; phylum Chordata; class Mammalia; order Rodentia; family Ctenodactylidae; genus Ctenodactylus; species Ctenodactylus gundi. The sequence continues at coordinate 78,640 of PVKB01003550.1, read as the reverse complement.
TTTAGATTTAAAGCATTAAACCAATGGAGACAATGCCATTTCTTCTATTCATTTTATTAAAATGTGAATTTATTTTTATCTTTATTGTTCCTTGATATTGTGTTGAATAAAAGTTGCTGGAAAATAGAGCCTTTTTCTGTTTCTAATCTTAGAGAAGTATCATTTGATTTTTCACCATTATGTGTAATATTGTCTATGGTTTTATCATGTATAATCTTTTTTTGTGTAGTGACATTCCTTCGGTCTTTAATTTGTTGAAGTTTTTAATTCTACTTTTTCTGTATCTGTTGAGACGACCAATTGATGTTTATACAACATTCTGCCAGTTAGTATACCACATTTATTGAACTTGCATATATTGACCCATCTTTCCTCTCAAAGGCAATTCCAAATTGACTGTGGGGTTTAATTCTTTTAATGTGCTAGTGAAACCAATTTGCTTGTATATTCTTGACAATTTTTTAAAGTTCATGTTGATCTGGGATTTGTAGTTTTGTATACATTTTATAACCTTACCTAGTCTTGGTTGTGAGGTAATGTTGGACCCTAAAACTTTTCCTATATTTGGTCTTTTAAGAACAATTTGAAAAAAAGTGGTGCTAATTCTTTACCTATTTGATAGAACTTACCATTAAAGCCAGGAGTACCTAGACTTTTCCTGGGTGGGAGCTTTTGACTATTAATCCAATCTCTTCACTTATTGCTGTTGTGTTTTGATTTTTGATATCTTCAGAGTTTGTTCCTTGTAGTTATGCGTTCATAGGAATTCAGCTGTCTTCTAAGTTATGTAATTTATTGGCGCATAATTAACTATTCACTATGTTCACTGTGAACTTCTGCATTTTACTGTTGTGAATTAAAATGACTCTTTTCTCATTTCTGATTTTTATTTGCCTTTCTGTTAGACTCGCTGACAATTTGACAGATTTTATCCTCCCAAAGAACCAAATCTTTTATTATTTTCGCAGTGTCTCCAGGACTTATTTCTGTTCTTACATATTTTCTTCATGCTAACACTGTGCTTAGAGGTTTTTTTTCTAACATACTGAAATGTATATTTTGATTTTTTACTTGAAATCTTTTTTATTTCATAAGATGGACATTTATTATTGATAAATTTTCTCTTCTGACTTCATTTCATAAGTTTTCATACATCTATTATTTTTCCTAAGATATTAATTTGTTTCCCTCTTGATTTCTTCTTTGACTTAATCCTTGTGGAGGATCATTGTCTTTAACATTTACAGATTTTGAATAATATAATTTTCCTCCTGATTTTCACTCCTAAGATTTCCCTGTGGAGGTCTCAAAAGATACTCAGTATGAGTTCAATCTTCCTGAATTTATTAAAATTTGAGTTGCAGCCTAAGACATGGAATGACCTTGACATTGTTCTTGGGCATAGTAGGTCCCTATGGTCGGTAGTTGTTCAAGTCCATTATTTTCCTCTAATTTTGTTTGTGTTTTTGTTTGCTTGTTTTTTTCAGGCGCTGGGGTTGGAACTCAGGTCATTTGTATTGTGACAGCTCCACAATCTATTTTGTTAAATTTTGGTTGTGTGACAAGGTCTCATTAATTCACTATGTTGCCAAGGCTGGGCTCCAGCTGAAGAATCTCCTGCATCAGTCTCCTAAATCCTTCTTGCTTTTTTAGCTGAATGATCTGCTTACTATTGAAAGTGAGGTGTGGAAATCCCTTACTATGATTATAATTCAACTTTTTTCTTCCTTTCTGTTAATATTTGCTTTATATTTCTGATGTTGGGTTCATTCATGTTTAGAATTGTTTTGTTCTCCTGGTAAACTGGTTATTTTACCCATATGTATGCATGCATATATGTATATACACACATATATATATATAACACAGTGGTTACATTATGCTTGAGAATTGTGCTCACATATGTATCATGACTTCATTACAATCCCTTCCATGCCCCTTTTGTGACTTTCCCAATTTCTTCTACCCCCTGACTCCCAGTCCCTCTTTTGAGTACTTTCCAAAAGAATTAAAAGCAACATATAAGAGAAATACATGTACACTCTTGTTCATAGCAGCACAACTAACAGTAGCTAAATTATGGAAGAAGCCAGAGTATCCATCAACAGACCAATGGATACAAAAAAAAATGTGTCATTTGCGGAGTACTACTTTTCTATAAAGATAGATAGATTCAAAGTATTTGTAGACCATTGGCCTAGTGAAGTGAGTCAGACTCAGAACACCACATTGGGCTTAGAGAAGTGAGTCAGACTCAGAACATCACATGGTTTCTCTATTATGAGAAACCCAGAATCCAGGCATTTTATAGAATAAAATGAGTGAGAAGAAGTGACTCTTATCATCCTGCTTCTTGTGACAAATTTTAGTTTAAAGTCAACTTTGCTTGATATGAATTTCATTCGCTCTTACTGTTGCTCTCTATTTGCATAAAATATTTTCCATCACTTCATTTTCACACTTTATCTTTCAAGTTAAAGTAATTCTCTCATAAGGCAGCCTGCAGTTGAGTCTGGTTTTGGAATCCTTTCGGCTACTCTGTCTTTTGATTAGACAATTTAATCTGTTACTTCTTGACGCATAAAGAGGACTATCGCCATTTTGTTTCCTTGTGATATTTTTGCAGGTCATCATCATTCCTCTTCTTCCACTCTCAATGTCCCTGTTTGCGATTTGATGACCTTCATAGTGGTGTGCTCTCTTTCTTTGTATAGATTGTACATCTACTATAGGTCTTTACTTTATGGTTATCACTGAAAATAATTTTTATGAAACACCATAGTGACTGTTTACATTTTTAAAATTCCACTGAAATGCACAGTTAATCATATACATCAAAATGTGCCCCTCACCCCACTGTTTTTTCCACTTTCTGAAGCAATTATGGAAATCCTGCTTCTCGAGTGTCTAATTTTTCTGTTATGACTGCCTTTATATTTCAAATTAATCCAAAGCACTTACCTTTTAAACTCATCTGACTCGGGAAGAGCTAAACAGTGCCCCATCCTTTGAATAAGATGCATTCAAACACATGGTGATGCTTTTATTGAAGAGAAATTGACCAACCTACAGAATGATAAGCGACATGGACCATTGTCAGAATGAAGGTTGAATTGTTTTCCCATTTCTCTGGCTATTTTCTAAGCATATAATTTCTTAAATGGCCTAATAAGCCCTTAATATATTGAGTTCACATTAACGCACCTGGGTGCACACTCAGCTCAGGAAATTCCATGCAGGTTGTAAGACACAATTAACATCACCTTGATGTTGAGTCTTGATTAACATCCTTTTTGTGTGTAGGAGGACATTGATCTCAGGATCCTAACTCCATGTTTTATGTGTCATGATGATTTGTCTTAAAAAGCTGGGATCTGAAGTGGCAATATTATACAACTTCAATGAAATTGACAAAAATTCACAGTAGTGCATTACTCATGGCCCATGGCTTAACAGGACACTTTTAAAAACCTTAGTTCATGGTGGCCTGACTGCATCAAGGCTGAAAGCATTACTTCTCACATTGATGATCCCTTCCTTTCCTTTTGATGCTATTGAGCAGCAGAATTCACCACAAATTTTGATCATACCTTGTAGTTATATCAGTTTACTTTAAGAATTTTGATGACATGCAGAATATACATTTCCCCACTTTTCTCCTATGTTTTGTGTTTTTGTTTATGTGAAGGACTTTAACAGTGACCTTATAATTAAAACTAACTTCAAATGAACAAAAATGAGGAATTTAATATTTTATGCCATTAATTATTAATCTTACAGATGTTAAATATTTATTAATGAATTGTTGGACTTATTGGTATTTTAAATATTTTTACTCCTTCTTCATTGTTTCAAGTGATTTGTGCACCACATTATAGCATCATTCTGAGTTTGAGTGCACCCTTGCCTGTACACTTACATATGTTCTCACGTTTTTCCTGCTGTCATGACACTTTCTACTTGAAGAATTCCCTGGAGCATTTCCTGTTATACTGCCATTTTTATTTTAGATATAACCTGGGCCTTTGCACTGAACTATTTTTTGCCCTATTTTTGTTGTTGTTTTCATTTATATATTGAGCCTTGCTAAGTCGTTATGGTGCTGGGTGGGTATGGTATTTCTGGTTGGCATTATTGTCACTGAGAGTGCTGAGTTTGCGTCTGTCTTAGCTTGCAAGATTCCCGTTAAGAAAGGTACTGACAACAGTTTGATAAACTTAGGTTGAGTCTCTTCAATGTGAGTTGTTAGCTTGCTGCGTTCAAATTTTCATCTATTTCTTTGACTTGAACAATTGTACTTCAAGGTATCTCTTGTTTGATTGTTTAATTTTCCCTGTAATTGCTATTTTTAGTGTGGCATATAGTAATTACAGAACAGCTTGCAGTGGTAAATTGGCATATATACATATCAGGGCTCACCTTGGGGGGATTTCGTTGTTTTAATCCCTTTGAGATTCACAGGACTTCATGGATTAAGTTGTTGATTTCTTCAGATTTGAGATGTTTTGTGGCATCTCATCTTTAAGGTTTTTGGGTTTTTTTCCTCTCCTTTCTATGTCTTTGCCCTTTCCGAGACTCCTGTCTGAACGTATGAGTTTCTCTGAAGATATATTGTGAACCATATAGGCTTTTTTATATTATTTTCATTTTTGTTAATATTGTACCTTAGGCTGGGTAATTTCAGTTGCAATATCTTGAGATTGCGGATTCTTTCATCTGGTTGATTATCCCATGGACAGTCTCCATGAAATTTTAAAGTTTAGGTACAGCACCCTTGAGCTCCAGAATTTATGTTAGGTCTTTTCCATGTGGTTTCTCTGTTAAACTTCTACATTGCTCATGTATTGCTTTCTAGATTTTTGATTAGTTAGCTGTGTTTAGTTTTACTCACTGAACTTCTTTAGGACAATGGTTTGGGATTACTTTGTCAGGCAATTTGTTGGTCTCCATTTCTCAAGGATCAATTACTCTTACTTTATATTTTCCTCCTTTGGTGATATTTTCTTGATTTTTCATGGTCTTATGCCACGAGTTGGTGTCTGAATAAACAGGCATGTCTTCTAGTTTTTGGGGACTACTTTTGGCCAGGAAAGTTCTTTACCACTCAGTCCATCCAGATATTCTGAGCGGACCATCTGGCAGATTCCACAGGCAGTCTTGCTGCTAGAGTTCTCTGTTCGACTGGCCCAGTGCCTGACTCCAACAGGGCTGGCCTCGTGCCTAGGCATGCAGTGGTGAACCTGGAGCCCAGACTGCAAGGGATGACCTGAAACCTTGAGTGGACCTGGAACCTGATTTCCCGTGATCTTGCCTAGAGGTCATATCTGAATAGACCAGCCAAAAGCTGAAATATGACTCTGTCATCCACATTTTGGGAGCAGGCAGGTGCTAGTGCACACTATGGATTGAAAAGCTCTCTTCACTCTCTGTTCCAAGCGTGGGACAAAACTCTAGTTATTTATGTCTACACTGAGCTTCCCAGACTTGTGGGAGCTCTGATGTGGATAAGGAGAAAATCCTACCTGACTTATCCTTGCATCGTTTCTTGTGCTTCTCTCAAGTGCTATAATCCATTTAAATGTCATACCTCTTGTGATAATATCTTGTACATGAATTATGTTGTTAGTTGATATTTATGTAAGGGGTGAGCTCTGGCCAGCTGTCATTTAGCCATCTTGTAACCATTCCTCTTTGGTTAACAAATTGTGGTTTTTTTGCTTTGGCTGCATGATGGAATTAACTATGAAACTCTCTATTCCTCAGATGCAGGCACAGAGATCTTCTTTTGAATAGACTGCTAATGCACTTTTCTTCAGTTAATTCTCTCAAATATTACAAAATTCAGTGATAGCTCCCGGATGGCTCAAATTCAACTTTTTGTCTTTTAGCAAAATGAGTTCAGTTTACTAACGTTAACTCAACTTGGACTACTCAAAAGATGCATAGTGTACTTTATGCATAAACTGCTGGACCTCTGAGATTAAGTTATATACTTGACAGTTAGTCTACCTGCCCCAGAATATCTTCAGTAAAGACTAAGCTGATCAAGGCAAGATGGCCTCGACTTATACTAGGGAAGAGACTGCGTTGAAGAACGTCAGGGTGGGGTTGGGTGCCTAGATTCAAATGTTGTTTCTGTATTATTTTTATTTATGTAGAATCTTTGTCAAAAATTTGACTTCTTGAAGCTTTATTTTAGGTTCTTTATAAATTGGGCTTATTTCAAGACAAATTCTTACAGAGAATACTAACATAACAAAATATTTAGCAATCTACATTCCTTCTTTTCTGGTGCATTTTCTAACATAAAAATCCCTGAAAACACAGTCTGACATAATTGTTACAAAAAAGCATATCAGTCGATATAAATTTAGCACACTTTTCTTCCAGTTCAGTTCTTAGAAATCTTTGCTATTTTATTGTGAATGATGTCATATCTCTAATTTTCTGAATATTCAGGATTAGAATTCAGAAAAAACTCACAATGTTGAATTATTTTTTTATAAAACGACAACAATGGATGATGATTTGTGACCTATTAGTATGCTTATAAAAACTAGTGATTAATATTAACCATAGAATGGGGGTATAGCATATGGTCACTAAGAGAGTCTTATTCAGCTTGGGTTCAAGGGGCATCTTCCTCTTTGCTCTGGCTATGTCTCATAGAACAGAGCACAAAGACTTATAAAGTCAGCCACAAAAAGTATGCAAGAATTTCAGGTAAACAATAAATTCAAATTATCTTACTGGGGAAACTCTTCTCAAATTTTTTTTTTTTTTTTTTTTTTTGGTTAAACTACCTCCTATGTGTCTAGTATTTTGAATGGTGTCTCTCTATCTCTCACACATTGCTGCAAGAGTTGGTGGCAAGTGCCACATTGAGCAGCTTGCAGTTAGTAATAACTCTTAGCAGATGTGCAGGAATCACCCACTCAGGCCTGCTCGGGCCCATGTAGATAACGTTATTCCAGAGTTGAAACCATGGGTAAGTGTTATATCCAAACCACATTAGTTCTTGTTTTGTAAAACTTAGATGATCTAAAAATGCTATATTATAAAAAATGAATGACTAGCATATGCATCTATGTATTTTGTTAGAGCTTATAAATAGTGTATAAGATAAAATTGCTTAAAAAACACTTCATCTAATCTGAGACCTGCTTGGTATATGAATGTCAAATTTTATTTTAAAATGATAGTATTTACTAGTAAAAGTATAATTCTAAAAAAGGAACCAAAATTCTGGATCTTTCTCTGCTTCGGTGTACCAAAGGAAAAAAATCAAAAGATTGAGTTATTTTTTTAATGAAACATCCTCTCATTCAACCAAGAAAAAAAAAGCCTTGATGAGAATAACTAACAGACATAAACATATTTCAGTTTCTTTCTACCGCTATATTTTGTCATCACTGGCAGGTCACTTCTCAGTTAGTGAAGCTGTGCTACCAAGTAGGTCTGATCACTTGTCCAAACTACTTTTCTAAAGCCACAGGGAGTTTGGAATTGGACTACCAAGTCCCCCTTGTCACTACGTGCTTGTTGTGTATTAACCGTCTATTCTTTGCAAAGCTCATTAAGGCAGGTACTATTAGCTCCATTTTAAGAGTAAAGAAACTAAAGCACAGAATAGACGTTTCTGTCCTAAGTCCCATTTTGGAAAACATCTATAATTCATCTTTCAAATGTTGATTTTGCATTTTTTCCTCACCTACACACGCATATTGAGTCTAAATATTTGTGTCCTGAATTAGGATAATAACACGGGATAAGGGGTCACAAAATATTTGCCCCAAGTCCCCATGCTTTTGTGTTGCCACAAAAAAAAAACTGGATGACTGCGGTGGACCAAGTACTACACTAAACACTGCAAGCAGAAGTAAACAACATTTGATACTTGCTGAGGAAGCGCTCCTAAGCTTTATGTTTCTTTCCATCATCGCCTACTGGGTTTCAACACAGAGCTCTTCCTTCACCAATCATTTTTACTAAAGAAATACGAGGCTGTCATCATTTAGACAACAGCGTTAGTCAGGAGAGTGCCCTTGTGGTCAAGGGATTATTTAAAATTTTGAAAGCAAGCAAAACAGCTTAATGAACTGCTATCATCAGCCTTATTCTTAAACTCCTGGGAGTTGATCCAATGTTGACATTCAAAATGTGCTGCCCGTATTAATATTTTGGTCCACAATATTTAATTCTTACACAGGGATAGTGTGATAAGGGCATAGAGTATATTATCTAAAAATGAGTACTTTCTTTTGTAAAATAATCTCTATTTTGAGTTATTAAGTATAGTGAATTTCTAGTGGCTAGAAAAATAAGTACCATAGACCTGGCAGTCGGTAAATATTTAACTGGATGGACGTTAAACTCTTCTTAATAATCAAAAATATTAATCCAATAATAATGAATGACACCAGACATTTTTCTAATAAGAACAATTTCAACATTAGAGCCTTGAAGCAGGGAAAGCAAATATCTGTAATCCAATTTGTCACGACCTTTTTTTTTTTACCAGACACAAGATTTAAAAATATTTATTCACAAGTAACCTCAGCAAAGAATTCATGTAGAAATAATATCTTTTAGTCACATTTAGTATGTAATCTGGAATTTAGTTCCTGTAGTGAAAATTAGTTGGCATCACTGTTTCCTTATTTCTGTCCTAGGTACATATGAAAATGCTAACTTGTTCTGTTTCCATTATTATCTATAAGAGGAAGAATATCTGGACAAAAGCAATTTTTTTAAAAAAACAGAAAACCAAAAATTTTGTCATTACAAATTTGGTTGTTTGCATTTGCAAAAATATTCGAATAATGTATTTCATGTTTTACATCATGCAAAACTAGGTATTGTTTTTCTCACTGGAAGAACAGTTGTTTCTAGTGCAGTATCGTATGCTCTGCAGACAAAAAAAAAAAAAAAGGGGGGGGGGTCCTGAGTTAAAAGTGTCTGGTTGTAAATGATCAGTGACACTCCCCTGGCCAGGCTCGTCACGTACTGTCTGTAAAATTAGAGAAGTGGGTATGACCGGTTCCCATTTCAGTAATATCGATTTGATGTCACTGTGCTTAATCGTTTCTTCTTTTTCTATTGAATTGTACTTATTGCGTAAGTTGAAGTATATTTTCCTCCTCTTTTTCCCTTTTTTTTGTATTCCATTCTGATCCTAAATCTAACAAATCTGAAGTGGATACCTCTTAAATATATTCTGCCTTACTTTGTAAAGTTGGGTATGTTCTAAACAAAAAGTGTGATTTGAATTCATTTATTCGGTATAGTTATATTTTCAAAAACATCAGACTTTTAGTATTGTAAAAGGAATATGATCCTCCTTCAAGAATCTTTGAAACATCTTTGCTGAAACACTTAATTCTATCTTGTGATTTTATTATATATTTATTTTACAAAATATTAATGAAATTCTCACCATGTTGTCCACTCTAAAATTTACATTTTTTAGCAACCTATACTGACAAAGTCATATCTATCCTTAGGGGCATCAAAAACATATAGCTAACATTAAGTGCAACATTTGACCTGAATTCTAATTATCACATTTTTATGGTGAAGATTTCTGACTTCTTAATGATCCAGGGTTGAAAAATCTTGAAATGCAATAAAATCACTCTTTGAGTCATAGTTTAGTTTGTGTACTCACTCGAGATGTTTTACCATTCATTGTGTAAGATGAGGTGTATACAGGGGGAAAATATCAGAAGAATGTTTTTCTAAGTTCTTGTGTTTCTATGGCAAACCAGCTGGCCCACATAGGTGAAGGTGAAGTTTGATAAGCCAGCTGCTAATGAATCTTTTCTGGGGTGATAGTAAGATGAGGAGATTTCTTTTCAGAAGAGGATTATGGTTGTTGTTAGGAAAGAGTTGAGGTTTTCTTCTTTTGCTTCTTTTCAAAACTTACCAAGTAGAACATGTAATGATTAATACAAGCAGAGAGGCTCATCAGTCTCTGAGAGAAGAGGTTAAGAAATCACTATTAATCAGATGCAATTGTTGATGAATAATATCACTTACTTGATTGACGTACACTACTAATTCCTTCCAATTCATATAAGAGAATTTATCTTGACCTGGAGCAAGCACCTTAATCCTTAATCTGTGTGCCATCATTTTAGTACTACATGGATAAAGTTATTATGACATAGTTTAGAGCTTGACCTTGAAAGCTGGATCTACAATGGCATTTACGTATGAAATTCAATAGATGTTCCGTCTGTGACGTAATAAAATAAAATTAATAGTGTATAGTTTTCTAATAGTGACTCACATGTGTACACCTTTATAGCATGTAATATTTTTAAAAATAAAGATCGCTCACATACTTCAAGTATACAGAAATTTTATGATTATAGTATGACTACGATTATCTCCACTACTGCTCCTATTATGGAGGTTACCCAGTGTGCCCTAGTAAGCGGTATTGTTTGGCAGAAACTCATTACTGCCAAGTCCTTGGGCAATGAAAGTTGTTTTAAAGCAGCTAAAGATGCACTGAAGAGAAAATTTTCCATAAGACTCGGGACAGTGCTCGGAGTAGCAGAAACCGAGTGTTAGCAAAGTGATATATATTTAGCGACATCCAGCCCCTCGTGGAGCTTCATACATCTGCTGGAAATGGGTTGAGGGGGAGGGGAGTGGAAGACCAAGAGAGAGAGGAAAGTAAGCAGACAGATTCATATACAGAAATCTAAAACAAAGTAGCCTAACCCTTAGAAGACAGCCCAAGAGCGTGATTTCGGTACGTTGTTAGGAGGACAGTGAGGAAAAGTGAAAGCTGCGTCTGGTCTCTTTCCAGAGCCAGAGATGACAGTGGCCAGAAGGGAGTGTCCCCCATCACCTGGTGTACGAGGTGGGGTCCTGTAGTTCAGGAACCTGCCACCATCTCCAGCTGATCTCCAAATTTAAGTAGGCTGCTACTGAGAATTGCATTTGTGCAATTGTGTTTACATGGACCTTATTTTTAATACTCCTTTTGTTTTCTAATTTACAAATAGCATGGTAACTTTCAGAAATTTAAAAAGTTTAAGCCAGGCATGGTAGCACCCGCTTGGAATCCTAATGCTGGGGAGGCTGAGACAAGAGTATTGCTGTGTGTTTCAGACCAGCCTGGGCTACACACTGAACTCTGGATCACCCTGGTCTAGAGAGTAAGACCCTGTCTCAAAAAAACAAAATAAAAACTTTACATTTTTTGATTTTTAAAAGTCTATGTATATAACAATTGTATATGGAGTCTGATTCTAACCTAGTTAATGATAATTTAGGCTTAGTGTCTCCTTTATACTTGGAGAGACTTTGAGCTGCACGGTATCTTAACATAGTCTGAGGAATTTTTCTAATACAGCTTCAGTTTTCATTCGTCACACTTCTGACTCTTGACTCTTGTTCCACTATCGCAATTAATTGCATTTGTTTAGGCATATACAACATTCTCAAATCAGTGACATTCATCTCTTTTGTTAATGTCAAACTTCTGTCCTTGTTTATATCGTGATACTGTTCCTAGACGGTCTTCTACATTAATGATTCATTTTTTTCAATGGGAAGCTTCTGCTGTTCAAAATATAAAGTTAAAAAAAAAACAAGCCTGGTGACATTGGCTTGTATTGCCAGCACTCTTAAGTATAGACAGGTGGATTGCAAATTCAATCACAACTTGGACAACTTGGTGAGTTGGTGACACTCTATCCCAAAATCAAAATCAAAACAGAGGGTGTGGATGGAAGTTAGGCTGTAACTTAGTGCAAAGGCTCTGGATTCTTCAAGTCTGCCCCAAAAGTTTAAATATCTCATGATAAAATTATATATTACTAGTGGTCTTGAAATTACTTCTTGCTCTTACGCCATTCTGAATCTATGCACGTATGTATGTTTGTATGTATTTAGAAACAGGGTCTCAAGCTGCAATTCATGCTGGTCTTGAGCTCACTATGGAGCCCAATCTGGCCTCAAACAAGTGACAATGTCCCTGCCTCAGCCTCCTTTGTGTTGGGATACAGGCATGTACCACCATACCAGCTAGTTCTTAGTGCCGAGACATCAAATCCATGGTTTTTGCCTTGCTAGTTAGGCCTTCTAAATACTGTGCTATGCCCCACCTCATCTGAATTTGATTTAATTACTTATTTTCCTGGAAATACAGTTTTGTTAGGAAATTGTTGTTTATGAAGTTTTAATTAAAGTGGATCTTGCTGAATATGTACCCTTCACAAATCATTGGGAGCTAGTAGTTCTTTCATATTAAAGAAAAAGAAAAAATTTTGTCAGTCCTGTGTAGTTGTAATTCTCTTGCTTGCATCAGGATTTTTCCCCAAGGAATTTGCGAAACCATACACAATAGCGATGTTCAGTTATTGTCAGTGCTGCATTTCAGGGAAAAAATGAAGGCATCATGACTATCCTTTGATTAGAAGTGCAAAGAAAGCAGACAGCCAAGGAAGGGGCCCGTTGTCATCTTCCTCCTGCGTTTTAGCAGCTGAGGAGCAACAGCCCGGGGCAAGCGTGTCTGTCTATACTAAATAGAAAGACAGTGAGAGTTGGGACTATTTTTTTAAAATTGATCCTGCTGAGTTTACTCTGACAAAGCAGGAAAGAGGAAAGAGAATGGATTAGATAACAGCACACAATTTGTATACACAGAAACCAGACAAAAAGAAATTTTCCTCAGTAAATGGGTCTAGAGGCGTAATTAGCTGAGCAAGTTCTTGGAAAAATAATGTCGACTGCAGAGACAATCCGCCTTTCGGTTCATCCCGAGTCACCTCAAGCTCTGTCTCTGAACTGGCAAATGAAAGGTACAGCCAACTGTTATGGCCACCCCTTGGGGGGGGGGGGGAGAGAGAGAGAGAGAGAGAGAGAGAGAGAGAGAGAGATGGTCTGGCTGGAGGTATAGTACTGGTAGGAAGGCTCAGAGATTCCTTCTCTCATCTTGTTGGTGCTATGATTTGAAAATTCAGACAGAGTCAGCTGCTTAGTCTTTTTCAAAGTAATCATCCTATGCAAATGCAATAGAATAACTTTGTAGATATGTCAATAATATTTCTCTCAGTCAATTAGCCTGGCCCTTTTATTCATTTTGTTCGGATCTCATCTGGATTTTACATGTCTTTCTGCCTTCCATCCACCTTTTGCTGGTTTTCAACTTCCTCAGTGATTTGGAATGTACATATTTTGTTCTCACTTCCTCTGGGAGTCTGGCTGATGCCTGTGGCCATTTCAATAAGTACTAACCATGTATACTGGAACTCATTGATTATCTTGATCACCTTTATCAGTTCAAAATGTTTTTCTGTGCCTTTTCAACTTACGCCAATTGTGGAGCTTCAAGAAAACAAAGCTCTACTATCTTACTTGTTAAGTACAGTTGCAACGTATTCAAATAGTCTGTTTAATTAGCTGCGTTTAACCACCCACAAGCAAACTGTAATCTGTTGAGAATATTTTGGAACTAAAAATCATTACTTGGCTTGCAATAAATACTCAGTTTTTATATTGTGTTTTTTTTTAAAAAATGGAAAGCAATTGTGCTGAAACTTAACTTCTGTTAAGAATAATTTATTTATTTATTTTCTCTTTTTGACCTAAATGATATGTTGCTGAAAATAAATAATGTAGTGTGTTAATAGGAGCTTATGCAGAATTACACTGACAGAAGGTATCGCTAAGACAACTTGGATGATTTCTCATTAAACTCTTTTTTGGAAAATTAATATAATTAGCAATGTAATATGTGTGAATAATTTTATTTTAAAAATCTGGAGAGCTACTTTACATTATAAAGGCTGTGTGGAGCAATACTGGGTTACATAGTTAGAAATGAACTAGGACGGTAGATATTGTGTTAGATGCTCTTCCCATAAAAGGGGGAAAAGAACAGGAAAAACTTCAACAACAGTTGATGAATAAGCTTGTAGAAGCGATAGGGAAGACAACTGGGTGTTTACCCGGTATATATTTATATACAAACACATCAAGTTTCTAAATTATATGTATTGAATATCTACAGTTGGTGAATATCAATTCAAAACAATTTTTTAAAACCAGTAGAATAATGGTAAAAGACTTACTGAACAGGTCTGAGTGGTGGTATGCTTGTGATTCCAGCATTCAAGAACCTGAGGCAGGAGAATCTCGAGTGAGAGGTCAGTCTGAGCTTCGTAGCATGACACTGCAGAACAAAAAAATTGTTCTAGAACTTTGTGTTCGCTAGAAGCCATCCCCAAAGGCATCCTTTTTGGCTCATAGTGTTACTTGTCTTCCAGTGTTTTCTTTGATATTTCTACAGGATGAATGTATGCTGTAATTTAGTATTTGTTATGATATCATGAAACTGAATCAGTTGAAATTAGCTTTTTGTACTGTCACCAATGCAATTCTTTATTCCGTATTTCTTCATAATAAATATCGGTATCAATTTAGACTAAATAGAGTTCATGCTTTTTATATTAGAACTATTTAGTGCTTAATCAAGTAGAAATTAAGAAACATATTAAAGATAATTTCCTTTTAGATAAGATTTTTTTAACTTTTGTTATTCATTTGTTTTAGATGGCTGTCATTCATTGTAATGCATCCATAATTCAAGTTGGAAATTTATCACTTCTTAGGTATCATTTTATTTTTAAACTCTAATACAAGATATTGCAAGTCTTTCCTCTCTTACCGATGCAATCCCCCCCTTTCTCTTCTTCTGCCTCCATGAGGAATCTGGCTTGCTGGAGTGAAGCACTCATCGCACATAATCAAATTTCTTTTTTGAATCTTGTGTCTTTTGTTCCCTTGACGGCTTCCTTGCTTTACATAGTCATGTTCCCCAAAATTTCTTAAAGCAACAGCTGAACAAATTTTCAAAAACTGGCCTACTGTAAAATGTTTTGCTTTCATCTGAAAATTTTGATTATTCCTCTGACTTAAGAATTACTGAGATGGATATTATTTTCTCTCAAAACTTTTACAGAATTATTCCATTCTTTGCTTTCCACAGCCAAAAAAAAAATGCTTTTAAATAGTGTAACATTGTTTGCCTCATATTTTCTACTTTTACTTTGATGTCTTTCTTTCTCTTCATTTTCCCTGAAGCACTTCTTTTTAAATATCAACAATTCTTCAAAGCTGTTATTTTCTTCTTTTTTACTTGGTATTATTAAATTTCATCACGTTAGGTTTTGGAAGAGATCTAATGGTTTGCCGGTCACTTAATGAGCAATTTCTTTTAATCTGTAAGTAAATAAACTTTATTTCCCAGAGGTTTGTTATATTACTTCTTTAAAAATTCTTTAATTTTTATCTTATTCTCAAGGTGATTTTATCTTATTCTCAAGCTGCTATAAAATAAATGTAGGAACTCATGTGTTTTCATAATTTTGTTTTCTTTTATATTTTACCTATTTTCTTTTTATTTTCTTTTTTATTCAACTCATGACCAGAAGAAATTTTTTTAATTTTATGGATTATAATTTTGGTATTACATAAAAGTATATTTGCCTACTTTTTCATCACCAATGTTTTCTTTTCTGATTCTTCTAGGAATTTTACAGCTTTAGGGAGGTGTTACATTTGTGTTCATCTATTTTTCAAAAGTATTCTGTGTAATAAGAGGTCTGAATCAAAATTCATTTATTTGTGTGAATAACCACTTGTGTCGAGACTATTTGTTGAAAAGAACATCCTTTTTTCCTCCTGATTGCTTTTGCATATTGTCAGAACTCAATCATCTATGTGTACACTGCACTACTTGAAAGCCATTCTCTCTACCAGTGAATATTTATACAATCGCACATTGTTATGAATGTGTCTTGATGTTAAACTTGTGCTTTGAAATTTGTTTTAATTTATTCTTAGCTATTTTGTTTGTGTTATTCTGTATTGTACTACTTACATTTCCCTAGAAGCTTGAGAATAAGTTTGTTAATTTTCAACTCTCAAAAAATTTTTTGATGTTGATTTGGACTGCATTGAATCTACAGAGCCATAGGGGAATATTAACATCATAACAATTTTAGTTCTTCAGCTTACAGACATAACATATAAATTTATGTTTGTAAACTTCCACTTCTATTGTGATTGGGATTTTTGAGCTTCTTAAATGCTACTTTTCAGAAAATTTGGTAACATTTAAACCTCTGATTATTCAAATATCCCCCTTCTCTTGGGGTTTAAACATGAGCTAAGCTACATGACGTTGTTTGCTTATGTTTTCTTCATTCAAGATTTTTCACGCCCGTTGTTCATTTTTTATTAGGTCTTTTATTTCAGATGGTGGAGATGAAGTTTTGAGTTCTTTGTATGTTCTTTATATTATTCCCATATCTGAGGAGCAGGTGGAAAATTTTCTTTCCATTCGTTTCAATTCTCTCTTCATTCTTTTGTTTCCTTTGCTGAGCAGAAAGTCTGTAATTTGCACAAATATATGTGTGGATTATTGATGTTTTCTCTAGAGTGGCTGATGCTCTATTCAGGAAGTTCTTCCCTCTGCTTATGGCCAGAAGGGTTTTATCTCTTTTATCTTCCACCACATTTAGTGTTTCTACTTTATTATCCAAATCTTAGATCCATTTGTTTAAGATTATTCTAAGAGAAATGAGTCAGAAACACAGGGTTAAATATTACATGGTTTCTTTTAGGAGAAACTCAAAATGTAAATGATGCAAAGTAAAATCAATTATATGAAGGGAAACATGAAAGTAGACTTTGTAGCGATGGGAAGGGAACGGGGTGAGGGATGACCAGAAAGCAGGAGGAGTAGGGAAAGAAAAATCATCTAAGAGGCCACTTGTACTGTACCAGTTCTCCAAGCTGGACAAAGCTGTTATGTATCACAGACATCTACTAACAGAAATGATAGTTATAGGAAACTTTCTCACTTCTCTGTGTTTAATTTTGGATTGTTTTCTACTAACATAATTTTAAATTAATCAATGTTTTTCTTCACTATTTTATGAATCCTATCTACAATGGTTCTTTTATCTCTAGGAAAAGAGTGATTTTACTCTCTAAAAATTCAACTTGTATTTTTAATTTTTTTTTCTCTTTGTGTCATTCTTGGGTCAGTTCTTGAAATTATTTCATCATTATGTCATCATTATGTTCATTATGTTTCAAAATTTCCTGTTTCTTTGAGAATGTCTGATAGTTTTTTTGGAAAACAGACACTGGTGTTATCTTGTTAATTTGGGCATTTTTATATTATCGATTCATTAGCTATAATCCAAATTACCTGTGACCAGAAGTATTTTGTATTTGCCTATTTTCCGATTTTAGAATTTCGCACATATATAATGAGATATTTTTAAAATGAGACCTGATCTAAATTTGAAATTTATCTGGACTTCATGTACACCTTACACTCGTGCCCTAAATGGAATTTTATACAATATTTCAATTTTTTATGCAATATTTTCAGTGTGCCTGAATTTTGAACTGGGGCATCCTCCTTTTGTGGTGTCATTTCAGTCCTCAAAAAGGTTTAGATTTTGAACCATTTTAAATTTCAGAGTTTCAGATTTGAGCTACTCAACTTTTACACTATAAATAGCCTCAAGCTTTGTTCTAATGGTTTCATTACTGGGAACCTTTTATACTTTGGTTTTTAAGCTTTCTTTTGTGGGACTAGGGCGGTGCTCAGTCTGTGATCTCTTACCTCAGAGGAAAAGAAAGCTCTGTGGGGGTCAACCGAGTCTTGATGGTTTCTACTCTGACTAATGGAAACTGACTTTATTCCCTGAGGGGAGTAAATATAATGTATTGCAATATCTAATTCTTCAAAGTGGTTCTATTCTTTCTTCAGACTCAGGAATTTATTTTTCCATATTCATGCCCCAGTAGAGATCATCATTGCACCTCGAGATTCTTGCCAATAGCTGGAGTTCTTTTCTCTGTGCAGCTGTTTCCTCTCTAATAGCTGTTCAGCAAGAGTTGTGTACCCTGAGCTCCCTTGACCTCTGGTCTCCTCTTCTGTGAGCCGTGATGAACTCCCATTGGCTAACCTCCTAGGGCAAGTGGAAACTCAAGACAGTAAACAAGCAGAATCACTGATATTATCTCATCTGTCTTTTTCTTACAAATCTTTGTTTTCTAACCCCTGAAGTCTTAAAAAGCATTATTTCATGTGACTAAAGGATGTCTCTTTTTGGTCCAAGTGAAATTATGCCATTAAAGTATGTGAGAATGTATCAATGTGTACATATGTGTATGTATATATTAGAACATACATAAATGATGTAAGTCAATATACAACAGAATGTTATATTTAATTATATGTAGTATACATTAGGTACATTGAATAGACACATAATTTATGTTTTAATATGTGCTTATTATATTCAGTATTTCTTCCTAGATTCAGGTGCTTCATTTGTGGGTACAAAATATGTCCAATATTTTTGACAGCTTTAGAAATTGTTATTGTTTTTTGAACTTATATTTTTCCTCCTCCTCATACCCTCTTTTCTTTCGTTGCTTACCACATTGATTTTGTTCCCTCTGGTTCTCTTACCTTCAGCGCTGGTTATGCCTTTCTCTTATTTGGCAAACTTCCCTAAATATCACAAATTTTTGACAAACCAAGGTCAACCACAACAATTATCACAGTCTGCGTAATTACAAAGCCACCCACAATGTCAGTGGTCTTGGTCTGGTATGTGTTGTACAGATACCATATGTAATTCCTTTAATTCGCTAGCTAGGACAGTGGTGGAAATGAGAAGTACTCAGATCTGCTGGTACTCTGTGGGGATGACAGAGGAAGATATGGGGATTGCACTTTGCTCAGGCGCCTCCTTTGAGCTGGATAGACCCTTCCTACATCTCACATGGTCCCTAGGTGGCACAGGAAGGAGGGATGAATACAATTCCTTTCTGAAAAGATGTCCACTTGGTTTCAGACTTGGATGTCACCTCCTCTTCTGTGGTGAATTATACAGCAATCTGTTGAATATGTATGAGAAGGCCTCACAGAATCATTTCAGGAGGCTTTTCTTTGAAGCTTTTTCTTGTCCATATTTTCCGCTTCCTCTGTGTCAACTTAGTTCTGTTCTCTAAAAATTTATTCAGATCTTTCAATACACTGTCTAATCATATTTCCCTTGACTTCAGAGATTAATGCCTATTTGTATTTTGATGCTTATTTTATTGTAGTTTTGGGATAAATGGAGAAGTAATAACTATAACATGTTTAAGACAAAGTTGCAATAGTTAATTGATAATTTGTCATCTTTCTAGAAGTTTTGAATAGGCATATGGAGCACATTGAGAGATGGGCTTGTGTTACATATGTTAATCCTGTTTGATGCAAAAATTTTATCTTGTTTATCTTGATACTCCACTTATGATGAGACTGTCTTACTCTTTATTGCTGGAAATGAGCATTATACTTTAATGTAAGAGCTAATTTGATTACAAATGGTCAGGTCTTAAATCCTACACCTTGAATAGCTGTTGTTGGAAATGAGAAGTGTTCACATTCTTAAAGAGTATTTGTTAAAAGTTCCAATTTTAATGTCTTGTGAAAAAAATTATGGATGCTTGCATAAGAGATCTCTATTTGCAGAAATACACAAAATGTTAAATTTATTTTTCATTTCAAATATCTGGTGACATTTCATTTTTAAGGCTTTGTTCCAAACTCTAGTATAGAAAAAAAAGGGAAATGCATTTTCAAGACACTTATTTTATTATGTTTGTAATAAAATACTATTGCACTCAATGCTGAAAGGTATCCTAACTGCATTTTGCAATATAATTGATAGTGTAATTGTAATTGAGTTGAATGACTGTTTAAGCTTGTCCCGTAGGAGTGCAAGGTAAAAGAGTAGATGACATTTGCAATGATTATACGTACCGTGAAGGAGAGGCAAGGCAATGACAATTAGGTTTCTAATGTTAGCTGCCAAATGTACTTGCTGCCCTGATGATTTAGAAACTCATATTTCTGAAATATTTTCTCAACTTCTTGGATCACATCCCAGGTGGAGAGGTGGGAACTCTGTGTAGAAATGTCAGAAAATTTTCATCTTAATCTTTTGACATTCCAGCTTCTTCTTGCAATAAACTTCTACTTTTTTAGGATGGTAATATTTTCTACAATTAGTTGTATTTCACCATCTCCTTTTGGGTGGTAAATTCTAGATTCTTCAAAAATGGCTATTTGTGACTTCCTCCTTCTGTATCAACCTCTCAGAATACAGCTTCACAGATATTCTGTGTGTGTGTGTGTGTGTGTGTGTGTGTGTGTGTGTGTGTGTGTGATTCCTCAAAGCCTGATCAATACACTCAGGAAAGTTAGTAGAGTTATTCTTTTCTCTCTCCATTAATTTCATTTTCCTTTAATTATGAGTTTTTAATAGCTCAGTGAGTAGAGCACTTGCCTAGGAATGCAAGAGGCCCCAGGTTCGATCCCAGCACCACATGATAGCTGAGAATGGTGGCATGTACCTGTAATACCAGCTCATAGCAGGCTGAGACTATATTGTCATGTGTTCAAAGCCAGCCTATGTTACATAATGAGTTCAAGACGAGCTTGGACTATCAAGCAAGACCCTGTCTCAAAAAATAAAATAGATTAATAAAAACCAAAAATAAATAAACAAACAAAAGCAGTAGCTGAAAAAAGGAGTTTTCTTTTTCATTTTTTCACTCACCAACCCCAATGCTTTGAAAGTGTAAGTAATCTGATCATGTTTAGGCTGGTCTTCATGGACTTTTAGATGACTATAGCTATCAAAGAGATCACTCTTGTTCCATTGAGAGAGCCAATTTATCTTAAATAAAAAACTGATGGTAAAAAAAGACTGCAGATATTTAAGCAGATGTTTTGGTAGAAGTTATGGAGTTTTACATACTAGGCCTGACCATAACTACAGAAATTTTGCTAATTATTTGAAACACATGAAAAAATATATATACCTGGTATGTTCCTCAGTTCATCACTCTACACCCCAACATAGTTTGATATTTGGAGGAAGATGAGACCCTCTGATGTATCATGGTGTGATATTGTATTGTTTTTTTTTTTAAATAAGTATGAAGCAAATAGTAGTTGAACGACTTTTTTAGTTGTCATACTTTCTAATTAACTTGCACGTTATTGCTTCACAGTGTCTCCCATGAAATAAAGTGTCATAAGTACCGACACTATAATTTTGTCAGCATGCAACATTGACAGTGTAGGTCAACCGCAACAAGTATCACAGGCTGGGTAGCAAAAATAGCAGAAACTTATTTCCTACACATGTGAAGGCTGGCATTCTGGAAAGCACTGGAAGCTTTGTTGTATCTTGAAGACTTTCTCCTGGGCTTGCATACTTCTTTGATTTTTTTTTCCAGCTTTTGTCTCTACACCTGTATCATTTGGTGTCACTTTTTTCTTGTAAAGACATTGTTTCTATGGGATGAGGCCTTTGCTCATTTAACCTGAACAACCTCTCTAAAAGCCCTACCTCTATGTATTCACATTGGGTTATAGGCTCCCACGCGTTAGCTGGAAAGGATCATATTATCTATGATAGGTTTCCAAGCTTTGTGGGTTTTTTGTTTGCTTTTTCTTTTCTTCCTTTTTTTGGCTTTATGAAGACAAGGTTTATGATGTTTTCATATTCTCGAGGTAACCTATGACCCATTCTAATTAATCTTTATCTCAAGCCTACTCATTTTTTATGTTTTCTAGTTTAAGTTGCAAAAGGAGAAATGTAGAAAACTAATTAGTATAACCCATCTCTCAGAGAAAGAATAAACAACAGATTTTGCAAAAAAAAAAAAAAATAGGTTGCCTGTTGAAGTGTTTTGAAGTTCAAGTGCTGTTTTTTTGCTCATTGAGCCAAAACCAGACCAGCTCTCAGAACAGAGATGAATAGACATTAATCTATAATATTGTTTAAAAGAAGGTGTGTCCTGAAAACAAAATCAACCATTAATATCTGAAATATAAATATTGTAACCGTGTCATTTTGGAGTTTCAACATTGTAGTAGAAGTTCTTGCTTTTTTATTCAGGTTTCCTTCATTTTAGGGCTCTGGGTTCTTAATCCAATAAAATGAAATTAAAATATCTTAATTTCCTTTCTTGTTCCACACATAATATGTCAGTGAGGAAGCATAAGTCCCTCTCTGCATGTAAAGTCTCACTTCGGTTCTAAGTTTCATTCAAAAGCAGAAAGCTCGCACCAGCTGCTTGGGTATCATCGTTCGCCCGTGAAATCTAAACTTGACCAATATTTTCAGGAATTTGTGAATTATTCTACAACATCATTGCCACTGATTGCAAAAGATTGATTTACGTGTTTTCCTTCTGCATGCCTATCCCTCAAAGCCACCATACTCTGTGCATTATTTCTTTTTCCAGTTGAAAGTATTAAATTTTACCTGAGTGAGCATAGATTCTGGTGACAGCGAATTCTTGTCCAAAAGTGACAAGAGAGCTCTCTCAGCTTCATCATCATGGTGCAAATAGGTAATGACAGAGAGCTCTGTGGGGCATACAGGTTCTCCTAAAAGGATCTATAAAACATGACCTTAAAACACATTAGAAATTAAACATCAGCTTTTGAATAATCTCTGTATTAAAATTTGTATCAAAAGTTTAATATAAATGAAACTAGCTGAAAAGTAAAATTCAATATTACCTGGAAACAAAAGAGTTGGCTGTTAGTTCTTATGTGTTCTTGCCTAATTTATTAAGAAACAATATTACTTTCACCTAGTGTTATCCAGGCAAGAAAAGTAATGAATGATTTTGTGTGCTGGCAGAAAGAAAGTGTGAAAGAGATTGAAAGAGACTTGGGAGGAGGAAAGAAGGAAACAAAGAAGGAAGGAAGAAAGAAGGAGACTAGAAGGAAAAAGGAAGGAAGGAAGGAAGGAAGGAAAGAAGGAAGAAAGGAAATATATTTACACATATTTTATGTTTCAAGAAAACACAAAGATCTAAAATCATCAGTATAGCCAATTGTTTCCCCATAATACATGCTATGGTTTGGATCAGGAGTGTTTCCCAAAATCCTGATGTATTTGCATGTAATGGGAAAACTGTGGAACTGTGTAGTGTTGAGAGCTAAGTTCTGGTGAGAAAGGACAGATGTTTGGGATTTGACTTTGAAAGATTGTGTCTACTTGTTGAGACTGGAGAAGAGAGGTAGGATATGTGCTCATGTATGTGTTATTGATTCCTTGGCTAGAAAGTGAGAGACTGTCACTCACCCTGGGTGTGGGGGCCCAACTGGAAGCTTGAACTACTCAAAGGAAGGAAGGAGAAACATTGTTACAGCTACTTTCCGGGAAAGCTCTAGCACAGCCGCGTCTAGTCTGTCTAGGCTCCCGACGTGGACCCCCTCCTCACTCCCTTGACTTCTGTATACAATGCCTTGAGCCCTCCAGTCTCTGCCATGTGCTTCCACTTTTCTGGAAGGCCACGAGTGGACTGTGACAGACTGCCTGAAACTATGAGCTATATTAATCATTCCTCCCTTAGGTTGTAGATATCAGGTATTTTGTTACAGTAAGAAGAAAATACTAAGACAGCACATTTATGGGATTTATATTCAGAGGAGCATATACATAATGTCTCATTTACTTTTCTGTTCCAAATCAGATTAATTTGAATTGTAAAACAGTAGAACTCTCTTCAGATGTTAGAAGTTTGTGTGTCTGTATGTGTTGTGAGTGGTGTATGTACATAAAAAATGTGGGTATATGTGGTAGGACAAAAGTAGAAATGGTAGCGGAAGAAGCTGTATCACTAAAATCGTCATCTAATTTTAAGGGGAATCCAGGAAGTCTTTCGAAATCGATGTCATCTGGCAATACTTTAGTGTCGAAGGAACTATACCATTTCCCGTTCATATATTCTTGTCCTCAGCTTCCCCATGTCATCCATCTCCTCTTCGGGCTCTTGGTTCTTCTTTACCCGTTTCTCCCCATCTTTCCTTCCCCCCTTCTCTCCTTGAGACTTCCTCCAACCCTTTCCTTCCATTCTTTTGCGTCCCAAATTTTTAATGTTTATTTTACTTCAAGAGCCCTGAGACAGCAAGTGTAATACAAAGCTGTTTTGAATTTATGCATTCTGAAATTTTAAAATAGGAAACAACATTCTTTCAATTTTAGTTTTTTTTTCCTTCTTAATCTTTATTTTAATGCCTTTTATAACCATTTAGGTAATCCTCCAGTTCGAGCTCTTCATCTCCACAGGGACTGATTTTACCAGTTTGCCAAAACAAACAAATTAAATACACAACCCAATTAATTTTTATGTCCGACTTTCTCTTCATTTTCTTTATTCTCAGTCTATATATTGTAAACATCTTCCAATTTTTACTTCAAAAGCTAATTGCTTACTGTTATTTTCTGAGTCAGGGTGACATTCTGCTTTGCTGCATCAGTGATTCACCACGTAGAAGTTCTCCTTGGATGTTTAAAATTTTCAGTTAGTGAACATCGGCGGCTCCATCTCCTGTATCCAGCTGCTTGCCCAAAGACAAAGTGAGAGAGATGAGAGATTTTTTTCTCTCCTATATAGCCAGACTATTATTTTTCTGTAATGACAAAGTGAATTTTGGTCTAAAAATTAATTTGCCCTTTGAGAACAACACATGTATAAGAAATGATAGAAAAGCTTATGCATAGACGGTTAACATTTTTTTGAATTCATTGTGAAGAAGAGTCAAATCTGGAATTAAACTTAAGCAGGTAATTATTCTTTTATAGTTGAAGTCACTGGATATTTGTAAAGGAGCATAATGAGTTTATCACCTTTTTATTCCAACATTAAGGATGAAAGAACTTGAACATTAGAAAGAAAAAAAATTATAGACTAATAGAATCAGAATAATACTAATTTACATGTTAATTATATAGTCATATGCTTTAGAATACTGTTTTGGGCAGAGATATCACATATGAGAGTTGTTTTAGAAGAAGATTAGAAGCTAGAAGACTACTTGGTCTAGGCTTATTATAAAGATCTTGGTTTGTGTAAGAATACTCTGTAATACTTAAAAATGAAGGCTTCTAAGTACCACATTTAGGATAACTATAACTTCTTCAGGATGGTGCTGATTTAAACACTGTGTTTTAGCTTTTGTCCTGGTAAGAATGATGTGTTCCTATTTTCAAAGAATCTAACAAATGACTTTTGCATACTAGAGATGGGCAAATGCTCAGAAATTTATCCATCCGAAAATAAAAATTTCAGAGTAAATATTTGGCTTTGATGAAGAAATAGAATGTTGCAAGCATGAATAAGCAATCGGATTTCTACTGTCTACAGCCTGTAAAACATCTAGATCGTGAGAGATTTAGCAGAATTTTCATTCTCAGTGAACTAAAGACCGTCACGAGCTACAGTGTGCCACACAGTAGAGGACAGAAACAAGGCATGCTTCTCAGCTTAAGTACTATACGGCTTAGCTACTGAATGGAGAAAAGGGTGAGACAAAATGGATGCTCATGACCGAAGAGAAAAACTGGAGAGCAATGTAATAGTAGTGAAATTCGTAGACGATTTTGGTCAGGGAAGGTAATGTAATTTTCGAGGTCCTCCCCAAACAAACAAACAGTAATGGAGAAATGATGTATATAGGAGCTGATATTCAAAAATTAAGTTTACTTTTTTTTTACTTAGTGAAAGTGAGGAAAAAAATTAAATTTTCTAGGGTAAAAAGGCTGTTCTGAGAAAGATGTATGTATTCACAGAACCACAGTTCAAAGAACAGTATTGCATTAAGGATAGTAAAGAGAAAAGAATAACTTGAAAGAAAAAGTATTTCAGATGGCAATTAATTTTGAAATATTTAATTACAACACCACCACGGATACTACAGAACATATATTTTGTCAACAGGTGACAAAATGATTTCACTTTCAGGAATAGGACTGAAAGGATTGTACAGGTCTTTGAGCCTCTCATTCTACACACATTTCATAAAATTGCACTCAGAGTTAAATCTGGCTTATTCCTGTAATACCAGCAAGATTGTGACTTTTAATTTGCTTCAGAAACTTAAATATTTAGACCCTTAAAGACAAAAAAAGAGTGGAGATATTACTCAGTAAAAACCCTGACCCAATATTACAGTAAACAAACATATATATATATATATATATATATATATATATATATATATATATATATATAATTGCCCTCAATTCTTATCACAGTCATTCAAAGGTATCCAAGATCTAGACCTGTTTAAGAATGGATTAGATATCAGGGAAATGCCTGAGGAAATAACATATCACAAATAAAGTAAAAAGAGGAACTTTATACACCAATTTAAATATTCCGTTCTTCCCATTGAAACATATCTAATGCTCTACTCTTGTCGACAATTTCTTTTATTCCACTCAGTAAGAAGACAACTCAGCTATTTGTTGAAGGGAAGACATGAATTTTCTTCTAATATATCCCTTGAAGGCATTATTCTTCATTCACAGATATTTCTCAACATTTATTTACTTAAGAAATATAAGTTGCTTTTTAGAGAATCTACTATTAAGATGTGAATAAAAATAGTGTCGTTTTTAGAAAGCACATCTGGCAAAGCCATGCTATTTGAAAAAAATTGAAGAAAAAACATGCTAAAAGGAAAAGAAGTGATACTGTATTTTTTGCAAATCTGTTTGTTTTAGTTTCACTTCTAGTATTCTCCCTATTCATTTTCATGTGACATTTACATTGTACAGATGTACTTTGTGGCTAACCGTTCCTCTTTTGATTATCCATCTTTTTTAAAAATGTAAGCTTGACACTGGAAATCAAAAAAGTATCACAACTATGTCCTTCACAAAGTGTATGTTGTATTGAGAAGAAAGAAAGATTCAGTGATGAATCTCTAGCAACTTTTGAAAGAAATCATGTCACTGATCACTGATCCTGACATGCACCTGTTATTTTGACAGTGGTTTGACGGTGGACTAACAAGCTACCAGCGCACCTTGTACTTTATTCATTTATAGGCAAGATGTGGTAGTATGAAATTCTCAAATGTGTTTTTCAGGAACAGATACTAATTAATTAACTTGTGGTAATTGAAGATTTGCCTTTACTGTAACCATGCAAAACAAAGATTATCTGTATCACCATTGAAATAGTGGGCTAGAAACACCACCTCCTGAGAACAGAGACAAGAAATTTTCAGCACATGGATTAATATTCTGTAATTCTGAGTTGAGAGTTTTTCCATGTACTGGAAAAAAAAAAAAACCTTTAAGAGCACACGTTCAATTTAAGCCTTGCTATAAGTCAAGTCACTCAAATATAAATTTTCTGTCTGCACAAATCACACTACACATAATGTCTCAACCAATTGGCAGTAGTAAAAATGCTGAAAAGTGTTAAATTATCAAACCAGAATATTATAGATTTTGTCATAGATTTTTTAAAAATTAAGAAGTTGAAAATTGCAGCATGGAAGTGGTATGGTGAAAGAAGATGCAAATTTTCAAAGGATGACATGAATGTCTTAACTTATAAAGATAACAGTTATTACAAAAACTTACTATTAAGTCCATAAATTACATATGCTGAGTAATGAATTGGAATATTAATCTGAAAAAATATATATTAGAACAATGAGTAGAAAACTATAACAAACAATAGGCTAAGATGTGGAGAGTAGAGTCAGAAGCTTTTAAGCATATAATTAAAACTATGGGAAAGCCTTATAGAATATTCTAAAACATTTTAAAGACACGTATCTTGAATTTCAAGAGCTCTTGAAAATATATTTGTAATAAATATGTTTATTGTGGAAATACATATATATTGTGTAGTGAATCTGCAGAATGTGAAAAAAAGAGAGAAAATGAAAAATATTCAGGAAGAGAAATAAATTGGTTACAATTAAGGAGTAATTTGTCACCACTGGTTTTCCCAAACTAGCACTGGAAGCCATCAGAAAGATATGGGTGTTGAATGTTCAATACCAGAAATAAAAAAGTGACTAATATAAAAAATTATTGTCAAATAAGTGGAATCAATGTGATGGCTATATCTGACTAAGTAATTTAGAAAGTTTGGGAACTGGTTCTCAGAAGGTATTTGGAAAATATTTGGAAGAGAAGCCATAGACTGCCGCAAACAGAGCTTGATTAGTGATTACAGTTGGAGTCCAGACCCGAATGTGATAGAAACATGGACAGCAAATGACAGTCTATGAAGATTGGAACAAAATCTATTACAAATAGAAGTTATATACACTAATCTTTGATTAAAAATGTATGTTTATATTTTCCCATGTCCTGAGACTTACTGGGATTATGATATTAAGTGCTCTGGACTAAATGATCTGTTAGGGGAAATTTGTAGGCAGCCTGACATTCTGGGTGTGGCATGGATACAATAAATGTATTATTCATAATATTTATTGTCAAAATTTGCAATATGAGCTTCTTATTTAAAAATAAACACCCTTTAGAAAGCAGAGAGCTATAGATATTGTATTCAACCTTATGAACTTCAGTTAACATTGGAAAAGACATTTCTGATCCCTACAAAATAGTTTGCATTACAGTCACGAATATGTACTCAGTACCACATATTTGCTGATTTTGTCTAAAAGTTGAGTATCTCAAGTTACATTTTATAGTGCTTCATCTTCATCGTGCAGACTTTGAAACGGTATTATTTTTCTCCTAAACAAAAGATTCAGGGGAATATTGAAATTCTAATTTTGTGCATACTCTCTAAAAGTTTAGAATTTAAGAGGCTTATAATAACCTTAATGTGGTTTTGAAATATTGTGATTAAAAGGCACAGTGCACCTTCTCTGCCTAACTAAAGAGTCATTCACCAAGTTGAAAATTTTCTGTGTTGAGATAATCAGAATTGGAAAGCAAGACTCCCTATTTGTAAGAGTTTAAGACAGAGGAGAACAAGGAAGGCAAAAACCATCAAGAAATCATTCACTATTTTCATCTTTAACGTGCTCTTGTCTTTTATTAAGACTCTTCAAACGTATAATTCATAGGAGGTGATTTTTTTGGCAGAACCCCTCATGGCAAGTCCATGGAATATTATCAGGAATGTCTTTCTGTTTTCCTAATGAAGCTTTGAGAGGTGTATTTTCAAGTTATGCTTCAAATGCTTCTTTCAAATTGAGTGTATTTTAAGTTCTAAGTAACTTAAAAGAGAATTTTCTCACTATTTTGAAGGACAAAAATGGTTCTTAGTTCGGTCTTTAATATTGATTGTTTCTGCTTGATTAGGCCAAATACTTGTATCTTTCTTCTCTTTCTCCATTTCAAAGGTTTTTTTTATTCCCTCATCATGCAACAATAATTTTATTATTAACACTTTTTGTAGCATCATCGATATCCACCAATATATGTAAGAATATAAGGAAATCAGAATTTATTGAAAAATCAAGTATGTAGAGAATGCTAAAATGTCAAGGTTTTATTCTGCTTTATCTGAGAGATGAAGGGAAACAATTTATAATATAAATAACAATGGACTTTAAATTGAGAGCAGTATTCAGCTGTTTCTTTGCTACTTGGTAGGCTAAAGCAGGATTGTTTGTGCTTTGGTGTTTGAAGTCAGGCTGAGCAATATAGTGAAACCTTGTCTCAAAATATGGGGGTTATAATGCTGCCTCAGGAATATTCAGGGCTATAATGCTTAAATGGAAAAGAAGAATAAGTGTATATCAATAATGCACAGCAGACTAAATTATAGTGCATCGAGATATAATGAATAATTTCATAGTTATTGAAGTTGATACTGTCGAAGAAGCAAGACTGGCACGATGTATTATAAAGACAATGCTATTTTTATCTCTGCCTTGCATAAACTTATCCTAAGTGGCCAGCTTTTTTCTTGTCCCTAACAAGATATGGGGCAAGTGTCACGGCCTTTGTGTTTTCTTTCAGGTTCCTTGGGGTAATGATAACAAAACTAAGGCCAGGTCATCCTGGCCAGTGTCAGGGCAGCCACTTGTGCAAAGAGAATGTCCTCTGTCTCTGGATTGTGCGTTTTTCCTTCTACCTAAGTTGGGAAAGCTTGTTTTCTGATCCTTTAAGCAGACACAGTCAAGGGGAAAAGTAGAACCTTTTTTACGTAATTCTTGTTGTTGGGTGGGCATCACACTTTCTGGGGATGGAGCCAAGCTTTCCTTTGTGGGAATGGTTCCATAGTGCTTATGATTTTTTTTGGAGAAACTCCACCCTTCTGCAATCCCCGGGAGTTTCCATTTGTGGAACATGATGCAGCTCTTGCCAGCTACTTAGAGCTTTTCCCTTTGCCTCCTGGATCGCTCTGGCTTATCTCCAAAGCCTCTTAAGTATCATTCAACATTTAAGAGGTGCCTCCTAGGCAAAATTTAAGACATTCATGGTAGCTCTTTAATGTGTGGCCAACATACTTCTGGTGAGAATACCTCTTTTTCCTGAGAAGAAACTGAACTCACAGATGATCTTAATACAAAAACACCTGTGTCGGACTCCACTGTTAATGTGACTGCCTACTACATCACTTATAATTTTGATGTCTCAGACATAAATCACAACGGTATTCTTTGCCCCAAACGTAAGGGAAAAGCAGGTGTCCATAGGGCTTCTTTATGATCCTTTGTTTTTGATATAAATCAATACGAGAGCTCATCCTTCCTTATAGGAAGAGGGACACGAAGCATTTCAGGTTTTTCCAGTTCTTTTTTCCCTAATCTTAATTCTTCCAACCCTTTTATAGCTTCATTTCGGGATGTGATTACTAAGACAGAACATCAATATTTTGCATTTTTTTACTGTCCAGATCTCATATGAAACATTCTACTTTTCTTAGGAAAATAGGTTCTGTTATGTTGTGCTTAATACAAAATTGGGAATAAAAGATAGTTACACTAAAATACTTTGTTACACTCACAGTTTGGTATACAATTTTTTTAAAAAAGCTACTCTCTACAGAAAAACTTCATGTAATAAAAATACATGATAATAATTTTTGATATAGTTCATGGTATAAAAAGCTGAGAAGCAATAAATTGACATGTTCTGTATTTTTGGAGGTGTGAGGGAAATATTAGGTACTCTTTATTAAAATGATGCATTATTATAATGGTTTCAGTCATCCCTGTTATCTACGACAGATTGTAAGTGGGGGAAAAAATAAACACAGAAAAGAGAGGCCTTAAGTGGTAGAAGTTGTGATAATAATGAAAAGGAAACTCTAAGCTCTGCTGCGAACCACTCTACATCAGATTTTGTAGTAATTGCCATTAGGTTTTTATGTGATTAGGAAAGATAGAGAAAATTAAATTAATTGAAAGTATCATGTGAATTTATTGACTTTAAACATTGACATGGTTTAATTATTTTGTTCTGGCCTGACGCCCTAGGTGTGTTACTGCCTAGATGAAACTTTTGAAAATTAATTATGCTGTGTCTATAAAATAGAGATCATTATATATGACCAAACATATCATTGTGCATCTAAAACTCTTGTGTGAAGACTTTTAAAATTCTAAAACTGCATAACAAAATCCAGTATTCCTATTTAGGAGCCATAAAGGATTCAAAAGCTAAACAGGACAAATCTTATTTTGAAAAAGGTCGTAAATAGGAATGAAAAAAAGAAAGAAACTGTGTAGGCAGAAGGAAAAAATAAAACAAGAAGAAAGAATAAACAATTCCTATAATGCAGTATCATGAAGTGCTTTTTACCCCACTCCTCCATGAAGATTTCTGAGTGTGTGTAGATTCCATCTGTTTCAGTTCTCATGAATACATAGTGGTTAAAATGAAATTTAAGCGAACATACTAATTATTTATATTTATGTTTTTAGAGATCGGAAATTACTTAAAATACATACTGAACTTCATGACGATAAAAACATCAATTTAAATTTTTCTTTCATTGTGTAAAACACAATTTGAGCAATGTCAAAGCTACACCATGAAGAGTTAATATGCATACTATTGAATATTTTTAATGCTTTTTGGAAATAAAGGGATTATTTTGACATTTAGTCAAAACCTTCTGGCCTGGAGATATTAAAGTGAACTTACTTTCAAAATAATCTCAGAATATCCAGTTGATTTGTAAATGCATTTTAACATTTATTCAAATGGAATCTCTAAATAATGAAATGTTATGTCCAACTTGACAGAAGTATTGATTTGAATTCCAAGATGTCAAAATTAATTTTCAGTATCAGATTTTATGATTGTATTTCTTCACTGTTTTACTGTAAGGAAATTCTATAAAGCATTTCTTTTGCTTCAAGTTATTGAGTAATCTACTGATTGCAATGTATTAGCAAAAGTGATGTATTTTGTAATTTGCAATAAAATACTTGCAATATCATTGCCAGATTTGCTCACCAGAGATACTTTGAAACCCCTTAGCCAAGTGAGCATTGAAAAATGTATCAAATCAGAAAATTGTGATATTATCTGGGTCTGATCCAGATTATAATAATTATGGAGAAAGTTATGTTCAAGAAATTCACACTGCTTATTTGAATCCTGAGACACAGATCCTAGCAGTCCTAACTCATTATTTCTTTTATTTTATGATACAGTATTATAATGCTCTTTCTTTAAATATTTCTTAATATATTATATAACCTTACATATTTCTTAAACAAGATTATTTTTCAAGTTGATTTACTGTTTTAGACACTTTATTATGAATGGAAACCCACAAAACTCCAGAAAGATTAAAATTCCTGATAAATTTGGCCAAACAGCAAGACTAGTCAAAATACAAATCCTAAAAATCAGTGTCTTCAGTAATAAATGACAGAGCATAAATATTTTAATTTTGTTTGTATAGATTTTCATAATTTCTCTTGCAGTTGTCAATATTAAAATTTGTAGTGAATAAATAAGCAACTATAGAAGAAATATTTATTTTTCCAGAAACTTCTGTCCCAGTCTCTTGAGCCTCTAGAAACAAACTCGTTTGATTGGAATCACTCTATGGAATTTTGATGTCTAATTGAAAGGATCAAATAAACTCAACATGTGGACTTAATTTTTCAGCCAAAGAGTTCCAGACAAATGCCAATACAGAGCACATGGTCATCTTCAACCGATCACTGCGGATCAAACGCCCTTGAGCCACCTTGGTGATGAGCCCACCAAATAAGCCAGGGCATTCATACATACTAAAATCTGTTTTCAGATCTGGTTATCAGTTTTCCTCTGATTAACTGAAATAATTTTTCTATCATTATACCGATGCAGATAATACATTGTTGAAAAAGAGCTAAATTACCAATGAAGTGTTTGCTTGTAAAAACAAATGAACAATTTTATTGAATTATTCCCTGCAACGAATTTAAACAGATTTCATTTGTACTGCATACATATAAGTAACCTGTATGTTCATGTGTATGTGTACATGCATACATTCACTCATAGGCATACACACACAGAAATGTTTGTGCACATAGGGCATGTACACTTATGCTGTGGTTTAGATCTGGAGTGGCTCCCAGATGTCCTGTGTATTTGGATGTAGCGGGATAATTATGGAAATGTGTGGTACAGGGAGGTAAGACTTGGCTGGAAGGGTTGAATGCTTGGGGCTTGAACTGGAAAGACTATGTAAACTTGTTGCAATTGAGGATGGGTCCAGGAAATAGCTTTCAGGTGTATGTTGTTGACTCAAGGGCCAGAAAGTGGAAGACAGACACCTGGGCATGGGGTGTGGTGAGGAGAATGGCAGACTGACCTAAATAAAGGAAGAAAAGATAGCACATATGTACATATACGTATGAACATACTCATGGATATATATGTATATAGACACACCTATAAGTACAGATCTATGTAATTATAAATATCTAAATATATGTAGCTTAAGGATTATAG
Organism: Ctenodactylus gundi; assembly: GCA_004027205.1. Taxonomy (NCBI): domain Eukaryota; kingdom Metazoa; phylum Chordata; class Mammalia; order Rodentia; family Ctenodactylidae; genus Ctenodactylus; species Ctenodactylus gundi. Next base: position 44,819 of record PVKB01003550.1, on the reverse strand, counting down.
CTAGAGTTCTTAATTTGATTAATAGTGAATAAAAGCAGCAAGGTGAGAAATGACATGTTAGTTATAACAGAAACTTCTCTTCTGTCTTTCATAAAATGATCCACAACTCGGTCAGTATTTTTTCTAGTACCATCTTGGTAACATGAAGGTCTAAGTGATGAGTCTAGATGAGTCTATATATGATAGCTCCCTTAATACATCGTAAAAATCTAAAAGTAGAGAAAAATGTAGAGCTAAGATAAAGACAAAAATGGATAAGATGGGTGAAAAGGGGACAGAGCACTGTGTACATGTAAAAGAAGTTATTTTTATCTAAAATTTGCTTAGAAGGCCTGCATGATACTTCACATCCCAAGTCTGGAACTAACAGGCCGTACTCAGCATGAAGCTCAAACACTTGCTTTATTTGGGCTGCTCAGTATTCGTATCTTTTCTTCTTAAAAAAAAAAAAAAAAAAACTATGTGCTATCTCCCAACAGTTTATAAAAAGAATGAGAATAAAGATCAAAATCCCATCACCTCCTGGAAGTTTGAAAGACCGTGGCGATTCTGGCCCTCATTTTCATATGGCAATTGCTGTCTAGAGAAAGGGTCCGATCTGAACTATAGTGTTATATTCAGGTTTCCAAGTCCCCACGACTCTATTCTCCTACTATGAGGTAGAAGCCAGGGGTCCTTTATCAGAGGACTCAACTGCTCCTTTTTTCACATCTGGACTATTGAACTCCTATTACCATTCATACTGACATTCAGGCATTGGTAGAGTTGCAAAGACAGGAGGGAAAAAATGGCACAGTGATGATTCAGGTATCTTAGTGTCAGATAATTTCAAAACTATCCAGCTCAAACACTAACTTAACACTTTGAAGAAAATTAACCTGTTGCTACTTTAGCCATCAATGATAATGAGGCATTCTGCCAAGTACTTGGTTGCTTTGGTAAATATGATACTAGATGGTTGAATAAGAATCACCATATGCAGTTTGTCCTGCAATCTTTCTATCAAACTTACAAGAAAAAATACTGTTGCCCTTAGTTTACAGACGAAAAGGCTGATGGTTGGCAATCCATTGATTCATCCCCACTTTCAAAATGGCAGCACCGGGTAATCCTTAAGACCCTTTTATAGTGGTGTCTTCCTCAGATCTGTTGAGCATTGTTTCTTCACTTTATCATTGTACTTGCCATATTCCACATCAAGTATTTGAAATGTCCCCATTCCTCTCCTAGAATGCGTTCCCAAGTACAAGCAGCAGATCCCCTTCTGTGAGTGTCTTGTACCCCTGACACAGTAGTTTCATCTTGCAGCAATTGTCAGCATGTGCTTGTAAAGGGGACGTCTTTTTTTTTTTTACCATAGTCCTTGGTTTCTAGACCATGGGGTGTCAAATTAATTGCAGGGGTATAGAAATAATTTATTTCAGCTATCTTCTTGCCTAATCATTTGAAATTGTTTATTATTATATAATTTTTATTTGTGTGTTTTAAAGTCAGGCTGCCTTCTCCATGCTCAATATTTTTTCCAAATAATAAAGCAGGATTTTAATGGAATAAAGAAATAATTTATTTATATTTAAATATGTTTCTTTAGCTTTGTATCTATGTATAATAGATACTAAGACTCCCTGGACTAAGAGCTCTGATTTAGTAGTATTTTTTCAGATATTTTGCTGTAGGTTTTTGTAATAAATACTAAGGGTATTGAAAAAATATTTTCCTACAGTATTCAAAGTCATAATTTTTTCATTTCTCTATCCTGCCTATATAAAGAATAGCTAATATAAGTCATGAAGTTTTTAACAATTTAAAAATTTCTCCTCAAATTATTCTTTTTATTTGTTTTTATTCACAATACCTAAGACTACACTCAACTTGATGAATCTTGTGCATACATTCCGTATCATCATCACTGGGGCTCTACCCTCTCTCTGTTCCTCCAGAGACCTTCTCTACCTCTACAAAATTTATCTTCAAGTTTCTTACCTGCCTCTTGTACTTATTTTTTCATTAAGTTTTTTTTTTTATGTTAGAGAAGTCTTGTAATATAAAAGCTTACATGTGAGCATGTCTGGTTTTGAGATTCATTTACCTTCTTTCCCTTGGGCTAGGAGGTCTTGCTGCTGACACCTGAATTTCTCATTTTATTCATTTCCTAGAACAGTCAGAAACCATAAGTCATCATTAGGAAATGAAAAAAAAAAACTTGTATCATGCACATCAAAAAGCCTGGAATGTTTCTTTCTTCAGTGTAATAATTAGATATTGCTTAACCCAGAATAAAAATTAACTAAAGAGAAATACTGAAAATAAAAGAGAAAGTTTTATGGGCAATTATCAGAAATCTGATGCTCAATTTTGAATATTTGTGACCTTGTGACCTTAGAAAAAATAAGTATTCACGCTGAATATCAATTTCCTCAGGATGTGCACATGTATAGATAGATACATAGATTATATGTATTATGACTTGTGATCTTTAAGCTTTAGTTTCATAATATATAATTTAAGAGTTTTCACTTAGTATCATAATGTTTTTTTCTTTTCAGTCTGATCCTCTTTTATACTATCCGAAATTACTTGGAAGTTAAAAAAAATCAAAACTGACATGGCAAAGGATCCCAATATTATTGGGAGACAGTTGTTTCATAACAGTAGAGCTAAATTTTTGCAATACAGAAAGGAAACATCTTTGAAAAACTGCTACCTCGTGTTTAAGAAGACATGAAAGACATAGTTGTTAGATGGTATTTTTGTCTTTTCTCTTTTAGATTGTGACACCTTTAGCCTGTTTCTTATTTTTCAGTCCTTATGTTCAACTTCAAATTGGTGAAGAAAATCTATTATTTTCAGCTTTTCCCAGTTGTGGTAGGATAGGTCAAAAAGAGCTCTCAGAAATAAAAATGCTACAAAATAGTTTTATATTGCCTAAAAAATAACTGATAAAAATCTGCAAAGTTTTCTGCAAATAAATATTAAAGCAAATAGCAATGTAAAATCATATAATATAATGCCAAGTGGCATCATGGGTCTAGAACCCTTTGTGAGAGAAGCTACCATGACTTACTCCCTATTTAATATTTCAATCGCATTCTTAATTTTTTTAGGAGCCAAACAGCACAAGTGATTTTTAAAGCAATCTAAAGTGAGTCTTTACAGGAACTAATAAACTCTCCACCAGCATGTACCCAAAAGGAATGGGTTCTACATATTTTTAAAAGCTTCCTATGACTGTTCAGTTATTGTTTGGAAAAAGAAATAGAGGAAATTAAGCTAGAGGGAATGAAAAAGTGGATTTCAGGCAGATAGGCAAAAACCGAAGGCTATTTTTATAAAATGTTAGTTTTCTTGTGTGTTATTATTGCTACTGGGGTATTCATTGAGTTGATCTTTATTTCTTATATATACATGAGATACTTTGTACTTTTTAAGCTAATTGTCAAGTAGGACTTCATAATATAATACAGAGTGGATGATTGTTACTTGAATGGAGTGAAAGTGATCGCGTCAAGTGTTCTGGAAGCTGTACAGATAAAGAAACATAAGCAGCGCTTTTACTGTGGAGTGGAGGCAGGTGTCCTCGGAAAGCCTGTCACAGTGTGCCCTGAAGAGTACTGGCTGGTATTTATGTAGCTTTTCATGGGACTTGGGATTCTGGTATGGTTCCAAGCAATAACCCAGGTAGGAGAAATGAAAGTGAGAAATGTAAATATTATCACAGAAAATAAATTCTACACCGGAATGTAATCAAACTGTCATCAAGTACCAAATGCTTTGCTTGCCAAGTAAGCAAAATATCACCTAGAAACAGCAGGGAACTAAGCAGGAAGGATGGATTTCATTAATGTGGTAAATTTTGAAACCAGTATAGAAAGATGAGAAGAATTTAGGCGGGTGATTGGAAAAGGAGAAGGGGAAACACATCCTTCCAGGTACAGGGCTCCACAAGAGTGAATCTAAGGTGTTTGGACTTTCCCAAGCTTCGAATCTCATTCCCCTCTACCCTAGACACTCTTCCCCGGCAAACTCAAATGCCTCAGAGTCTTGGAAGCCAAAATTATGCCCAGCTTCACTTTTTGCTCTCTGGCTGGTGTTCTAAGCAGACTTTCCTCCCTCTGTCAGTCTTTTTCTGTGAGTTTTCCAAATCACTACTTTGCATGGAGGTCTTAAACTGTGTGAGTCACCCCTCTCAGGGGAATCTGATTCCAAAACTAGACCATGGTGAAGGAAAAGGCTTTCAGGGATACAGCTGTGTTGCTAGAATACCTTTCTAAAGACAATACTTTTAAGAGGTTTCATTAGTCTCTCTTCAGATACACGGAGTCCATTAAGTAGAAATCCTGTTCGTGACCGTAATGACCTTCCGCATTCCCTCACTTTCTGTGTTCCACTCGAAGTTTGGACTTGCTGCCTACACCCTGAGGGCTGTAACCCCGGGGACTACTGCAACCCAGGCGTAGGATGCGTCTTAGACTCAGCTATGTCCTTCAGTAACCAGTTTTATATCCTTTGAAAACATTGGCTCCATTTCTAAAAATGAAAGTATTCAGTTTTCAGGCTGATTTTGTTTTTCAGGAAAGAAAGATACAAACTTTCTATGTATATAGTCTCTAAACATCCTTTTTGTCCCCCGTCATTTGTCTTTAGGTAAAGATCGTGGTGTTTGTTGACCATTGAGCACTATGTGTGTGTGTAGCAGGGCGGGTCCCTTCCTCCACCACCCACACCATATTTGATAAGTTTAAACTGACAAACCGACATTTATCTTACCCTTACCACACAGGATAGCAAGGGCTTTTCCCCTTTCCTTTTATTCCTTCTTTCACAGCATCCACTGTCTTCCTCACAAGTGAAAAATGTCTGCATATTGGCTTCGGGAACTAAATTATTCATACTTTGCTGTCTGCAAAGGCTACGTACTGTGGTAGATGATACAGTATATAGGAGACCTTAAGAAGGGCCTACGGTTTTGGTAACCAGATGAAGATCAAACAACTCCCTTAGGTAAAAACGTGAAACTATTGCCCCAAAGTCCACGTGCTCATGCTTGGTGTACTGATTTTGGCATAACATAAATTGGTTTGTTTTTGTGTTCCTGCTCGGAGGCATTAACCAGACCATGAGAGGAAACTTCTGTGTGAGACGTCATCTGAGAAATGGTTTCCGCCTATTACTGGTTATGAGCTTACGGTGGATTGCTAGGGCATTTTTCATAATCAAATCTTAATTCTAGGAAGCACTCAACCAGTCCTGCGAGCTGACACAGCCATAATCAGGTCTTGTATGTAGGGCATGAAAAAAATCATAACCTACAAATGAAAGAGGTACCCAAATGTTACCTTCTGTTTACGGAAAGGATAAAATGAGACAACATCGGAAGCCAGCTTGGAAGAAAAATCACTTGGTACAAGTTTTGCTGCTCGTGTTTTCCTGACGCCTTTTTGTCCTTGACTTTAGGTGTGTACACTCGACTTAGTTTCAGAATGAACGTATAGTATTTGTCATGTAGCATATAATATTCTTTATTCTATAATTTGTCAGCAATACTTTTCCTCTCTTTTATTAAAATATTTGCTCTCTGGTAGTATGTGAGGTACTGGCAATATAGTGATAAACAAAATATGCATGCTTAATATGAATTACACAACATGCATGCATGTACATTCATGTATGTGTTTATATCAAGCAGTAGGAGAAAGTAGAATTTATATTAGAAAAATGGAAAGAATAGATTTTTCAGTAAGATAGTAGCAGCTTCTACCCTATCCCTTTGGTTTTCTACAGATATGTAGACTCTTTTTTCTGTATATACAGTTCTATAAAACTCACACTTTAAACACCAAAATGAGTTATACCAAATTATTTTTATAAATTACATACAACCAAAACTCAAACATCACTGCCTATTCTATTATTAATTTAGTTTTGATTTATTTGTATTTAAATGAAATTTACCTATTAATTTGACACTGAAATGTAGTAGTTATTCATATTAACAAAGTACAGTGTGATATTAGATACACACATGTGATGTAATGTTTAAACAAGGTTCTACATATTTTTCTCCTCAAGTATAAATGTTTTCTTTATGGTAAAAACTATCAAAACACTCCTCCTGACTTTTTGAAATGTACAATTCTCTTTTTTTTCACTTACAGTCACACTCCTGCATATCACAGTGGCACTTCAGTTTCTAGCTTCTATCTGTAATTAACCCCCGATAGGTCGAATTCCCCCCACCCTTTCTGCTCCCTGACTTTCTCTTCAGCCTACGCTAATGCATTCGTCTCTCCACTTCTTGTAGATGAACTTTGGTTAGATTTCACACGAGTGAGTTCTCTGTGCCTCTTGCTTCACTTAACAATGTGATCTCCAGTCTCTTCCATGACTCTGCAGCTGACAGGGCTGTATTCTTTTTTATGTCTGAGTAGTATTCATGGGAGTCAAATTGTTGGATCCTACAGCAGTCCTATATTTAATTTTTTAAGGAACATTCAGACTGTATTCTGTAAAGCTCTACTAATTTACATTCCCACTAACAATGACCAAGAATTCCCTGTCTCCACATCCTAGCTCACATTTGCTATCTTTAGACTTTTACACATTTATTTTTAACTGATATGTAAACACAGTTGTGCACAATACTGTAGTGCCATGTAGTTTTTACATAAATACAAAATAGGGATCGTTGAGCGTTGTTGCAAAGTTTTAATCAAGTTAAACATATTTGCCTTCTCCAACATTTACAAATGTTTTTTTCAATACCAACGCCCTTGCTCCGAACTCTGAGCTATAAGCCAACATGTTGAGCTATAATCTCAGCCTCCCTTTTTGGGGTAGGGGCAGGGTCTTGCTAAGTTGCTACAATGTCCAGGCCTGAGTCATAGCTTTAGGGTGAGATGGTTTCCTTTTCTGCAAATCTTTATAAATACTTGCTATATTTTGTCTTTTTGATAAGTCATTCTTACTGGAGTGAGGTATACACCATTGTGGTTTTGATTTCCATTATCCTCATAATTATTAATATTGACCATTTAAAATACACACCTGTTGACCATGTGTAAGTCTATTTCTTGAAACTTTTTTTGTTTTTCTTTGTGTGCATTTGTGTGTGTGTGTGTGTGTGTGTGTGTGTGTGTGTGCATGCATGTGTTTGTGTGATAACCTAGCGGTCTAGCTTTTATTTAAGGTTAGATTTATTTAAGATTATTGTTCTTGCTTTTATAATACTGTGATTTTTTTAGTATAAATTCATGATTTATTTTGATGCCATAGTCTAATTACATCATGGTAATATTGTTCAAAATGATTTTGCCTTTTCTGTGTGGTTCTATATACACATTTTAGGAAAGTTTGCTAAATCTGTGAAGAATGTTATTGGTATTTCAGTAGGGATTGTTGAGAGAGTTGTTCTAATAAGCAGAAAACTGGTTGTCCATTTTTACATACATATGGCATGATGGTACGGAAAGAGCAAGATATCTGGAAAAAAGACCATTCCCAAAAGAAGACTAAAAAATCAAAACTACAGTCATGCCTGGTACTTTATATAGAGCATATAGCAAATTCTGGACAGGAGTCATCCAGATATTTGTTGTGAAAGGGACGTGAGCTGTAGGGTAAACCACTGGGACCTTCACTCCTGCTCTGTAAGGGAATTTTCATCATTTATTTTTATCTACTGTCCAGATTCTGTTTTCTGAGGCAATCTTCTTTGTTATTCCATGGTTTTGCTGACCATATGATCTATGTGGTATCTTATCATGGAGAAATCATAGCATCATAACATGGAAGAGTTATGAATAATAAATGAACACACACACATAGCATCTATAGCATATATATATATATATATATATATATATATATATATATATATATATATATGCTTTAAAATAAAATTTTCCTGACTGGAATAAGCGGTAACTGGATTTGGCCTTAGGCCACATTTCACCAACCCCTATTCTACCTGCTTCACCCTGGATGTAGACTTCTGTTAATATATTGGCGCATTTTGCTAGCTGTTGCTTTCAAACTCCTGCTGGTCCTTAATGAATTCTGGAGCTGTCAGTAATAGAAAACCTAATTTGAAACAGTTTAAACAATGAGCAACAGTTATTTGATCACACAACCAGCAACTCCAAATTAGTATTCAGTGTTATTACTCTCTTTCAATATTTAACATATGAGTTCATCCAGCTCATACACAGCAAGTAATTTTCTGTGGTGTCTCTTCTAGACCTCTTTTATTTAAATCACAAACTTTCTCCCTATCCTTTTATCTTCTCTTGAAATCTATTTGATGCGCAACTCAAATATTAATTATTTATCTTTACTCATGCTCTAAGACTGTCCTAGTTATGTTTCCTTGCTGCTGCTAAGCAAGATCCTTGAGTCTCTAATTTTTTTTTTTCGGTAAACTGAAATTTGCTTTTGGAAACATAATCAGATTCAGATTCCTGTTTTATCTGGAGTGTCTATTACGTCTCGATAATAAAGTCTTAATGCTAGAATAAAAAAAAAACAATACTTATGCAACTCGGAGTATATGTGGCACTTTCTGTGGTAGATTTATTTACCAGTTAAATGTCCAGGTGATATTATAGTGGTAGTCTTCAGATTTAATGAATATCTGTAATAAAATTTAGATTTCTACACTCCTCCCTAAGAAACACAGGAGTCTTGAGGCGGGCCAGTAGAACTTGTATTATATTATGAGATACACTTGACTATGGGCCTCAACTTGAAATTTTATGGAATGTCTCCTTTGGTTCTACATATCTAAAGTGTTTTTGTTATTTTTTATTAAGTATAATGTTTCAAGGAGACATGTTTGCATCGTAAGCCCTAATGACTTGTTCACTCAAGTGCATGAAACTGAGAATATCAGCACTTGTCATGTTCCATCGCGAAGAATTTCAGCTGGAAAGTCTTGTCTTGGACTATTTTTGGTGTTCTAACAAAACACAGCATATTGGAAATTTAAAAACAGAAGAACTTTATTTGCAATGGTTTTAGTAGCTCAAAGGTCCAAGGTCATGGTGTTTGCAGGTTGTGTGTATCAGGAGGACTTTTCTTCTGTGTTCTCACTTGTCACAAAACAAAAGAACAAGAATATATTTCCTTAAAACAGATGCCATTATATAATAGTGACTTAATAATCTCCATTGTAGATTCAGTTTCTACATAGCATTTAGAGGGGATGTACTCACTCATACCATCACAACATTAAGTTTACTAATATTTAAATTTTTCACTGTTTTTTTCTTTCTTTCAGTGGAGTTTTGCTCAAATTGCCAGATGAGTTAGTTTGGCATCTCTATAATCTTATCCCTTACATAAGTAAACTATGATTAAATATAACATGTCATTGACTTTCAAGGGATGATTTTTACAGGAGACAATCTATTAAGCAAATCCAGTGCAAAAGCTTCACTGATCTATGTGGTGTGAGCCTAATGCGGATGCATGGTGTTACTAACGGGTTCTGACATGAAGATCTTGAATGCCAATGTCCTGTGTTGTTTCTGTAGCCTCACAATAAGCTTGCTTTGCCAGTTTGTGATCTACTGAGACAAAAATTACTTATGTTTTATAGACTTCAAGTCTCAATTTTAATACCTTTAAATGATAGAAAATAGAAGGATAAAATGTATATATCTGAGTTAGCAAACACTTACATCATGGAGGCTAAGATCCAACACTATGCATTACCAGGAAAGAAATAAACAAAACAGGCATTTTCCAAGTGTTGCTCTTAGTTTCCTGAATATACAATGAACTTATGTACTTCTGTGCTCTTGTTCTAGTAGTTTGAGTGTGCCACTCTGTCTATTCACCATCACACATATTCTTCAAGACTCCCCGGAAATGACTTTTGTTTTCTATTATTTTTCCCGCTATCCCCCCACAAAATGTGCGCTCGTCTCTGATTCTATGCCACTGGGCACACACATATACCAACAGGATGCTGTCCTCTACATCTTATTATATTACTGTTTCCAGTTAGGACTCAGGACCTTCAAATTCTTACATTCTGGATGTTTCTTGACTCTCCCAGCTTTTCTCTGGCCCTCCAGCCAGAACCAGAATTTCAGGCCTTCATCTGGCCCCTTCTGAATATCTGAAGCCATGATTGACTTGTTGCCATGATTTCTATATATTTTATTCTCTACACTGGGAGCTGAGTGATAGTCTTAAATTCAAACTAAACCATGTCACTTGGTAACTCTACAATCATTCAGTGGCTTCTGGTGCCTCTTAAGATAAACTCTAAACTCCTCAAGAGACTGTAGCAGGCTTCTTAAGACCTGGTCCTTGCTTTCTTTTTACCTCTGTCCCCATCCTTGTAGCTTTTTAGCTTGCTCTGTTTTGGTTAATATCAATATTTTTCCATATCCAGGCATTTCCACATAGCTTTTATTCTCATGGAAAGGTTCAACTCTATTATTAAGTTTCATTGATTCAGTTAATTTTTCAATTATCAACTTAATTATCTCTTGTTCTGGAAGGTCTTGCCTGACTCACAACCCCACTTCAAGCTTACATAAGAAATTCTTTTTATATACTCTGAGGGTTTTGGGCACATCTTCTGTCATAGTGCTCTTCTAGTCTAGTACGTATTAACACTCGCATATAACTAGGCTCCTTTTTCACTAATGTCTGATTTATTACTAGAGGTGACACTATCCCAGGCCCATAGAAAGAGTTCAACAAGCATAGAGGTACTGAAATGAATGCATCAGATTTATATTTTTCTGAGCAAGCAAAGGAAAGGAGATGCTTTGAAGCGGAATTCAAATAAAAATGCACATTAAATAATTTTTGTCAGACCAAGTATGTAACACTGGACTGTCGCTTCTCATCTATGCTCTGTAATGACCTCAGATTAAAGAAAAAATAACATCGTGAATCATGCCAATATAGTGTGCTGTGTAGAGTGTGAACTTAACTAATAAGATACAGCTGATGAAACAACATGGGCATTTCTTATTTTCCTCAAGGTAGATACTACCATAAAATTGTTTTCCAATTTTTCCCACGTAATTGCTTTATCTTTATTTGTGATTTGGCTGGGTGAATTAATTGTGTATGAGTAGGATGGTAATTTATGTAATATGGTAGCCTCTTTTTGCTCCTGTCAAAAATGATAAAGTGACGGGAGTACTTTTGTTACGTTAGAAACAAGGCAGCCATGTGACCTATTTTTTAACAAAATTGAGTAATTAGATAACTATAGCTCAGTGATAATGTTCAACGCCATAACATTTTTACATAATTGTAACCCTCTGGAGTTCTGACCCAGAATTCCTTTACTCAGCCTTACCATATTTAGTATTTTCACGAATGCCTAAGATGAATGGTATCAAAATAAAAAGATGACATTTTAAAATTTACATAAAGATAGAATGAATAGGGATCATCTTTAAGATTATTTTTTCAAAAGATTACTATATAAATATGTTTTATTATTGAATATAGTTCTCAAGTGACTGTGGTGTGTCCAAGAACATGCCAAGTGCTAAAAGGATTTTGTGGTAGCCTCCCAAAATAGCTGCGAGCAGTCCTTTTTCTACTTTTTATAAATTTTGCATAGGAGCTAAACAGATAAAAATTTAAAAATTGAAGTCAATGTTACCTAGTTGATATTGAGATACGTACCTGTGGGTGACGAGGACATCATCAGGAAAACCTAAATTAATTGAAATAGGGATAAAAACATATGTCTTAAACACCAGAAAGTAACTCACAAAACAAATGAATTACTTCAGCTATTCAGAACATAATGGGCAGGTTATGATACTTCTAGCTGGGTACAGGTTGAATCTGAACAAAATTCCAAATCTGCACTTTTAGAATAATTGAAAAAAGATTGATAAGGGACTTCCCAAAAACCATAGTAGAAACAAAATCTTTAGAAAAGAAAGCACCTAAAGGGGAAATACAAAGCTATCACATGGAAGAGAGTTCGCACTAAGTTTTTGGAGGACAGAATGAGGACCAGTCACAAGAGCAGCAGGAGGGCAGATTTGCAGTCTAGCAGAAGAGTGAATGTGGAATAGGCTGCCCGAGATTCCAGGATGGGCTAACTCCTGACAAAGGGTTTGTCCATTTGTAGGAGAGGGGTGTGTGTGTGTGTGTGTGTGTGTGTTGGCTTAAATTCTTTTAAAATTTTTATTTATTTATTCGATTCAGGGTCTCGCTCTGTAGTGAGGCTGGTCCTGAACTGACTATATAACCCAGACCAGCTTCTAACTCAGCAATTGTCTTGCCTCAGCCTCCCTAGTGCTGAGATTACAGGTATGCACTACCATGCCCAGCTAATTATGTGGTTCTAAGGGCTTGAACCTGGGGCCTTCTAAACACTAGGCAAGTGCTCTAACCACTTAGCTGTGCCTTTGCCCCAAATCGAAATCATTTTTTTCAGAAGAAATTAAGGAAAAAATTCTAGCTATTATAAATATGTATATATGTAAAAACTTCACATGGAAATTCAACTAATACACACACACACACACACACACACACACACACACACACACACACACATATATATATATATATATATATATATATATATATATATATATATATAACAATTTCCCAAATTTAATGAAATGATTTTGTATTGCAACTATACTGTATTTTTTAAAAGAAGAATCTTGGAAAAATAAATAAGAAAGTACTTAAAATATATTCAGTTATTTCCTTACTTTGTAAAGTATGCAGAGTGCTACAGCTCATGATTCAAAAGACAGATGATTTAATTGTGGCTCTGACAATAAGTAGTTTACAGACTAAGGACAAAGACCAATGTAAACACTTAGCAATGACTTGGACACAGAAAAAAAAAAGTATTGTAATAAAAGTGTTGATACTAATTCAGTTAGCTAGAGAGAATTCTGCTACTATGAAAAAGGTCTTCAGGATATCCATCGTTTTCAATACTTAGCATAAATTAATAGTTTTCAGAGACAGGCCAATCATAGTGCAAATATTAAGCAAGAGAAGTAGAACTTCTGAAACTTATTTGGTTATCTAATACAGTGACCATACTATTAACATTTTGCATTTCAACAAGCAAGTACTGTCTTTTATGACTCAAATCAAAACACTGAACATTTTTAGAACTCTAGCCAACATCATCCCCTAGTGAAATACTAACCTATTTTTCAGTCTGCACTTCTTCAGTACTTTTGTACTGATTCATAGTCTTTTTTATCACCTCCTCTGATTCGCTCAGTCCAAGAAGTAAACCTTCATTATTGCGTTTTCCATGCTTCCATCTTTAAGTGACTTTACGCATTCTGTTTTAAAGCTATAATTAGTTATGCTACTACTTTAACTTGACATTGCCTTTTTAGATTGTAAGCTTACCTTCTTTCTCTTCACCAAAATTCTAAAACAAATATTGTAATCCAGTGACTTTCAGCCATCTGTAACATTTCAACATAGAGCAGTCAATTGGACACCTCCCGATATGTTGATTTGATTACTGGACAAATAGTGGTCTATATATTATGCGTCAAATCATCCATTATCCCCATTAATTTTAATATAATCTTCAAGAACAAGAATTCACAGGATCTAACCAGATCATTCCTTTAAAAGTAAACTACAAATTCGAAATTAAAATTTTTATTTAAAAATGAAAATGGGTTACTTAAAATACCATACTTGTTAAAGAAACACAAACCTGCCTTTGAGAACTATTACCCATCTGAGCTGATTCAACTTAATTAGGCCCTCAGAGATGACCTCCCAAGCACATGTTAGGTAAGGACAATGGTAAGTCTGAACTGATTTGAATGGCTCTCTCTGTATAAACAGTCTAGCATAATATCAACGTAAAAACCTTGATTAATATGATTATCAATCTGATATGATAGTATTCAACTAAACCAATTGGGAAAGTAAAATGGAGGATTTGTTTGATTAATAATAAATCATCAAAAGCACACAAAATTTCTGAGTTTTATGACTTTTGTCTTACTCTTTTGTCCCTATGACTCAATACCCAAAATCTATAAATTAAAGGAAGAAAAGTTTCATTTTAGCTTGCAGTTTCAGCAGTCATGAGTGGCCAACAATAGTACAAGGATATGGTGGAGGCGGAGGTAGAAGCCGCTCCTCTCAGCATTGCAGGAAGCCAAGTCTACTCAAGTCTAGTCAAGTCCTAGACAAAGGTGTGCATATATATATATATATATATATATATATATATATATATAATTGTTTTTCATGTCTCGTCCCAGTGGTCAACCCTTCTGGGTTCAGTGTTCTGCCCCTTCATGTTGTAGTTCTAACTCACCACATGGCTGAAATCCGATCTACAGACCTGCAATCCATCCCTCCAGACAAGGGCCAAGCCTTCAAACAGTGCATGATTTCATAGATAATCCATAACACCCAAATACATGTGACTTTTGGGAGATACTCTGGATTGCAATCACAAAAAAAATACATATTGTCAAAGATAATGTACTGAAGAAACCTCTTAAAATTATAGCACAATAAAACTCTACTGATGATAATGTAATAATCTGCTAGTTGTTTTAGATATTTAAGTGGATGAAGGTGTATTTTGAGGAGTGATGCTGGGATATGTAGCTCTGCACCATGCTACCAGCTTTCCTCATAAATGAGAAGCAGTGAACAAGGCCGTGTGGAGTACGTGAGCTAGTACGTACAGTGTCACCTGAAGGATGTAGTTCAATGGTAGGGATACTACTTCCTCACATTAATTAAAGTGACAATAAAAATGGGCAACTGAAAATGAATAGACAGTTCTCAGAGAAAGAAATTCAAATGGCCAGCAGATGCATGAGATGACTAACATACTTAGCTATTAGAGAAATTCAAAGCAAAACATCACTAAGGTATCATCTTATCCCAGAGAGAATTGTGTATATGAGTAACTCAAGAAGCAACAGATGCTGGTGAGATTGTATGGACAAGGGAACCCTTTAACTTGCTGGTGAGACTGTAAAGTGGGTCAACCACTATGGAATGCAGTATAAAGATTCTTCAAAAGAATGAAAATAAATATTCTTTTCGATCCAGTGATATCTCTTCTGGGTATTTGTCCAGAAGAGTTAAAAAGCAACGTATAACAGATGCATGTACACCCATGTTTATAGCCGCACAATTATCGATAGCTAAATTGTGGAAGATATCAAAACATCTGCCAGCAGACTAATGGATACAAAAATATGGCATATGTACACAATGCAGTACTACTCTCACATAAAGGCTGATAAGAGTTGAGGCTGTCGCTGGTAAATGGTCACAGCCTGAGATCATCATGCTTAGTGAGGGAGTGAAACACAAAAGGCTAAATGTTTTCTCTAATATGAGAAACCCAGCATACAGGCATTTTACAGAACCCAGGAGGCAATGCGTGTGATAGTGGCATCAAGGGGATGAGGGGGGGCAAGGGGGCCAAAAATGGGGAGTGAAAGAGATTGTAATGTTGATGCAATATATATGTGCACCAAGTATAGAGGCTCAATGTAACCATTGTGCATCGCACATATACACATATACAAATAGAGAAATGCAATATATATACACTATATAATACACACACACACACACACACACACACACATATATACTAATAAAATGGGGGGAAAGAAATTAAATTTAGAAGAAAGAGATTTCATTGTTAAAGACAGAAAGAAAGATGCTGTGTGCCTACCATGGCTGCGTTCTTAGGTGCAATAATTTTCAGAAAGCTCCGTGATTTGGAATCTTATTTTTCTGCTCACCTTCACTCTAAAAACTAAACACCTTTTTTCATTTTGCTCTCCACCAATCTCTAAAGCCATAAATAGAGCTCGAAAACTCTCCATGCCCTTCTAATGATGAATGCTCTAGGTGGTCAAGGGCCTTTTTAAAAAGACTCACAGGAACCAGAACATTTCAGGTTTGGGTTTTAGGATGAGAATGGAAGGACGGCTTTCCCTCATCTCACATCCCCTGGGTAGCCCGGAGCCTCCTTCACTGGCAGCACAGACACTGTCTCGACAGTATGTTGCCCATGGTGATCGTGAAAGCAAGGTAAAAAGTGAAAGCAACAAGCCCGATTCAATCACGCATTTTTGCAAATTATTGTCCTCTCATCTCTGACAGGTTTATCACAAACACTTTACTGAAGGAATTACTTCCATTTTTTACTAAAGGATAATAATTATATCGTGTGGTATGTCTTAAATCTTGAAATAAAAATATTTAAAGGAAATGTTCTGAAAATAGTTCAAATGCATTGTGCTAGAATTTTCCAAATTTTCAGTTCCATTATATTCTCTTCACATTCATAGATAAAATTTGCTAGTTTAATCAATAGATAGAAATAGCATAAATCTTTGCCGATTTTACTTGCTGAAGAGCTAATTTAAGGTTTGTCGGAAAATTTTATAGCAAATTTGCTCATTACCAGAAGAATACTTTAATTAACACCAATGGTATAAGTTATATTTATATCCTTTATCTCATCAATTTAATATTTGACTTTTCTCTTTTCTATTAAAAATAAAACACAGGAATTGACTTAATAGAGATAATTTATGCACAAAGACTCTTTCCCAAGTTTACAAAAATAAACTGAGTTGTGACCTTATTGTCTTTGCTGTCAGTTCCACTGTAGCATATGTAAAGGAACTGAATGGAGGTTAAATAGAGAGAAGAATGAGTAGAATAAATTTTAAGATAAGTCTAATACTGGAAAGGTGGGGAGGGGAAGGGAAGTTAAGATATCTGATGAATGTAGCTACATGAACAACTTCCCAAACTGAATGTAACTAGTGTGCAGTGCAGGCATATATGGACAAAACTAATAATTACAGAAAAGAATTTGAGACTTCTCTAAGGCAGAAAGTAACAACATTTAATATACACACACCATAGAATATTTAAGTCTTGGCATTTGAACTGAAACTTTGGAAGTTAATCCATAATCATTGCTGGAGGCATAGCTTGATTTTAGATACAGCTCATTCTTTGATGTATAAATCCACAATAACACACAATACTCTGGCAAATTGATTTGCTTTGATTCTTAGAAAATTATTTATGATTTGAGGGACTAAATTCTATCATTCTGATTTCTATCATCCTGAAACCATCCACTTCCCACCTTTCCCATCCACATATAGTGTTGTGGCTAAGAATATGTAGCTATAACATATCAAAAACTTATTTGGAGTAGATATGTACATGTGTACGTATTTGAGTGTGAGCTAATTCAAGACCGTTCAATGGTCAGGCCTACCTCTAGTCTTTTTAGGAAATTCTCCATGTTCATATATATGCTCCAAGGCAACTCTACCAGTTGGCATATTGAAAATACAAGAGAGACCGAGTTGGAATCTTAGTCATTGTGTGTCTCTGACATGACAGTCTGAACTAAACTGATTCATGCAGCTAACTGCGTGGATTCAGAGCTTGTCCAGCCTGACTCAGAATGTAGCCTTGAGAGTTTTCATGCTGACCTTACAGTGCCCAGTGCCATCTGTTTACCTCTTTGATTCAAAGAGCATGCAGGGCCTCTAATCATTCAGTAAGTTAAAAAAGAAGCAAGTAACTTCAATAAAAGGGTACATCTGAGTCTAGCATTTTTGTAGTTGCCTCTCACAGAGGCGAAACATCTAATGGGATATAACATTCTTTGAATCTGGGTTTGATTTTACATTTCTTTGTCCTTTTCGTCTTCTTATTGGGAAAATGATGCGTCCTTATCCATGTGTCCATACTTTTTTCTAAAATGGGAAAACATTCTGAAGCTTGCCTTTTCTTCTTTTGTGAGACGCTTTGTAAGAAAACTTATCAAATATCACGGATTCCTTGAACACTGAGTGAGGGAGAGCCAGACACGTTCTCTTTTCGTCACCTTCTTTGAACTCAGCTTTAGACATGAGCACAGTGTCAATAGCCATGAAAGCACCTTTTTCTATAAAATCAGCCTGTTGTTATAAAATACGCTATCGTTCTCTAGTGACGCAATGAGAACATTTGTATTCAAATTGCTGTCACGGGAGCGTTAGAAAGTAATGGACTCCCTTCGGGTTTTTGAGCCTGTGTATGCATTTAGTCAGGTAAATTATTCTTAAACAGCCAATTGTTTTCTACTTCGACAACATAAATCAGAGTCTCAGCGTTGATCGTTGAGTGGGTGAGGAATGTATGGGGGCAGGCGGGAGGGTTGGGTGTGCGGGTGTTTACTCATTTCTATTTTAGGCAACTTTCTGTTGCTCTGACAAAATATCTAAGAATCACACTTTGTAAAAAGGAGTTTGAGGAGGAGTCAAGATGAGGCGGAGCTCGGGAAGACAGCCAGCGCTGACTCAGCGAGGAGAGGACCCCTTGGAGGCTTGACTGTGGGTAGCAGTAGAGTTCTTCCATCAGAAGCAAGGCGGGCAGGAAGGGACGTTGACACTCAGAGGCTGTGGAGAGTGCAGGGAATCCACAGGAAGGGGACACCAGAAGGAGAGCGCTGGAGAGCAATGGCAGGCCCCTGGGAGCAGGAGCTGATGACTGGAGACTCAGAACTAGTAGAGGCGTGGTTGCAAGTGCCACACAAGGGAGAAACAAAGTAGGAGTCTCAGTTTGAGCTATTCTACCTAAGGGCCCACAGGGCAGCTGAGCTCCACGGGCTTTGAGGATTCTCTTGATTGGGAGGAAAAGTTACCAGAGGAGTCTGGGGAGAAGCTAAAGTACTTGAACCCTGTGGGACCAGATTATGAAAAGGGGAAGTTACTTACCTATCACCCTTGTGCCACACAAGTGAGGGAACCAGAACCCCTACAAGTGGTTTGCCTAGAGGGCTGGATGTGAGTCTCACTAGTGGAGATTTCAAGATTGCAGGGCCACCATTGCTACCTACTCTGGCAGAGAACCCAGGAGGTTTGGGACCACCACAACCTCCCAGGAGAAGTAAGGAATCACTACTGCACACCGCGACACCCAAAGAGCTAACATTACCCTCCATCAGGACACAACGAGGGCAGACTGAGCAGCGAAATTCAGCAAGACAAAGTCCAATCGCTGAATCTTTCCTCCCCCGCATCAGTGGACAGTTCGGGGCATAAATGAAGGACTTGGAGAGGACTTCTCATCCTGCAAACATGGGAAAGTGTTTTTGAACTTTGGCCTTACTTTACTTGTCCTTTGTTAGTGGTTCGGACTTTTTTGGTTTGGGTTTGGATTTTGTTGTTGTTCTTGTTAGTCTTTGCATTTATTTCTCTCTCAAATAGTTGTTCTTGCCTTTTTTTGGAAAAGCCCTTCATTGGGTTGTGCAGTCACTCTCTCTACTTTGTTTAGAGCTTTCTTTTTTCTTCCTTCTGCCACAATTGCTTAAGTGTATCTACTTTTTTCTGTTCCTGGTTTAGAATCTTATAATGTACTTCTCTATACTATCTTGCTTTTGTTTCTTCCAAACCCTTTTTTTTCTTTCACACCTCCAAAGTTAGCTCTCTGTCTCAGACCTCTCTTCCCCATCACTCCATCCTTATCAATAGCATGGTTAGACATTGATAACTTATACTATATTTCTGTATAAAACGACCTGCTTGTGACTAATAAATAAGTTTTTTCTATTTAGTGAGATATAGGAATTTAATGGTAATTTCTACTATCAACAATGTTAATGTTCCTTCTACTACACCTCTGTAATAAATTACTAGACAGTATGTACAGATTCCTCCATCAATTGTGTGGACCACATTTCTAATGTTAAAAGTAGAGTGACTGGATGATTTGATCACTCACTGTGATGTATCAATAGCTTCTATGTCTTAAGTTTTAACGTTGCTGCTGATTTCCATCCAAGTATTAGGGGTGGTAATGTAAACAGACTGTCTCAGCTGTGTCTGGTTTCTGTCGCATGATGTGGATGAGTAAAACCGTGGACCAACAAAGCAAAGTGCAGAGAATGCACTTGTTTGGAAAATGTAAAGAAGGTAGATAAACCTTTCCAATAGCAGGAAGAGAACACAGAATGTGGGGTGCGAGCTGGCTTCCTATTTAGGGGTTTAATGGATGACCTGGTTAAGGAGGACTATCCCACATTAAACAGCTTGGTTATTATGGCTGGTTGTTAAAAAAGTTTCTGGAGTCTGCTACCATTAAGTAGCTTTTGAAAACCTCTTAAGATCTTTCACCATATAGTCTTTGCAATAGTTATAGAGAGTTGTCTGCGGCCTATCACGTGTTACAGCCTGCTACCATTCCCATCAATTTACTGATACTGCCTCCTGGTAAGTCCTTTGTCTTTGGGGAACTCCTTTACGTCTAACTGCCTACATCCCACTACTTTCTGTCACAGTTTCCCCTTGGAGCGTTTGACCCTAACTACCATTAGGAAATTGGGGCAATGCCGACTTTGAGCTGGCAGGGGCATTGGCTTGGTGGCAAAGACAGGTACACTTCATGGAGTTGAGGGGGGACTAGGAGTCCCAAGAGATATCAGAAGACTGAGTTTACTGAAGTTCAGTATAAACTGGCATTTATAGCTTGATCAATCATAATCTAAGAGAAATCAATAGCAATACACAGTTTATTAGAGCCCCAGCAATACTATTACAAAAAAATAATGATCTGTAGTATTAAAATATTTCTTCTGCAAGTAAAAGACAAAATCCAATTCCAAAAAGGGCTACAAATCATAGCTTAGAGTCTGGCAGCATTAACTTGCTTGATCAGATCCAGGAGAACGTAAGAGACTATTAAAATTATGACATTTTTGCCTTAATAGTAGCAAGGTTTCCCCTTGGGTGTCTATTAGAATGTCTAAAGTCATTAATTTGGAGAACAGCTTATGTAATTGGTTTAACTTCAGTGTCTGTTCATCCTGAGGTATTTGTTCTTTACAAAAATTAAATTAGGATGGGAAAAATGACTTTAGCATTGAGGAAGCCAAAATTTAAGCTGGGGCCATTTTAACACTGAGGCCAGGAATCCCAAGGTTAGAAAAGGTTATTTATCTGATATGATGTTTGAAGTCTGTATTCTGAATAAGAGTTTGGGTCTTTCCACTGATTCGACTGAGCATGGAGGTTTAGGACATGAGAACTTCATGACAGAAGAGGGATCTTTCCAAAGCTTCAGTAGTATGCGATGGATCCGGGAAGCAAGTCCAGTCACTTTGGCTGCAGCGGAAGCACACAAAATCGCAGCACAGGGTTTCTCTCAAACTAGGGAGGGTATTGTGGACAGGGTGCATACCAGCACTAGGTGTTCTCATTCAAAGGATGGAGTCCCTTCATTCAGGGTTTGCCCTCTGTCCCTTCAGCCTTTTTTCCTGAAACTGAGAAAATGAAGTAATGTGCTTACCTTAGGCCTCAAATTTAGGGTCTAATAAGACACATAGTGTTAGAAATGCTGTTCTATATAAAAATCTGACAAAGATTTAGCCCAGACTTCTTAGACAAATTTCTTACTTTTATCAGGGCTTTGGGCAGTAATTTTACCCAGGAGAGTTCTGTTCCTAGGTAAGCTTTTGCAAATGAGGTTTTAAGATCTCATTTACTCTCTCTACTTTTCCTGAGGATTGAGGCTTTTCAGGCCCTCTGAGGGTCGTGCTGGATGCCTAGAGCTTTAGACATATCCTAGGTTGCTGTTTCTCAGGGAAAAAATTCATTATTACTCCCTATTCTTTTAGGCAATCCAAATCTGGGAATTATTCCTTGCATCATAACTTAAATCGTTTCTCTATCTTTTCCTGTCCTGTGCAGGAATACTTCTACCCATCCCCTGACAATTTCTATCTATACACTAATAGATACTCGATGATGCCTTTTACTTGAAGTAAAGTCTATCTGTTATTCTTTGCCAGGATAATTTCTTACTTTCTGAGTTTCCTTAGAAGCCTGTCTATGTGTAAAAGGCTTACTTCATGGGCAGATTTCATAGCTCTCAACTATTTGATCTTTCTAACTTAAGGCTCTTGTAACTTTTTTTTTTTTTTGTCATCTGGTGGGTGGAATATTTACCTGCATGGGAAGACTAATGTAGGATTTTTATTCTATTGGTTCTTCCAGGGAAGAACATTTTATCTCTAGCATCTAGGAGTCATTCCAAAGTGTCAAGAGACAGTCCCTCTGTCAGGGTCTGTGACTTTCCAGCCTGATCATTTGTGAGTTTGAATTAATCAAAGTGTTGTTCCCTTTATTGTGAGTCAAGTAACTACACAAAAGCAGCTTCTTTGGCTACCGCTTAGGAAGCCACATTAGCCAACCAACCCAACAGTGTGGTTCCCTTGAGGTGGCTCCTTCAGCCATTTCGTGGATGTCTGCATCAGCCTACTGATTTCCCAGACAGACTGTATATCAGGACTGTTCTGGTGGCCTTCAGTAAGTATTTTGGCAAGAAGATGGCCCTCGGGACATGATGTACATTCAAGCGAAATTTCATAAGAGATCTTGATTTTATTTACTTTCCTCCTAAGATCAGAACTAGATAAGATATCCATTTTTACTACTGTTACTCAAATTCAATTAAAGTCCAAATAATTCAGGGAAGAAAAGCAAGAAAAAATGATACTCACTTGGTTAGGAAAAAATAAAGCTACCTTTACTTAGTAATACAATATTGATGCCAGAGAGCTCAAACCAGGGTTCGTGTTCTGCCGATGTCAAAGAATGAACACCGCAAACAGAAACAGTTTGGAAGCAGCAAGTAGCTTCACAGGGAGGAAAGATAGAGTAGTGGATCCCACCAGAAACTGGAGGAGGGATGAGAACGACATTTGTTTAGCAGTTATACTCATCTTTTATAGTTTTCCTGTATATTATGCATATTTATTTTCTATACATATTTCACCTTTATAGATTGGTACCTATTAGCATAAAATTAATTTATTGGCTTTAGATCAAATTCTAGGACATAAGATTTGACTCCCACTCTGTGGCACCACTAAGTTTGGTAGAAGAGGTCCATACCCATAATTACAGCCCACCTTCCTCAAGATGCCATCTGCCATTTGTCCTACATTCGAAGGTATTCTGTCTTTTTTTTTTTTTTGGTGCTACAACCCTGCCTCTTTAATTGCCATGATCGTATCTTAGGTTAATATTCACCAATGCTGCCAACTCTACCTCCTAGAGTTCACCTTAATATTATACATGTGGAAACCATAAGAAATCTACAAATCTTCCTCTAATTGATGAACAAACTTGGGAGCTCAGGCACTACCATATCAATATGCAAAAATCAATTATATTGCTTAGTATGAGTGATGGATAATTGAAATGAAGTAAATGATACATTAATAGCTCATACAGAGTGAGCACTTAAGCTATAAATGTAGCTAAGTACATGCAGAATTTATAAGGGGTAAACTACAAAAATGTGATGGGACCAATCAAAGATCTAAATAAATAATCATACTACATTCATAGATGGAAATTTTCATGTAACTGAGTTGTTAAATCTACCAAAAATGCTATATAACACACAAGCACATGCTGCAATCACAAATGCAATGTTATTGATATAAATCAGCTGACTTATGATCTAATAAGGTGTGACAGTAAGTAAAAGGAACCAAATTGTTGAAACAGTAAAAATATAGAAACAAAATAAGAGTGCTCATAATACCTGAATGTGATGTATAATATAATATGCGCAATCTGAGCTCACTGGAAGGCTGGAGTAGACGTATCGTAAGTTCAAGCCTACCTCAAACAACCCGGTGATTTAGGGAGAACCTGTCTCAAAGTAAAAAGAGGAAAATAAAAAGAACTGGCGATGTGAAGATTCACACTGTTTACAGTGGTCCTTCTTACTAGATTTCTCTGACTCGGTGAATATGGGAACCTTGTTTTGATCTTTTGCAACTCTATTGGAATGCTACCATTAATCCCAAAGCAGGGTTGCAGACCAACATGTTCTCTCTAAAGCAAAAAGAAGGCTAATTTCCATAGGTTAGATAGACAAGGGATTGCTAACCTAGTAGATGAAACACGGCTATATCCATAACAAAGCTTTCACAGATAGCTTGTAAGATTTGCTAAAAATGTTTCTCATAAACATGAGCCCTTGTTTTTTTTCCAGGGTGTAAAAAGCTCATCATGAAAAATAGAGTTGTTCGTTCCATGAGTCCACCTGACTGGATGGATATTAATTGTTCCCTCTGATCCAGACATTGATTTTAACCAATTAGCTTTTTGTCATGATGGCTAGGACACGGGATTGCAGCCTAATGCAGAGGCCGATCGTTCAATCTCCACGTCACAAAAAAGTTGTACTGTGATTTTTAACAATAGTGAAACAATAATTGAATAGTGAAATCGCAGTCGTTTTAACAGTGCTAGACTAAGGCCATCATGTGCCAAGAAGGATTGTTGTCTGAAACTTCACAGTATTAATAAAATATTAACTTTAAATAAATCATAAGGGCTCACTGCAAAATGGAAGGTCTATAAACCTGACATGAAGAATTCATAACTTTGGTGTGGTTTCCAGCCTTCGGCATAGCATGAAGAAATCCACAAATCATATCAACAGTAGTAGGTGACCCCAGAGGGAAGTTCCGTGGTAGCGAATGTTCACAACTAGATACGAATACAGATTAGACTATGTGCCCTGATGCTGTGCTGCTTAGACTAGTCAATGTGTTTGGGTTAAGGTTCTATGAAGCATCCACCAAACTGATCGTCATTAACGTATTCACGAATAACACTGTGTGTTTAAAAGGGAACAAACTCGATTTTCCATTTTGTTAAACGACATCACATGCCTGTGAGACATTGTGGGAGTCTTCCGAGCACCTGCGTTCCTTGGACAGGATGTGATGCAGGTTTTCCCTGGGGGAACATATAGCTAAGCCCAAACTCAAATGTCATATTTTTACCCCTTTGGAGTAGAACAGTCTGTACTGCTCTTCTACATTCCCCCAGGAAATAGTGTAAGCCTTGTAACTGCAGCTTGTTAAAAATTCTGTGAGATTTTAAATGTTGTGTACTAATCTAAAGCCACAATTTGTTCTTGTAGATTTTTCTTCCACATAGCACACAAGCACAGTCAACAGTTCATCCCATGATTAATGCAGCTATTGTATATTACAAATACATATTATTAATAAAATAGTATTCCATTTCACAGGAAGCACATTGGGCATCACGCGAGAAAGGACCAATATGATCTTTGCAAAAATAACTGAAGTATTCAGAGACTTCATTTTCCGTACTTGGAACAAAATGCCAAGAGGCAAAAAGATGCCAGTGCTTTGATTTGACTTTTGACCATTTGACTATGGTGGCCATAACACTGTGAGAAAATTAACAAATGTTACTAAATTTGAGAGGAATGTAATTGTGTACACACACACACACACACACACACACACACACACACACACACACATATATATATATATATATATATATAAGCATTTTGTACTGACTTGAGTGCAGCTCCCAGCTTTTATATTGGATTTTTGTAATAAAAGAAATATGAATATTTTAGGAAAATGAAATACTTGAGGTTTTTTATATAAATCTCTACATGTCATGTCTTCAGTACTCAGGTCTTTAATCTGAAGTGTTCTATTTTTATGAGCCATTGCCTCATAACAATAACAAACATATGTAAGTTATACTATGTTCCATGCTTTATTGTAGAACTTAACGTTTATTTAGCCACTTAATCTTCCCAAAGATAGTTTTATGCATTAAGTATGGTCATTTTTGTTCTAATTATTTGTTACTTTTTGAAAATAGTTTTTGCTTGATAGTCTTGTTCTTATTTTAAAGTTAAGGAGAACATCAATACTGTCACTTGGGAAGCTATACACTTCTTCCATCTACCCATCCATTTCTCTCTAGGAACAAAATGTGGGTAAGAAGCCAAGAACTCAAAACTGATTGAGTTGGTTCCTGTAAGGGCTCATAGGCTCACAGAAGGACACTTATTATTATTACAGTAAATACACTCTCCGGTGTGACAGAAACCCAGGAACTATGGCAGCTACTACCGCCTACAGGAACTAAAATAGCTTTCCTAGTGGTACTATACCGATCTTGAAGAATACACGGAATTTTCAGAACAAAGAGAAGCCAAAAAGTAACGGCGATGAAGTACTAGGTATTTTAAAAGAACCCAATAACTGTAGAGAGTATACTGCTAAAAATCACCCCTGGCGCACACACAAAAAAAATACTCGAATAAAAATAATATTACTTAAGGACTTATTTAAAGCCAATCACTTAGAAACAGACCACAATGAAGTTCCAGTCTGGGGAAGGAGATATGGGCCCAGACTCCTACAGAACCAAGAAGACATGTCATTTTTTTTTGTACTTGTAAGTTAGCTCTCTTTCATCTTTCTGGCATAACATGTTATTTCTTCAGAAAAAAATGCTCCTTATCTCTTCTTATATCAGATTCCTTTTATTGTTCTCCATTATAAAACACTGCCTGTATTTTGCAGCATTTTAAATAATATATAAATATATGTGTATTATTTGTGTGCATGTGGTGCATGCATATGTAATATTATTTGAGCAAATTAGACTCTGTACTAGATATAAATCCTATGAGGACAGAAATTGTCTTGGTTTGTGTCCTCACTCACGAGTATGTACCGGCTGTACATGTCTGCAAAGTGCCTACATTCAAAATCAATGCCCAAGAAAAATGCTAATTAATCTGTTGAACGAATAAGTGAATACAAGGATGAGTCAAATGTCACAAAAGGCTAACAGCATTAACAAGCATAATTAAGTCTGTTGCAAACTAATCTTAATTTATTTTAAAAATACAAAAATATATTCACATTTCACCCTAAGAATAAACTATTCAGATCTAAATACTAAATATTTTTAGAAAAATCAATGTGAATTACTGTATTTTGAAGGTAATAGTGAAGCCAGTAGATGAATATGAATAATATTATTATAGAGTGCCATCAGAACTATTTTTCATGGGTCCTGGTACCTAGACAAAGAGAATACTAAAAATATTTTGCTACACGTTCAACAGTCTTCCCACAGACTACCACAGTCTTCCACCTGTGTAGCAGCCCGTACCTTCAAAAAGAATATTCATTCTTTTGTACACATCGTCTTCTAGAATAAAAGCTATCCTCAACCAGGTCTCGAAACAGAAAGTTACCTGTCAAGTATTATATATCAATGTTTCTTAAATTAAAAGAATCATCAGACAATATCATGGATGATTAAATGTAAAAACACTTCATCAGAGAGGATTGTTGCAGCTGTTCCTTGGACATAGTACAGAAAACACCAGTTGGCTGTCAACTAGAGGGAATTATGTGATATTTTAAAATAAGTACCTTGGAGAGTTCCTGTCCAAAATTAAATTTGTCATTATTACTGAGTCCCAGAAACCTAAAAGACTGAACCTGATTCTTTCCATTTCAATTCTTTCTTGTACCCCTTTCTAGTTAATATTTTATTGAAACACAGGGAATTACTACAAAAAAAAAAACGCATGCATACATAAATAAATGTGTCTATAAACCAGAGCAGTAACATTTTCCTTCTATGTTAGCATGAATTTCATTTGTTTAGCTATGGCATATTTTGATTTAACCTACAGCTTAGTGTCAGTAGGAAGAGATAGAAGCAGTCGTCCCAGTAGCTACGTTGTCTTTATGTTTTTTCTTTTATAGTTAATACAGCTATAAAGCAATTAGTGAGAGTCAACACATACGAAATATTTTAGCTGGACCTAGGGGTGCAAATTTGTATTTTCAACACGCTGGAAAGCTGAGGCAAGAGGATGCCAAATTTGAGTCCAGTATGGATAAAATTCTTGTTCAAAATACCAACTTTTAAAAATGAATGATTTGTGGATTTATTTCATTGTGAAGGCCCTGTATTGTTTAACCATCTGTTCAATCCTTATTAGCTTCCCCCCAAATAACAGACTTTACTTACATAACACCTAAACATTACAATTGGCTAGGAAATACACGAAAGCATGTCCAATGTGTGAAGTGAAAATTAAGACAATAAGAGGTATTACATTTTTGTTTTTGTTTGTTGACTTTTTATTTTGTCCAAAATTAAAACAGCTGATGCTATTTAGTTTTAGCTAAGGCATAGCAAATCGGGTTCTATCCTGTACTATTCACAGAAGGGTGAAAAGATAAAGCTTTTAAGGAAGGCATTTTGGAACATTTGATCCGAATGATAAATATTCATGTTCTCCAGCCTGTTGGTTTTGCATCTAACTACTTCTTACTAGAAAAAAATTACTCAATATGTGAATAAAAGGCCTAGATAAAAATAGCTACAGCTGGCTAGGCCAGGCCTTTAAACCTAGCACTTGGTCATTTTTAAAAATTATTGAAATATACCTCAATGTCTACTGTCAGGGAAATATGCAAAGAAATTATGGTTTATCCATTTTCTGGAATTATTACTAATATTTTTAAGTCTGAGATAGATCTGTATGGACTGAAATGAAAAAAAAATCTGAGATACTTATTGTAAGTGGACAAATCTGTAGTACATTATAGGGATGAAAGTGAGTGTTAAACAGAAAACAAGCCAAAGAGAAGTGACTTCGACGCTAGATCTGTGATGGACAATGGAAGATACCTTGAAAGTAATTAGTCAAAATAACAGCAACAAGGTAGAGTAAAAGAACATCTTATGACAGGAGGGGTAGGAATTTGGATGATAAATGTGTTTTGGTTTTGTTTTTCTTTATTTTGGAGGAAGGATGAAGAACAATGAGTTAAAGAGTCAATGAGCTCTAAAATGAATCACTGATAGTTACCACTAGGATGAATTATGGAGCTGTGAGGAAAAGAAATGGAGAGAGAGAGAGAGGTGGAGAGGGAGACACTGACGATGGTTACAAGGAAAACACTGACCTTTGTGGGCAAGATGAGATAATGGAGGAAAGTATACCATTCACGGAAAAGGTTGAGGAGAATCACGTACACACTGATGATGGACATCAAGTCCCACGGACATAGTGAAGTGGTCTGAAAGGAGGTAATGTCAGAAATGGCTGTGTTCTCTGGTACGTGGGCATTTGAGTTCTACCGGTGAAGATCGACCTGAAATTAACATATAGGGATGAATAGGAATAAGGATTGTATCAAGAAATAGGGGCATTCTCTGCTGGATTTCACAGTGTATGGGACTTCTACTTGTGTGGGCCTAGTCCCATGGAAAGATGTTCTTCCTTCCAGCCAGTCAGCCTCTGTGACAGAAAAAAAAAAACTCTTATGGCAACATTCACATGATCCTCACTTACTGACCATTTCTTTTTTCAATATAATGTGTTATTTATACACAGAATGTAGACCACCATCAGTGCCGTATGTGTTTGTTTAAAGGTTCCACCTTATTTGGTAATAGTAATTTGGATGCATTAGGGTTTTTTCTTCTTCTTCTCTTCAGCTTGAAAATTCAAATCGCTTGGTTTAGCCAAAGACAACCCAAATCATAAATTCACTGTCATAAATTCCCAGGCATTCATTCAGTTTCCTTTGTCTTAGAACTTTATTGAAATTGGTCAAAACTCCAATAGGAAGAGGTGCTGTTTTTTTTTTTTTCTTCAGAGTTATTTTGTGAAAACTCTCAATTTCCTAGACAAAATAGAAATAACACCAACTTAGGTCTAAAATCCAGGCCGTACTTTTGAAAAGTACATTCACAAAAAAGCTGCCAAAGACTTAAAAGGTTTTTTTCCCTTCAAAATCAACCCCCCAAGAATGAACAACTGAAATGAATAGACAGTTTTCAGAAGAAGTATAAATGACCAGCAAGTTCATGAAAAAATGCTCAACACCTTCAGTCGTTAGGTACATGCAAATCAAAATGACACTGAGATGTCATCTTACCACAGTGAGAAAAGCCTATATCAGGGATTCGGGGGCCAGAGGAATAGCACAGAAGTTAAAGCATTTTGTAGAGAGCCGCGGTGAGTGGTGACAGCGTTCGCCATTACAAGATGGCGCTGGCGTCCGGTGCTCCCGCAAGTAATAAGTGGACTGCGCATGTGCAAGTGGTGAAAGCGCGCCAAGTCACTGCCCAACTCGGGGCGTAATATGAGGTAATGAGCAAGAAGCCAAATAGAAGTGAGCAAGCCGCTCTAGGGTGTATATAAGCAGCGCCTTTTCAGGGCGCGGCGTCTTCCTCTTTCCATCGCAATAAACGCTTGCTGCAGAAGGATCCTGGTGCCCGCGTGTGTTCTTGCTGGCGAGACGATTGCGCGGGTCACAGCATTTGTCTTGCAAGTGCAAGTCCCTGAATTCAATTCCCGAGCACCACGTAAATCTGCGCATGATGGTGCACGCCTGTAATTCCAGCACTAGGGAAGCTGAGGCAGGTTTCTGGTCCTGAGTCCAAGGCTAGCCTGGGCTACAGAGCAAGACACTGTCTCAATTTTTTTTTCTTTTTTCAAAAAGCAATAGGTGTTGGTGAGAATACGGGAGGAAAGAAATGGTTTTATATTTACATTTCTGGTTGGACTGTAAACTGGTACAGCCACTATGGAAATTAGTATGCAGATTCCTTTAAAAACTAAGAATAGATATTACATTTGACCCAGAAGTACCTCTTCAGGGTAACTTCCCAAAAGAGTGAAAATTACCAGATACCTAAGATACATATATACCCAAGTTCACAGCAGCACAACTAATGATCATGGAAGATTCCAAAATATCCTTAAATAGAGCAATGAGTTAAAAAATGTGTCTCTATGTACACAGTGGATACAAACATAAAGACAGATAAATTTGAATCACTTGTGGGAAACTTGAGATCATTCTGCTTTGTGAAGTGAACCAAACTCAGAGGGTTAAATATTGTATGGTTTCTCTAATATGACAAACCCAGAATATAAATAATTAATAGGGTCAAATGGGTGAGATGCTAGGAGTCAAGGGGCAGGAGGTAGTGAAAGGGGGGTGGGGGGTAATGTAAAGTTGACACAATTTGTGTGTGTTCCCCAAATCCTCAAGTTCCATGTAACCAGTTTGTATCAATAAAATTGGGGGAAAAGAGAAGTATTTGTTGACCTCTCATAATCACGTCCTATTATTTCATCTCATCACCTCACCATTTTGTACTTTCAGGTATGAATATAAGCAAAAGTGAGATAACAAAGGAAACTTCTCTAAAACCATCTCGGAGATCCCTGCCTTGCCTCCTCCAGAGCTATGCTCACTCAAAGAGTTTGAGCCAATCTACCTCACTCTTCCAATCCACCGAGAGTGAATCCCAGGCTCCCACCTCTGTAACCTTAATTTCTGCTGACAAAACAGAGCAAGGTGAGCAACAATTCTCATTTTCTTGTTCAATTTATTGAAAATGTTTTCTGTAAGCTTCTTTCTTTCTTCCCTTTTCCATTTGACAAGTACTTATACAGTTCTTCAGGAAGGAGCTTGGCAGAGAGGGAAACTAACTAGCGTCACTATCAGACTGAAGGCCATTTATTGGCCAAATGGAGTTCCCTCCATCCTTTTCTTGCAGGTGGTCAATCCCACGTGAGTCTGACCTGACATTTGCTGTTCACACTGAAAGACAGATCACCTCATGAGTTAGTAGTTCGTGTGGTTTTGTTTAAGTCTCTGGTTAGTTTATGCCGTTCCCTTTGAGAACTTATAATAATCAGTAAAATATGTCACTATAAAGAATTCAGTTACCGAAAAGGAAAGCCAAAGATTTTAATTTACATTAAATATACGATGTCAAAGATTTGGTTGCATAAATATTAACAAGTGTTGGCATCAAGAAGTGAAGCTTAGGGACACACTCCCTAGATGCCATATTAAGGAAACTTTGTGGTCAATGTTGGATGTGATGCTCCGTGTATCTGCTACAGGAACACAACATTTTACCTTGGTTATCTCATAAATTTAAGAGTCACAATACAACCCTTATTTTGAAATAGACAGGGTATGGGGCGATTTTACTTCCTCTTTCTTCTCCAGCGCTGTTCCTATGAAAACATATTCTATTATGATTCCTGTGAATTCCTTCCTCCTCTGGTTAACTTGAAAACAGGATTTTTTTTTTCAATGACAAGACAAAATAATTGATTTTCGTTCAATTGATGGCCATATTCAGTAAGAAAAGGGCTGACTACCTGAGAGGATGAGGAAAACATAATACAGATGTTTCTTTCCCTTTATCACAAGTCAAATTTTAAATAATTTCAACTAATTAATTTGAATTCTTCATATTTGGCTATCATTTGGACATTACAATAAAACATGAATAGTCCTTCTATTGTTACACTTTTATTTCCCAAAACTAAGAAATTTATTGCTTTTTTCCAGCTAACCTTGAAGAAAATAACAAAGACTCTCTGCTTCAATGTTCCTTTGCTGACCTCAGCGACTTCTGCTTGGGTGAGTTGATTCCAATACGTTCATCCTTTCTTCTCCTTTTCCGTAGGTAAGCTCGGTCTCAAACAAATAACATTTACAAAGCAAGTTCATGTTTCGCTTTCGGCATTTAATGCGTGAGTATAAATTATTAATATTTGATGGGGAATTTAACATTACTAAGGTATTACACAATTTGAAATTTAAGTAATATAAGGATTTTCAAAAAAAGAACAATATCGTATCAAAAGAACATTTCTGCTGGTAACATTTTCTTTTAATTTATATAAATATAGAAATATTTCTATATTTAGCAAATTTTGGCATTCAATATTTGCAGGAGTATTATGTTGAACTGAACTCCTGTGAGCACATAATATAAATTTTATTTAAACTGCAGTGACAGTTTATTTAATATATTCTTCTACTTATTGATTTTATCATGTAAGGTTTCTTTCAGTTGGACAAGTTGAACAAACAAATCTTCACCTTGCTGTCCTTTCTCAAGAGTGATACCTTTAAGCTGGGGGTTGTGCAGTTTTTAGAAATTAAGTAGAACTAATATAAGCTCAAATTAATTAAAACATAATACTAATTAGATCAAAAATTTTTGCATAACTTCAAGGTAAGTTTATTTATGACCATTAGAAATTGAGCTCTGGGTATTCAGAAAGGGAAACGTTGGTGGTTTGGTTATAATTTTTATATAAGGGATAATTTTTTCCTTTTCTTTCTTTTTTTTTTGAAACTGTCTCTGTAGTACATCAGAGATTCTTAATCCTGGTTCCACTCACCCATCTCCTGAGATCTCTGAAAATTCCCTGGTTCTATATCCAGAGAAGCCAGTTTCATTTGTCCAAAGAATGAAATGAGTTGGCATTCTACTGTTCCCTAGGTAAATGTTAAGAGTGTGGCCATTATTAAGAATTTCTGTCCAAAAAATATACTTTGGTTTCTTTCTGAGTATATTATTCTAAAATTTTAATTGTTTTGAAAGTCTTGAATCATATTGCTTAAAAAATTTTCTAAATGACAGCCAAGTAGTCGAGGTTTGTATAACACTTTTTGACACATGTGGCATAGAAACAGATACCTCTTATTAAAATTTCCCCCTAAAGCCACTCACCAGTTAATTTCACACGCAACATCAAAACACTACATCAAGCACAAAGGTCTTGTCAATAGAATTAATTCTGAAGAGGATATTATAATCACTTACCTTCCCCATAATAAAGCAAGAACAAATGGAAACAATCCTGAAGTTTTATGTGTCCAAAATATTCATACAATTCGGGAAGTTTCCATGGCACTTTCACTAACCATTCTTGTGAATTAGTACTAGTTAGCACGTAAAAATCACTCTCGTGAGTCACACAATCATTTTATTTCAATTCTGTGAATTTTAAAGTTTGCCATTCCAAATATTAAAGCAAAATTTTCTGATAAATGATAAATATAATTGAATTTCCTAATTTTATATTTCTTTTCTTATCATTTTGATCCACTGATCCATATTTACATCTTTCCAAGTATTATACTTCAACATTTTAGCATCCTAAAATCTATCCGCTATGGCGTCAGGTGGAACACACTGTTTTCGAGTCACCAGAATAGTTAGATTGTGAGTGCTTTCATCACCTTTGAGAAGACGTCAAGCAAAATGATGCCAGGTATACCAGGAATGTAACTAAATAATTTAACAATAAATATATCAACAATATGTATCCTCTTTTAAATGCAAAGCAATTATGCTGTCTAATTTTGGTTTAAAAGTGGAGAATATTATCTCTAGCACTGGGTTGGGTATGGCACAGGAATTTCCAGGTACCAAGAGACGTAATACCTGACAAAGCATTTGACGAATGGTTTCTTTCAGTTGTTCTTTTTCTTTTTTTATACCAAGCTGCATTCAGCTGCACCCTGACAGTATCCGCTGTGGCACAGTTAACTGTATATAATAGTTGTTTCATTTAAGACTGATATTTTTCACTTTTCAAAATGAGATAAATGAAGCAAACCCTGTTTATAGTTTTGTTGATTCAGAGCAGATGTTTTCACTAGGTTGCCTGACGAGTCATGTGTATGTAATGGATATAATTCTGTTTCCCAGCCATCCGTTGGTCAAATCTTCATTATTCCATCTACTATCTCTGTGATTGTGGCTCAGTGCATAACCTCCCTAATCTCAGTGTCAATTTGGGATCAATGATGCGGGCTTTGTGGAATTTTTGAACTAAATTAAGACACACATCACTATTACAGATCCTTATACATATTAGAAGTTCAACAAATACTTGCTCATAGTTTTATTCGGTCATTTGCTTATCTATTCTTTCACATCAAATGTTGCTGAATCCAGAATTAACTTTGACAAAAAGCTGTTTCTGTTTCCATCAAAATATGAGGTGAATAAACAGTAATTTACTAAACTGTTTCTGAATACACTTTTTCAGCTTTATCTTACATAAGGTTCATAAAAATTCTTTAGGAAAGCTGCTATCATAAGGCTTTTCTTTTAAGGTAGAGGAAATTGATTTCCCAAGAGTGGAAATAACTTGACAAATGATACCTAGCTGGCCAACAGGGACTAGAGATGCTAACCAAGACATTCTTAGCCAGCAGGGAACGGAGATTCTTAGTTCCTAGCAAACGTTCTTCATTAACACAATAGCACAGGGACATAGAAGGTGAAAAGTAGTTGGAGATGTCCGCATGACACTAGCTACTGGACTGTTCATAAAAATGGGGGAATGGGTAAAGTTGCATGGTAAGATGTATTTGAAAAACTACTTATTTTAGTTAAGTAAATCTCAGCTTGGAAAGTTTCACTTTTCATCTTTAGATGTTTTATTTATTGATTTGTTTGTTTATTTGTTTATTTTTGCATCTCATACCTTTTAATTCTACATTGCAAAGAGCATGTCACAAAGCCACCGAACCATTCCATCCTCTCCTTCTAGACATGTATATATGAATGCGTGCGTGCGCGCGTGCGCACACACACACACACACACACACACACACACACACACACAAATCATACATTAAAAACCTTGTTCATGTGACAGTGATTTTTAAATCCTGGTGAGGGAATATGCTTATCAGTTAAGTCTGAAAGCCCTGCTTCCACTGTTTACCCTTTTTTTTCCGTCATAGGACATGTTTTTAAAAATAAAGCATGTCTTGGTATTCACAACCAACTCTGTCTTTTACATCCTGGGAAAGAGCATCTTGGCTTCAATTTTCTGATTTACTAGATAAAGATATCAGAATTACTGTTCTTTATAGTCTCTAAATAAGATTGAACAAAACTAAGTGAAGAAGCTTATGAGACTAAAGTGAGAAAATCTATAATGCAGATGATATATAAGCCATAGATTATGAAAATACCCTTAAGCCATTTTATTATGTTCCCCCAAAGTTGCACATGTTCTGTTAAAACATAGACAAAGTGTAATATTATTAACACTGCATGGAAAAGTCGAGCAGCAGCAGCTAAAGGAAGGCAGACTCAGTCTACTCATGCTTTCAAAATTCTTTAAGAAATACCCAATGTATTTGCATAAGTTCTTTTATTTACATGAGAATATAACAAATTAACAACAATAAATAGCAGTAAAAATGATACTATTGGAATTATCTAACTATTAAAGTCACAGCCCCAGAGAGGGCTTTAAACTATGCTGTACTACAGAGTGAGATACTATCTCAAAACAAATAAGTAAACAAAATAATAAATAAACAAATAAAGTCTGTGCTATGACATGGGATAGTAAAGTGCTGTGTTGATCCAATGATTTGAGTTATGAATTACTGCTCACTTGCAAATAAAATTCAAAACAATCTATTATCGTTTCAGTCAGTATGTTTTCATTGTGGATTATGCTGATGAAAAATTAAAAATGTAATTGTAGACTAGACTTTTAAATTTCCCTTTGTCATAGTCTAGGTAATTACATTGTTTTCTATTTCACTTAGACTTTACAATAGAAAGAGTAACATTTTTGGTAGACCTAAGTTCCCCCTTTTTTAAAATTTTGAAATGCTAAAAATGTGAATTAAAAAAATAAAAGGTAAGGTTGAATATTTAAAATTTTAGATGCTCAGTCAATTGGTATAAATTATTCCCATCAGTCACTCCCGTCTGACTAGTCTATGCCAATGTTTTTGTTGTCTCAGCTGAACCACTGCTGTCCAACCAAAATAATGGCACTAGAGATTTCACTTAGTTTTGTCGAAAATAATATCGTTTCTCTTTTCAATATATCAGTGTCCCTACTTCAATATATAAAATTACTTTCTGAAACTTTAATACTTCTATGTTTTCACGTTTTCTATTACTGGTTATCGGTCATATAGATTAATGGAATCCATTTTGGCAGATGAGTACATGCACACAGGATGCATCGGTCACCCCCTCCACCCCCATCACTCTCTTTGCTTGTCATTCTGTCATTTTACAAGTAGAATGCAAAAAGAGTATCATTTGCTGTCATCAAAATTATTCTGCTGTCATCGGTTCCAGAAAGCTGCTTTGTTTTTGTTTTCTGAAGTGTTAACTTTGAAAGTCCCTTTTTCTTATTTTTTAACTGTCTTGATATTAAGACA
This sequence comes from Ctenodactylus gundi, assembly GCA_004027205.1. Classification (NCBI taxonomy): domain Eukaryota; kingdom Metazoa; phylum Chordata; class Mammalia; order Rodentia; family Ctenodactylidae; genus Ctenodactylus; species Ctenodactylus gundi. The sequence goes on along the minus strand of PVKB01003550.1, from coordinate 7,903 downwards.
CTTTTTCTTGTGAGAAGTGCATCAAATAGCAACTTTAGGAACAATAGTTGCTATATTTGTTAAATACATGGGCCTTATGCCTTATTCTGATTTCAAAAGTGCTGAATATAGGGGAAAGTCATCTTACGAAACAGGAAATACAATATATAGTTGGTATTGATGATTAGTATCATTGTCTAAACTATTCATTTTATTCTAAATTTAATTTGTGCACTGGCCATACGTGAAGGACTGCCTCATCAACACATGGTGTAGGTTTTATGCAAATGAGGATCTGTATCCTTGGTGAGAACCAAAACACACTAGGCAGGTTTCATTTGCATTTCGGGGACTGTCACTTATGGAGTGACAATCGATATGTTTTAAATCCTTCATCAACTAAAATGCAAAATGGTCTGTCTTTTGTTGCCGTCATTTGTAGATTGGCACAAATGGCAGCTCCAAATTTTTATAAAAATCTATTATTTACACACATAAAAAAGCATTTAGCAAAAACAAGTCAAAAAAGAACTAGCTTAATAAAAAATACCCCTCCATACCAAAATTAATAAAATATACCATTTTCATACTTAATTATCTATTGCTTGAATGACATTTACAGTTTTAAAAAGTTGCATTCAGAAGAAGAAATGTTTTTAAAACAACTTGTATGAAAACATCATTAAATATCTGTTCTGCTTACTGTTATACAGTGGGTGATTCTATATGTTGCCCCTCTGTTCAATTAGCAGTTTAATGGATGCGAAATATTCACACATATGAATACACCATCCATTCATCAATTTATTCAACAATTAGTGTAACCATACAGTGTACAGAATGTTAAAATGAATATTGGATTGTAGCAATAAACCAGTAAACAAAACAGACATTACACTAATGGTATTTATAATAGGAGAAGGCAGATATAGCTATCTATCCTCTCTCTCTCTCTCTCTCTCTCTCTCTCTCTCTCTCTCTCTCTCTCTCTCTCTCTCTCTGTATCCCCACGGAATACCTTTATGCCCAGTGATATCAGGAAAAAAAAAAACCTCTTTAAAGACACTCCCACTAGGGCTGAAACCTAGTTTAAATTTAGAATGTATCTCTCTTACGTTTCTTCCCAAAGTTTGTTACGTTATTAAGGTCCCCAGGGGAAAACTCCAGCATCTGAAAAGGACAAAAAGACAATCTTAAATTCCAAAGTTACTCATAAGTGAAAATATGAATAAACGTCATAATTATTTTAGTTCTCTGAAGCCCAGAACCAACACTTATATGCATAAAAATCTATCTAAACTTGAACCAGTACAGACTTTGGCATTGCTGCTTTCTTGTTGAAGGTGTAACCCATTATCCAAACTGACCCAGTGGCAGACACCTACCTTCATGGTATTACCAGTCTTCTTGCTTGAAGACATAACCTCTCTACATGTGAGCAGACACCTTCGCGGGACTGCCTGCACTTCTGGTTGAAGGTGTGCCTCTCTCTGTTAACTATACAATATGTTCTATCCATCCTTCTATGCAACTTTTTTTGTGTCTTGACCTAATCCTTTATCGAGAACACAAAAATAGAGGAACAAAAGAGCCAGTCAGCAGCTGTGTGGAGACTTGGCTTCTGGGTACACTACAGCTTTACCTGGAACTACAAAACCCCAGAAAACTGTAATGTCTGAATAGAGACTTACCATGACTTAACTTAGGTTTTTAAATGACCATTAGGGACAAAAGATGAAAGCGGGATGATCAATTAGCAGACTCATTAATTAGGAAGTTCATCTCCCAGTAGACCTCTGCTCAGGAGATGGCAGTGTCTTAGGCTAAGAAACATTAATCAAATGCTGACAGTGGTCAAATTCTAGATATTACTTTTTATAGGTCACAAAAAATTTGCTGGATATTTAAATCATTTAGTCATCCAGCAAATACTGAGTGGCCACTGCTTGTCAGACCTTGTTACCAGTTCTAGTGATAAAAGCATGAACAAAAACAAAAAACAAAAAAAGAGGAAAAGCCCTGAAAGCCCTGGATCACAAATACCTTAGTGAGGAAAACATAATAAATCCACGAATGACAATAATTATAAAGCCATACTATACGTAAATAGTAATGTGTGCTAAAGAGTAAAGCCAAGTGGGAAACACATGTTCCACACTAAGCTGATAGAAGGTACTTACGAATCAGATGTCAGTATAGAAGAAAGACATCACAAGAACTAAATTTCTGGTTTTTGTAAACAGGAAACAGACTGGCTGTTATTAAAATGGCAACAGGACTATATTTTATTATCCACAGGCTTAGAGGAGTGTTCATGTAAAACACACATATTCTTTATTTTGAATCGTTAGGATCCATCTAGTGTTCATGAAACATAGTACAAATTTTATCCCAACTTCTTAATAACACGTGTGTTGGTACCAGGAACAAAAGACTCTCAGGTTTTCTTGCATCTTGCCAGCAATCCTTGTTTTTATTTAAATCACAAATTGCAATAAAATTCATTTACCATGTAATCAGACTATTTTTAGTTCAAATCATATTAAATCATATCATATTTTACTCAATCATATTTTACTGAGTATACCTTATTTTTTGTTACTTGCCTGATTATAATTGTGTTTAGGATCTGAATTTCCATCATTGCATAATTCAGGGTTATAGACATCTATATTTATAATCTGGAATTTTCCCCCTCCTCATTCAATGAATGTATTACTTTTTATATAACCTGGTTACATTTTCTTTTTCATTTATGAACATTCTGTTGCTTGAAAGTTCCCAAACTCATGATCTCTCCAAATGGATGCTTAGTAAACTATTGTTTTACAAAGAGGCAGTATTATGTGGTGGCCGGGAATATCAGGAATAGAGCCTGAGTGAAAGGGCTCTAATTCTGTCACAAACGAATTATGAAGTAGATTTAGGTAGCTGGCTACATTTCCTCATTGCTGAACAACAAAAAAGGCCAGTCATTCCAATTTTCAAATTTTAATAACACATGAACAGCAGCAATCTGCCTATTGCTCAGGCTATACATATTGGGATCATTGATGATTTTTCTCTTCTGTGTGATTTTATTTAATAAAATTGTTTTATTTTTCTTTTGAAATGCATCTTCAATCTGATTATCATCTTTTACCTCCCTCTCATTCTGGTCAAAATTAAAAAAAAAATCTTTTCTTCCCATTTTTCCCCAAGAGCGCCCCCTTGGTCTGCTTTCTGTTGCCCTTAGCCTTCAAGTCTAATTGTTTCTTAGCGTTCAGACCGATTTTGTTCAAATCTAAGAGACGTGTTATTACTCTTCTGTGTCTATTAATTCAATGAGACCCAGCGTGAGATCAAATGTTCTGTGTGAGCTCCAGCCTCCTGGATCTGCTCCACTCCCCTCTTTACCATTCTGTATGAAATGAACAGGTTATCCTTCTTACTCCAACCTTGAGAGCCACACTAAATGTGCCAGTGGACAGACGACCTGCTCCCACCCTCAGGGCTCTGATGCTGGCAGTGAGACTCACTTTCCCCTTTAGGGTCTTTTCTCCAGCATAACTTCAGGGAAGCCATCTTTGATCAAATTGTTTAAAAGAATAAGTTCTTTCCTTATTCCTGTAATTTTTTCTTTCTTATTTTCCTTATTTTTTGTCTGATTATATCATCAACAAATATTTAGAGGGATATGTTTGTTTTCTTGACTACATCACTGTCAACTTCGTGAAGACACGATTTATTGTTCCTGCGTTTTGTATTGTATTTCAGCTAGAATAGTTCCAGTATACTGTAGAAATCAAGACAAATATGCAATAAATAAAGCGTTCATGACACTTATTACCCATTACATGGTTATTAGCTACTCTCAAAGGAACACCCACTAGTCATTAGAAGTATTGCGTGTAAAAATTATGTGAAAAATGGCAATTAGTTTGAAAAAATAAAAATTATCTCAAGGCCTGTTTATAGTCAAGAAAAATGTTTGTTAAGTCACTGAGAGCAGTAATTTCTAGTTTATGAGCTGAGAAATGTTTTATGAACATTGTAAGAGACAGCAGTACCACTATTATTGTGGTGCCAAAAGTTTCCAATCTTGTGAATGTTAAAAAGAAAACGTTATTAGATAAATATTTTTTCATTTGAAGAAATATGACAAGAAGTAGTATAAGGAAACTGCATGTTGAGCACTAAACTTTATTTTATTTGTCTAAATTTTGAATATTTATTTTAAAAGATTAATTAAAATATAAAATTAAACAGATTAATGGAGTACCATATAATGTTTTGAATTATACATACTTTGTGTAATGCTCAAGACAGATTAATCATGAATCATCAATCTCATAATTCATTTACAGTGAAAACTTTTAAAATTTTATCCTCCTGATTATTGAAGGATACAGTAGGTTTGTTTTCCTCTGTGGTCATCTTACTGTGCAACAGTATATCACAATTTCTTTCTTATCTAATTGTGACTTGATATACATTGATCAGTATCTCCCTATTCCCCTCCACCCCAACACCACGTGCTTCTCACCTGCTAATAACCCCCATCCTGCTTTCAACTTCTATGATATTTCCAATTGTATGATTTGAGAATAGCTATATTTTTTCATTTTTCTCTCTTTCATTTTTTCCTTCCTTTTTCCCTAACTCCTTTCCTTCCTGCCTTCCCTCAGTCCTTCTTTCATTGTGAGAATGTATATTCTAAAGACCAACCTCTGCTAGAATTTTCATTAAATTAAAAATATGAAAGATTGGGTGTGAAGACACATCTGCTTAATAATCCCACCTGCTCAAGAACCTGAGAAGGAAGGATCCCAAGTTTGAGTCCAGTTCGGCAATTTAGTAAGACTATGTCAAAATGAGAAAAAAGGGGGGTGGGGGGGAATGGAGCTGGATATGTTTTTTTTAGTTTCAAAATATCAGGTAAAAATCAATTTTGAGAAGTTACAGCTTGATGGTGTAGTGGTTGCATAATGTTCAATCACCTGGGTCTGACCTTTGTGCACAGCAAAACAAAACAACGACAATAAATCAAACACAATAAAGAAATGCTAGATTCTACAACAGTTTTGTCTAATTTCTGAAAAACTGAAGGAGTCAAACAAAATACAAAGTAAGAAATGAGAAGAGAAAAAGTGAAAAAAAAAAGAATTAGTGTGATGGAATTCACAAGAAAATGACAAGCTCTAGTTGGGGTTGTGGGGAGGAAAGACCACAGGAGAAGAGTTCAAACGCCTTTGTGAGTACGTGACGGTTGACAAGTTTTTGAAATTGAATAACCCTTCCTCCAGCCAGAGGAGGGCCTAATATGTCTATGCAGGAATACTTATAGGAAATAAAAAAGACAAAACTCAAGCCAAATTAAACATCAAATAATCTGCTCACACTAGTAAATTTTGAGTGGAGTAGGTGGGACACATTGAAAATTTTTTGTAAGTTTAGTTTTTCTGTATTCCATGGGAAATAAAGGGTATTCACTAATATAAATTGCTATTTTATCTTTGTAACCATTAAGTTAACAATTAGATCATTTTTGAGTTCAAAGAACCTTTGGGGCCTCCTTTAAAAATTTCATTTATAGACGAAAAATGGTCAAGAAATGGCCCATTGGATAAGACAAGTCATACCTGTCACCCACAGTCCAGGGCCCATCGTCTAATAGTAGATGGCATTTTCCTATTGTTGTTTTACCGCACAAAGGTTCCTTACTTCCTGTTCACTATCAAAAACAGGTGAGGGACGAGGTAGGAGAAGAAAGAGAGGTGAAAAGGATTAAATAAATTAGACCCTCTAAGTAGTCCATGCCTCACAAACTGGCATGTTGAAGATGATGTGGGCTTGGTTGTTTTTCAATTAAATAACTCCTAAAATTCTAGTTTGTTTTCTGTTTGGAAAAAAAATTACCACAACTGTAGCTTTTGTATTTTATTTTATTTTTTCTGTGTTGACTGTTCTTCCATTTTACCCACGTGATTTACTACTTGACTTTAAGTTTTTGCCCAATGTCAAGCCTGTTCTCTGTGTGATGACAGCACCTTTGCCTCTCTGATCTGAAGAGCCTCTAGTACTAGATGTTTTTCCCAACATGCTGAGCCCAAGATTTCTTAATGTTTCTTTTCTTTAAAAAGTTGTTCTCCATCTCCTACTTGACTGTTCTATGGAAACAAAGCAGTGTGTGTCACTATAGCTTCAATTCTTATAAGGGTCTTGTGTATCATAGGTGTTCAATAACTTATTGTTGAGTAAATGAAATGCATTTTACCTAAAATACATGAAACACAGTATTATGTTTACAATAATCAGCTTGTAATACTTGGAGCCAAATATTCTATAGCTTTAGGACTAACACTTCCCACATTATTTACTTCAGCGTGTCTCTTAATTCCCATGTGCCTTATCATATTTACTGATAAATGATTGAAAAATTATCTGCCTTTTATAGAATTGTCCAAACAAAAGGGAGACGATTCATGCAGCGTTTCCAGTTGCTGATTTGGCTTCAGCAAGTGTGAAATCACAGTCAATTTTGTTAATCAGTATTGTTAAGAAGTCTAGGTATATCTACTAAATAGAACATTTTAACATAGTGATCTTTCAACTTAATTGCTTTAACACATATAATATGAATTGTACAAATTTTACTTTATACCGCCCTTGATATCACATTCTTCCATGGCATAATACATTATATAATACATGTGATATAATATATCATGTTACTGATTTTAAACATTACTAATAATATATGTTACAAACAAAATTACGTTCCTTCTTTATGGTAAGTCATTTGTTTGAGCTCTTGAAAGCTGTATGTAATTACTTACGTCAATTTTACATTTGATAAGTATCTTCACATTCCAAAAAAACCCTCTAATCAAGACATCAAGACGTCTTGACTTGTTAAAAAAAAGCAAAATATATGGCCATCTGTCTGCTTTTATTTTAATTTGAAAAGATATTTGCCTCACATGGAATATAAATGTTGTAAAGTAGATTCAGTCCATCATACTTACAGACAACACAGGTATATCCTGTATGATACTATCTCACATTGATTATAACATCATGCATGCAAATCTGTATGTTTACATTTAATTGATAATATAACATATATATTTATTATTCCAATAGTATGCGTCATTTTTTCAACATTTTTCCTTTTTGCTGCAGTAGTTCCAATCCTCAAATTTTTGTTTTTCTGGCACTAATTTTTAGCATATCAACTATGTAATTTTCCATGGGCTTTGTACACCCTTTGTTCTAACTCATAAAACTTCCCACCTTTAAATTTTTTTTCACAAAACTCATACAGTTTTAAGCGCTTAAAATCTATTACATACTTTCAATTATCTCTTAAGTTCAAAATGGCTGATGCATTCACCCTAGTTTTCATGATTCTAATTTTATTTTCAAAAAGCCTTATCATATTAGGCAGACCCGACGCAACATGAAATTCACTGTTGGTGCATGCATTCATGAAGTAAGTAAGAATCCAGCTTTCATGCTTACCTTTTTTTTTTTTTTTTTTTTTTTTGAGACAGGGTCTCGCTCTCTGGTCCAGGCTGGTCCTGAATTCACTTCAGGGCTCAGGCTGGCCTTGGACTCTAGGCAATCCTCCTGTCTCAGCCTCCCGAGTGCTGGGATTACAGGCGTGCGCCACCACGCCCAGCTAATATGGTGCTGGGGAATCGAACTCAGGTACTTAGCGCTTGACTTAGCGCTTGCTCAAGCGCTGTAACCGCTGAGCCATTCCTCCAGCCCCTTCATATGCTTACTTTTTTTTTTTTTTTTTTTTGCTAACTTAATGAATGGAGGCACCATGAGAAGATTGCACTTAGCTAAATCTCGGAAAAATAAGAAAAAGAGAGATCAGTACATGTAATGAAGAGAGACAAATGTGAATGTAACTTTTTTTTCTTCTTTTCAGCCC
>PVKB01003549.1:0-193906 GCA_004027205.1 Ctenodactylus gundi | reverse complement strand
GGGGGATGGGGGGGGAGTGGAGGGAAGGGAGGGTATGGGGAGGGACAAAACGAGAGTGGGAAAGCCCTTGTCACTTTGACAAGGAAAGTATGTGCACAAAATGCTCAACTCCATTGTAAACCTTAAATTCTGCACTTGTACATATCAATAAAATGGGGGAAAAAGATAAGGATTAAAGTGACTGCTTTCAAATTTTTTCTCCAGTAATTTACACAAAGTGGAACACATCGGTTAATTTTAGGAATAAATGAATGAACTGTTATGGAAGAGAAATCTTGGTTCTTAAATCACATCTGAATATATTCAATTTGGTTTTTAGGCAGCTGATAAATACAGGGTGTTTTGGCTCAATAGAGGCCAGGGGTTTATGGGAAGTATAGACATCACAACAAGGCACCTGAGGCCATGATTGATGATGTCTATTATTCCTTTCACAACCATACATGTTTCCTCTCTCTTCCCTTCTTTCCTTTTGCTCCCCTTTTCTTCTCTTCTGCCTTATGTGCCCTAAAAATCAAGGAAGTATATAGTATATGGTGTTGTTTTAAAATGGCGGCTTGACCTATTATTGAAAGCACATGAGAGGATTTCAGGTGTTAATTAGACCCACACAACTTTTATTTTAATGGTGATATATTTCTGTAGTATTTATGTAAGACCTATAAAAATTCCACATCAGAATTAAAAATTTTATGGGTATTATTACCTCTGATAGGACTAAAATAGAGATTTAGCAAAAGCAAAATCATTTTTAAAGCTGAAATAAACGATCAATTTGCATACTTCCACAAAAAATGTTGTCATTGTACATGGTTGAGTGAAATTTGAAGAAGAACATTGAACTGGCGTTCACAATGTGTGAGTTGTTATGCTGGATTCACTGGAAGCTAGCCATGGGATCTTGGGGAAGTAAGTTGATTTCCACAGACCTTGGTTTCCTTACTGTATAAATAAGGGTGGGAGTAGAGGTGGGTTTATTCATGCGTTGGGTGGATTCTTAAAAAATAATTCAAAATATTAATCCTAAAATAACTCAGGAAGGTAGAAGAGAATACAGGGAAGAAATGCAAAGAAATGAAAGAAAAAAACAATTCGAATATTTCACCAAAAGGGAACTAAACTTTAAAAAGCTAAGCAGAAATATTCTAACTAAAAAGTCAACCAATAAAATACAGCCTATGAAACCAACAATGGTTAGCCCAAACAGACCTTCACCAAGGCACACTATGGGTAAAATACCAAAATACCAGAGAATCCTCAGAACAGCAAGTAGAAAACACTAAGTCATTTATGAGTGCATTGTCATTATTTATAGCAGAAATTCATTCCACACTCATTATTATAGTTTTAGTGACTAACCTAGGGCCTTGTAAAAAAGATGATTATTCAGTACTTGTTAAAATAACGAATGGCTTTTTATACTATATATATATTTAAAAATAGTAGCACACTTCATGTGGCTTTTTGTGTGTGTGAGGTCAGGTTTGAACCTAACATTCATACATGCTAAGCATGCACTTTAACACTGAGCTGTTCCCAAACCCTGCCAGCCCTCTGAATAAGTGCCCCTGGGCACAAGACCCAGGTCCCTGTACTGCCAAGATGGCCACAGAACTTCAGCTGACTTAGCATCTAGGCACAGTCTACTGAATACAGCATGAAATCTTCATAATATTGTCCTGGATAATGATGGTTTGGATTCACATTCATCCCTCAGTATCTACAGGGACAAACTATTAAAAACAATATAAAGATATAAAAATCTACAAATGCACAGTATTCATATAAAATCATACAGCATTTTATAAAACTTTGCACATCTTTCCGTATGCTTCACTCATCCCTAGATTGTGATAATATGTAATGCAACGTGATTACCATGAAAATAGTTATTATCTAAAAGGCTGATCAAAAACTACAATATTTGTTTAAATTTTTAAAAATGTAGCAGTAAAAGATACGATGCTTTTACTTCCCCGCCTTGCTTCAAACACGCTTGTTGTATCTTTTTTGTCACTTCCTGAAGCAGCTCTGGAGATCGTATTTCCTGAGTGTATTTACCAGGTACAATCAGAGATGGAGTAAATGAAGAGGCCCACTGCCATCCATCAGAAAGACAAGTTAAAAAAATATTACAATGTGTTCCTATTCACCTGGTCTGGCACCAGGTAACTTTAGGCTTTGCCACAAAAAAATGACCATAAAAAGGAAGTGCTTTCAATCACTTTGTGCCACCAAGGCAGTCCTGATAGCACTGCTAAAGACATTCAAAAGAAAAGGCCCTTCAGAACTGCTTCACAAAATGGCAGGGATAATGGAATAAATGTTTTCAAAATGCAGAATCTTATGGGGTAATTAATGGCAATGTATTATTTACTGTAATAAAATTTTAAAGAAATTAATCACTACATTTTGACCAATTCTTGTCTATTGTTTAAGAAAAAAGGGAGACAAATGTGGACTTGCTCAATACATTTTTAAAAGATTTTAAGATGTGAATCCATAGGAACAGATGAATACTTAAAATCTCAAAGGCACAGAACCAAAAGCAAAAACAAAAATGAGAGTACATGAAACTAAATACCCAATGAATTGATTAGTAAAGTGAAAGACACAAACTATAAAATTGGATAAAATATTTCCAAACCATATATATATAACCATGTGCTCACATGTAAAATATATTTAAAACAACAATAACACATTAACCTGAATAAAAATGGCCAGAAGTCTGGATTTATATTACTCAAAAGAAGATATAAAACTAGCTCAATAGGTCAATGAAAAAATATTTATTACTAATCATCAGGTAAACCACAACGAAATGTGAACTCACACACGCTTTTTAGAATGGTCCTTATCAAAGGCACAGATAACAAATACTGAAGAGGGTGTAATGAAAACAACTTGTTTGTACACTATCGCGGTGACGTCAATTGCGACATTTATACATATGTTTCACTACCTCATCAAGGAGACAAAATACCTAACACCCACAAGTTAAAGCAGGAGAGGTTTATTTTGGCTAGCAGTGTCAGTGGGTTTAGTCCATTATTAGACAGATCGAAGGCAGAAATACGATGGTGGAAGGATCAGTCAATGGGAAAAATATACACCCCATGTCATGCCCCAGTGATGCACCCTTTCCAATCAGGTCGCTCCTCCAGACACGATATATTTGGGGAGAATTTTAGGTATAAACCAAAATAACCCATTATGGAAACTACAGAACTTCTTAAACTTGTAAAAACCCAGCTAGCATGTATTCAGAAATCCTCCTACTGGGTACAAAGGAAATTGGCGTCTCAAAAAATGACACATCTACTTCACCGATTATTGTTGCAGTATTCATAATAACTAGGATATAAAATCAACCTATGTATCAACATATGATACTTAGGATACTAAGGATTTTTGGTGTACATTTTTACAATGGGCCCCTGCTTCTGGGGGAAAGACTCTTTCCTCTCTATGTTCTCACCACAGAAAAATTGAGGAGATTCATCTGCTGTGGCTGTCTACAAAAATGCCTCATTACAGGCATGAAAATAATGGGACTAGTGAAGTGAGTCAGAAGCAGAAGGTGAAACACCGAATGGTCTCTCTGATATGAGAGACCCAGATCACAACTATCTCATGGAACTTAAAACGAAAAACAAAGTGAACCACGGGGGGAGGGTGGGGAGGGAAGGAGGGGTGGGGAGGGGGAGGGACAAAAGGAGAGGGGGAAAGTCCTTGTCACCTTGACAAGATACGTATGTGCACAAAATGCTCAATTTCATTGTAAACCTTAAATTTTGCGCTTATACATATCAATAAAATGGGGGAAATAATGGGGCTGACTCTGGAAAAATGAGGCAAAATGAATCATTCCTTCCTGTAATTTTTCATTCTCAGTTATTTTGTCATGGCAACGGAAAGCTAAGAGAGACAATTGTACTGAGGAGCAGGGTTATTTCTGAGACCATACTTGATTTTAAAGAAGTCTTCAAAACTGGTTATCGGGATAAATTTAAAATGGTTTGGAGGTGTGGGCTACAGAAGTCGGAGAATGGTATAAGCAGAGCTTCATGAGCAATTCTGGTATAAGCTCAAAAGTCCAAGAGACTAATAGAAATGCACAGGGTAAAAGTGAGGTTCGTAAAGGTCCGTGTGGAAATAAGAATTCAACTGGAAGCTGGACTAGAGGCCATGTATGTTAATTGGACAAAAAAAATCTGTCTACATATTTGCCTGTGACCTTAGATTTTATGTGGGAATGAGTTTAAAGATGATGGATGAGGTTACCCTGTGGGAGGAACTTCAAAGCAGCACAACATTCAGCACAACATCCAGTAGTTCTGGCTGTTTGCAGACAGATTATCAGTGAGAATTGGGATAAAAAGAGCCAATATATTTGAAACACTTACCAGTGGCTCAGAAAAGAACTTCATGTTTTGCCCCAGAGTATATATCCATTGAAGATATCAATGCCATTAAAAAGAAGCAAATTCTTTTCATGGGCACAATTGGAAAGATATCTTGAGGGCATATCGTATATTGCCAGAGGCCAGCCATAGGCAGAAGGACTAACATGTAAACTCATTTGAAAGACTTTACTATGAAAGCCCTGGAGTGTCTTGTTTACACAAGTCTGCCTAAGTGTTTCTACATATTCAACTGTCCTGTCACTCAGAAGCTGTTCAATGTCAACTCATCGAGGTGGGGTGGCACACATTAGTGTCACCTGCATGATTCTGATTTTGAAGTTATGCCCAATGCAATAATGACAAAAGTATGGAGACTTCAGCCAGGATTTCAAAGGAAAGTATCATAAAAGGCCAGCAATGTGTGACAGCGTTGGGGTTCCTGAAGACATTCTCTAAAAGATCACTGCAGAGCCCTGTGAGAATTAAGTCAAAGTACAGTAGAAACCCTAAAAAATTAGAGGTTCAATTATAACAATGTCTGCCAAGAATGTCCACGGTCAATGAGCAGATCCAGCTCCAGGGGAAAGGCAGGAAGGCTGAAGCCAGAAGAGCTGTGGGGTAGGGGCACTAAAAACCTTCCGAGCTCACGGCGCAATACTATGTGCTCCCGATACTGGACATAGAGTCACAGGATATAATTCTGGGTTTCCCAGTTTTCAATGCAGGGTTTCCTTATTGCTTTGATCAAGTACTCCGTATTCTTCATTTGAAATAGAAATGTTATCTTGTTCCACTGGAAGTATAGAACATGTTTGACTTTCAAACAGTGCTGTGCTATCAAAAAAGCCTCTGCACAAAAAAAGTTTCGGCGTGGCAAAAGAAATCATCATCAGTGTAAACAGGGAATTGACACAATGGGAAAATATATTTACCATCAATACCTCAGATAGGAGGCTCGTAATCAAAATATTCAGGGAACTGAAGAAAAGTAAGCCCCTCAAAGAACAAAGATCTGATTGAAAAATGGTCAAAGGAAATAAATAGGTAGTTCTCAGATGAAGAAGTTTAAATGGACAATAAGTACATGAGAAGATATTCAGCATCCTCAGCCATTAAAGAAATGCAAATTAAAATATCAGTAAGATACCATCTAACTCCAGAGAGAATGGCGCATATCAAGAGCACAATCAGCAATCAGTGCTGGCCAGGCTCTGGGGAAAAAGGAGCCCTCCTGCACTGCTGGGGGGAATGTAAACTGGTGCAACCACTATGGAAAGCAGTATGGAAGTCTCTCAAAAGACTGAAGATAAATATTCCCTTCAATCCAGTGATACCTGTTCTGGAATTTTCCCAAAAGAGTTAAAAACCACACATAACAGAGATATGTGTCTACCCATTTTCATAGCAGCACAACTTACCATAGCTAAATGTGGAAGACAGCCAAATGCCCACCAACAGATCAATGGATACATAAATTGTTGTATTTATACATAATGGAATACTTCTCATCTATCAAGACAGATAGGTGGAAGGTTTTTGTAGGTGAATGGAGGCAACTTGGGACCTTCGTGCTCAGTGAAGAGAGTCAGAAAGAGAAGGTTAAATATCAAATGGTTTCTCTAATAAGAGAAACCAAGATCACAATTATTTCATAAAACTAATTGAGGGGATTATTGGAAATTGAAGAAGAGGGGGAGTGGGTGGGAAGGCTTAAAAGGGGGCAGGGAAGGATTTGCAATTTTGCCACGATATGTATGTACAGAAAATACTCAAGATCAATGGAAACATTATGTATTACATCTATACATATCATTAAAATGGGAAAAATCGGCAACTATTGGGGATGAAGTGAACACATTTTGTATTCTAACAGGAAAACAATCCTTTAGGGGACAGGGGAAAAATATTATAGTTTTGATCTAAAAAAAAATCCTCAACATCCAGTTGATGGGTTTGGGAAAGTGATTTGGCTATGAGTGTATTAATTTGATCAATAGATTAATCCAGTGGAATCCATTCATGAGTTTGTGCCTGAATAGGCTATTAGGAACTACAGTCCTAGTTGAAAGTACTGGGTCACATGGTAAGCTCCTGGGGAATATATCTTATCCTTGGCCCTTTAAATAAAAGCTACTTTCTCTCCACTTCCTCTCTGTCATGAGATAAAAAGCATCCTTTAGACTTGACCTTCTGCCATGAAATCTCTGCCCTACCACATACAAAGCAGTGGACGCAGCTGACAATATTAAATTTCTGAAACAGTAAGTCAAAATAAGCCTTTTCTCCTTTAATCTTCTTTTTGAACAATTTTTCTCCTTTAAATTGTTTATTTCAGACATTTTACCACAGCTACAGAATGCTAACACAGAATGTCAAAATAATCTTACCAGTGTGTATTTATCTTTTATCTCTATAGTCAAGAGATTTTCAGGCAATGTTCACTCATGGTAAGTGTGGTTGGATTATAGTTATTTTGTTCTTCTTGATCACTTGTATTCTCCAGATATATTCTAGTCTTTTGTTTACTCAACACATTATTACTATATGCCAGATACTGAGCTGAGGACTATAGACACAGTAAATAGTAGCTGTTATTGTCTCTCCTTTCATGCTATTTATAAATTAATTGGGTACAAGAAAATAAAAACAGATAACACTATTAAAACAAATGTGTTCACATACTTGTAATTACTTTAAAATAGAAGTATGCAATAAAATGTTATGGAAGGCACCATTCTTTTTATGAGGTGAAAAAAGGCTTGAGAATATAAATAGGCTGATACCTCTGGAGATAAAATATGCAGGAAGATAGTAATACAATTTTAGAAAATGAACTGCAAATGTCCAAAGGCACAAGAAGATAAACTCAGGACAGTAATCCAGTTGTAGATGTGAAAAACTTAAAAAGAGAAAGAGATAGGGAGAACACAGGTTTTCTAATACCTTGTGGGATAACATGTTGCTTTGATTGTTATAATAATAATGTTGAAAACTTCAAATATATTTTGTATTGGTCAATATATTGTCATCTGATTATATTTTTAAAAATATCATTTGCTGCTCTGTCATCACTGAACAGATACCCAAAAAGTTAACGTGCACTTCCTTGGACAATTCAGTAATGTCAATTTGATATGGTGGTGACTTGAACTAAGAAATAGCATAGTCCATTGGGAGATATAAAATATATAGACATCACAAAACCCAAAGAAATTGCCAATGTATTGTATGCAGTAAAAGAATCAAAAAAGAAATGAGAAAAATGTTAATTTCTCAAGAAGAATTTCTGGAGTCCTGTTTTTATCAAGCTAATAGTGGAATGGTACAGATCCGAAGAGCAGAAAACCAAAATATCTCAGATTCTCCAGTGCTTAGAATATGAGCAGAGGAGACAGAAAAAGAAAACACATCTAGAAGGTGAAAGATCAGGTGAAGAAGGTTCAGAAAGGATTAGAATGGTTCAGGAAGAAAAGAAAAATGAAATGTACTTAATGCTATAAAAAGATTGATAAGATTGATGAAAGACACAAGAATGTGATAAAAAGCAATGCATGCATAACACAGTACAGTTTAGTGACTACCTGAGCTTATTACCTAGTAAGCTTATGAAATTAATAATACATAGAACCATCTCATTTAAAATCCTATTCAGAAAATCTGAAAACGTTACATGGTGTACTATTGCTTTCATACTGTCCCACGTTATTTCTTGAAAATTGAAGTCTTCATTCAACACACACTTATGCTATTAGTTAACTTTCTTGTTGCTGGGAAAAAATAAAATACCTTGACATCTGCAACTTAAAGAAGGAAGGGTTTATTTTGGCTTACCGTTTCAGAGGGCTCAGTTTGTAGTCTTCTGGTTCAAGATAGGAATGGCACAGAGGAGGCCATGGTAATTACTCATTCCGAGGCAGCGAGGCAGCCAAGGATGTAGGTAGAGAGGAAGAAGAACGAGCTAGAGGCGAGAATCCACTCGCCTGGTGACTCACACCTGACTGGGCCTCCCCTTCTAAGTTTATAAGATGGTCAAGGCCAATAAAGTAGTGAGCAAAACTGGGGAGTTCCTGTTTACTTACTGTTAGGGCTTATGTCTAAAGAGTCCTCCACAATTCTTGTGTTCAGAGGCGGAGCAAGGAGAATGGGTTAGTGAGAACCGGTTGGGGGGGAGTCCCCTGGGGGGATGTGTGCTTGTTCTCAACTCTTGTCTCTCTGATTCCCGGCAGCTTTTGTCCTCCCAGCCCTTCTGCCAAACACGTCTTCCTTGGAGCCACCTGGCGACAAACTAACTGTGAGTCAAAAGAAACTTCTCCTGTAAGTTGAGAGTGCTGATGACTTTGTCCCAGACATGAGAAAGTGGCTCATCTAATGGTCAACATATTTCTTTTCAGTACTGGGCATGGAACATGGGGCCTCACTTATTCTATCCCAGCCTTCCGCTACTATTAATACCTCAGCTCTTTTTTTATTCTAAGTCAGCGCCTTACTAAATTACCTAGGCAGGTCTTGATCATGTGATTTTTCTACCTCAGCTTTCTAAGCAGCAAGGATTACAAGCCTGTGCCACTATGCCCTGCTTAATATTTTAATTTTGATGACAAAGGTGTCTATATTGTTCTAAGTATATAAATTTCTCTGTTGCCTAACATTAAGTACATGTTTTACTATTTATGAAATACCTGTTTTATGTTAAAAAATATTTATGGAGATTTTTTTATCATAAACATTGTTCAATTGCAAGTAGAAAAGAAAAAACTGTCACCTCTTATAGTACAGCTAACCTGCTACGGTCAGTCTTCGTCTACAAGCTCTATTGTCAGTTACTTGTTCATCCTGTCCATTGTAAACTTTATAGCTAAGTAATGATTAAAAGCTTTAATTGACTTGAAAAAGAAGAAATTTGTCATTTATTGCTAAAATAATACATGGCACAACTGAAATGTAATTTTAAAAAATCAGCCATGTGATTGATTTTATCTTCTTGCTGGGATACTCAAGTCCCTATAAACTTCCCTCCTTTTATCACTGAACAGTATTCATGAATTCAGTCCTGCTGCTTGCAGAAGTGGCAGGGATTCATGTTCATCTTAGAAATGTGTTTACTGGAGTAATTCTGTGTAGGCTGTGACTACTTGGATGGCTTTTAGAAGCACGTTCACTGAAGTGAAATGTTATAGATGTGTTGAACAAGTCGAAAACCAGCTTGGACCTTTACTATTCGTAGTTATTAAGCTGAGAGCTATTGTCTAAGAGTGGGTGATTTTTTATTATTATTAGCAACAATGATTTTCTAATGGCCTTACCTAATTATAAGCTTGCCCACCCCTGAAGTGGAATTCTCTGTTAATGCACTTATGTCCTACTGCTCCTTTCCTGAAATCCTTCAGTGTTTCCCATGACTCTGCATCAAATCTACCACGAAGTTCACAGTTAATCTACAATACAATCTTTAAGGCCACCTGAGGTAGGTACACCTCACTTTGTCATCAGCATTTCTAACTTATAAGCAGATCAACTTTCTGGCTTACTCGCCACCACATTCTTTTCTTCTCTAAGTGTTGAAAGTGGAGAACAACCTACTAATGGTTCCAGCTTAATAAAAATAAGCTTACAAGGCTAAGCAGGCTTAAAAATAAATAAGATATAAGCAACAAGGGACAGAGTAAAGGCAGCAAGTTGAGAAATCACAGAACAATAACAACTATGAAAACAAGAAACTGAAATGGAGAATGTATGTACCTGAAAAATGAGATTACTGAGAGACAAGCTTTTCAACAGAAACAAGCAGAGAGGGCAGTAGGGAGTACTCCTGCATACAAGAAATAATGACAACCGGAAGGGAGGCTAAAGTTGGTCAAACAAAGAAAACGACTCTTGCAAAAACAAGTGGAATTGAAGAGCATGCTGGAAGTTATAGAGAATCAAAATGACCTTGAAATAAAGCGCTCCTGTTATGAGATATGTTCGAACAAGCTTGAAAAAGTGCCACAGAAACACATTTTGGCGATTTCAAAAAATAAAACAAGATAGACAGAAAAATTAACGTAGGTCTAAGATTTCTCTAGAACAACACTTGATGTTAAAATAAAAGAAGGCATGCTTATCAAATTTCTAATGAAGAATTGTTCTGCTTTTCCAAACTTACCATCTTAAGCCTATTACCAGTTCATAGGATAAATACATCCAGGACATAGGGGAAAAAATCAAGAACTACCTAAGTTATGTTGTGCTACAGTTAAGAATTTAAGTGAGGAATATTTTAGCTATCTAAAAACAGGAACTTGGTTAATAAAAATCAAAGTAGCCACTCTTACCAAATGCCACCTAAGGTAGTCGTACCTCTAGAAGTACAATAACTACCACCACAGGGGTTTATTAAAACTCACTAGAAGAGCAGACATATAAAAATGAAGAGTTATTGTCATAACATGAAATCATAAAAGATTCAGAAAAAAGATTATTCAAAATAGAAGAAAATTGACAAAATGGCCAAAACATATCTTTATAATAACTTTTAAAATATAGATTAACATTTTCAATTAAAATATATACTGATGTACTGGGAGAATGTATGTTTTAAATGATATGTGACTTAACAGAAACTTAATTCACCAATAAGGAAACACAGAGCCTCAAAGAGATTGAAAAGGATGACCTACACCCATGGAAACCAAAGTGAAACAGGAGTAGTGATGCTTGCATAAGTTAAAACACATTTTAAGTCGTCAAGAACTATATATACTAAGAGACAGAGACCATTTAATAATGATTAAAGAATCAGCTGAACAAAAGCATAGTCAATTATATATGTAAATGCACCATATTTTGACCAGCCACATGTGCAATGTAAACGGTAGTAGAAATCCTTAACAGTTTCCTACGCACTAATAGTTGAGGATTTCTAAAGTCACTTCCACCCATGGACAGATCATATGGACCAAAAAGAAACCAACAAAAACATTGGATTTAAACTACATGCAGAGCACATGGACCTATTATTTCTCCTAACATTGTGGAATATATGTTCTTTTCATCAGCACATGGAATGTTCTCTAAGGTTGACTATAAAGCAAGGCACAATAAATTTTTAAAAATTGAAATAATAACCTGTATCTCTCTGACAACAGTCGAATGAGATGACAAATTACTAAAAATTTTACGCACTATGAAAATACACAGAAGTTAAACAATATTTTCATGAGTAACCAAGTCAAAACAGAAATCAAGGAAAATTTAAAATTCTATTGTAACGTGA
This sequence comes from Ctenodactylus gundi, assembly GCA_004027205.1. Lineage (NCBI taxonomy): Eukaryota > Metazoa > Chordata > Mammalia > Rodentia > Ctenodactylidae > Ctenodactylus > Ctenodactylus gundi. The sequence goes on along the minus strand of PVKB01003549.1, from coordinate 182,242 downwards.
AAATTAAAACGAAAAATCAGTAAGCCTGTGTGATACAGAAAGATGGTATCACACAGGTATTATATAGAAATAAGTTTCCATATAAAAATTTAAAATATTTTAAGTAAACAACCTACAGTTCATGGAATTAGAAAAGCAAGAATGAACCAAAATTAAATTTACAAGTAAAGATCAAAGAAAAAATGAATGACATAGAAACTAAAAAAATAAAAATGTTTTCTAAAGGTACATAAAGTCCGTAAACTTGACTAACAAGTGTTCCAGATTCAGTATAAAAAGTCAGTACTACTCTGATACTAAAACCAGGCAAAGACACAAGTGAAAAAAAAAAGCAAGTACAGATAAACACAGAGGCAAAATTGTAAAGACTCTCAACAAAGTATTTATAAGATGAAAGTTGATAGTGTAGCACAATGGAATCTAATTCAGCATGGCTTTGTCTCAAGAATACAAGGATGCTTGAACATTTGCAGATCAACAAATGTAATGATTCACTTTAACAAAATTAAGGACAAAATATCTGACAGTCTCAATAAATGCAGAAAAGGCCTTTGATAGAATTTATTATCTTTCATGAGAAAATCATAGAAAAAACACAGAATGAAGAGAAGATATCCCAGCCTACTAAAGACTATATGACAAGCTCATAGCTAATACTGTACCAAACAGGGAAAAGATGAAAGCATATCTTCAAAGATTTGGAGCAAGACAAAGGTGTATTCTTCACTCACTCTTATGCAGTATGGGATTGAAAGCTCTGGCCAGGCTATAGAAGAAATGAGAGGCATATAACACAACACAGGAGAATGTCAATTTCTATGCAGACACATGATTCATATACTACAAAAACTGGACTCCACCAAACAACTGTAAGAACGGTACAATGAATTCAGTAAAGCTTCAGAGTACAAAATCAACATACAAAAATCGGTGTCCTTAGACACAAACAACAACCTAGTAAGAAAAAATTATAAAAGCCACCTGATTACAATAGCTGGAAGGAAAAAAAAACAGGAAAAAAAACTATCAATGAATTGAAGGGCCTCTATCTATAATAAAAAATAAGAAATGAATGAAAGAAAACATACACAAACCAACTGCTTATGGAAATTTCTTCTCATACAGATTTGAAAAATACTATTAAAATGTGTATATGACTCAAAGTAATTCCTTGACTTAATGCAATTCCCACCAAAATGACAAAATCCTTCACTAAAGTAGAAAAACTGAAACTCAAACATTAACAGGAGAGCAGAGAAAGGCCATGAATAGATGAAAAATATTTAAAAAAATTCCACTTAGCTGGAAGCATCATAACACCTAATGTCTAAACTAAGGGTCATGGTAATAAGACAGCAGGGTTGTGGCTTAAACATGCAGAGCATTAGAATATACTAAAGATTCTAGACAGAAATTCACAAATCTCTTATATGGTTTTAGACAAAGGAGTCAAAAAGAATACTGGAAGATCTTTAATGCATCTTACTGGGAAGTCTGGATTTTCATATGCAGAATGATTAAACTTGACTCTTCCCTCTGACTGTGTGAAATTAACTCAAAATGGATCAAAAACATGAATGTAACACCTGTGATGAAACCACTGAAGAAAAACAAATAAATCAGTTCAAGAAGTAACTATAGACAATATTTTCCTGAAGAGGATCCCAGAAGTACAGGCACAAAAGCAAAACTACACAGAAGATACAATCACACTAGGAACTTTAAACATATCAAAGAAAACAGCCAATGGAGGAGAGACATTAAAATTATTTTAAACTATTAATTTGACAGAAGATTAATATCCAGACTTCTAAAATCCCAACAAAAGACCCCGAAAATCCAAGTAAAATTGCGAATAATCTGAATTGACAATTCTTTAAAAAAAAATGAAGGAAGGAAAAAAGAAGAAATGGCTCATCAAACGTTCCACATCACTAATCACCAAAGAAAAACAAATGAAAAGCACAATATGAGAGAAGCGAGCATGGTACACTGGAGCTAAAGGCACATAGGAGCGACACGGAGACTGAACAGCACGGCCCGTTCTGCAGCTCGCAGAAGGGCCACAGAAGAGTGCTGGTGTGTACATTAACAGAGGCAACGACCAGGAAAAACCCAGAAATAATATTTAAATAACAAATGAAATCATGAAGATAGTTTGCACCAGCACTGCACATATGGTAACTTCATAAGGGTGAGGGCAACTTCCTGTAACCAGGTTGAAGGAGAAAATTCTGGTGTAATCTACGAATACACGTTCGGCTATGAAACAATGAGCAATCTGAGCCAAAGTGAGGCAGAATTCTGCACCGCAAGTGTGTAGAGAGAGAAGTTCCAGGCAGTTCCCAGATCTATACAGCGCTCCTGGCAACTGGAGCCTTTGAAACAAGCATCTTATTTTCTTGGAGGGCAACACAGGAGAAAAAAAAAAAATCCTGCACGTTTTTGCATCTCAAATACTGAACGCATCTACCCTGATGATCGGTTGGGCCTCAGAAAACTAGTGACTGTCAAGCAAAATAGTTAACAGCTCTGGGTAATATAGAACGCTCTTGTCCAAAATGTGCACAAATTATCAGGTGGTGAGAATTGTGCAAAATACTGGTTGTATGCAGAAACAAGCCAAGATAGATTATGAGAGAGAGAGAGAGAGAGGGAGGGAGGGAAAGAGAGAGAGAGAAAGAGAGAAAGAGAGAGAGAGAGAGAGAGAGAGAGAGAGAGAGAGAGAGAGAATATTTACACAACTACATGTGGGTAGTGGAAGTCTGGACCTAGGCACACTGTGGCTAAGATATTGCTCAAAACTTTCTACTTCCCACCCCAGATCAGACCTCTGGGCCTGGCTGCCTTTCAGAGGCATTCACAATTTAAGTTAGTGCCACTTGGGCAATTGATATACACCTCTCTGAGTACATTGGGAACTGTGGGATCTAGAGGCCTCAAAACAGCCACAAGAAGGCCAGACAAGTGGCCTGACAGGCAGCTTCAACTCTAACTATAACCAAATCCTGACCAAAAAATCCTGAGGCATTGGGTGTGTCAGGCCCTTCTACAGACAATACTGCCTTGGCGCTAAGCTGGGGGCCAGGGGGCATGGAGCTCAGCTACAAACATACTAAATGTCTTGGTCCATTTGAGTAGAAGCGCACAAGGAACTGGATTGGCAAAATGTTATAATCCTTAGGAAAAATGTCTACTCTAAGCATCATTATAAATATAAATTTTATTATTTATTAATTATTCCTTTTGATTCTATCATGTTTTACATTGTTGTGTATTCTCCCATTAATTTTAATGTAATTATCTAATTTTATCTTTTTAATATTTCAATAAGCATTTTTCCCATATCTTATTTTTCCCTCCATTTCCATTTTTTCTCTCTGGCCCTGTGTGTTTAATTCTTTTCTCCCATCATCTTTTAGCATTAACTTCACTATCATTAATCGCTGCATGGTAGCCTATTCTACACTAGTGAGCCCACTCTTTTTTTTTGCTTAATAGAGTTGTAGTGATAACTTTTAACACACTTTTATTCTATGCTGATATATGTTTGTATTTTAGGTGTGGATGTGACTAGTAGTGATGTTTCTTTTTTCAAAAGTGGTGCCAGGGATTGAAGCTGTCATTTTGAACATGTTGAATAGATGCTTTGACATTCTATTATATAATCAATTCAAGGAAAACTGTAGAAAAAGTTGATCAATAAATTAACCCACTCCAACAGATGCACAAAGGTCAACACAGAAGCATCATACACATAAAAGAACAAGGCAAGAATTAAATTTATAGATATCAATGTGAAGAAAATGCAGGAAAAATAGACTCAAAAATTGTTAGAATAATCAATGAATCCAAAGAAGATACAAAAACTCCAGATGAATTAATTTAATAATATAGAATATATCATGCTCATCAACAGATGACCAGGTAAGAAAAATGTATATGCACCTGTTGAACATCGTATGGTTTCTCGACCTTGGAAAACCCAGAACACAGACATTCTTTGGAACCATATGAAGTGATAGCTGGAGTCGGGGAAGGGACAGGGAGGGGGTGGGAAGGTAGAACATGGGAAGGGATTGTGAAGTCGATGTGATACATAGATGTATGAAACACCCAAATTCATTGTAAATACTATGTATTACATTTGTATATTAATAAATATAGTGGGGGGAAATGTATATACAGAATAGTGAATCTAGATCCACACTTTTCACCATACTAAAACGAAATCAAAATACTCAATGATATAGATACCAAGGAAGACAAAATAGAACAACTCCTTGAAGACATAGGCATGGACAAAGACATTCCCAACAGATCATCTACAGCACAAGCGATAACAGCAAGAATCAACAATTGGGATCATAGCAAAAATCAAAAGGCTTCTGCACAACAAAGGAAATGACCAAGCAAATGAAAAGAAAAACAATGAAATGAAAAAAGAAATTGCCAGCTACTTGTGTAATGCAGGGCTAATATCAACTAAACAGGAAGAACTGAAAAACTATTGGATCCCCCAGAAAAAAAGATCCAAGCGAAAAATAGGCAATTGAAATGAATTGAATGTTCTCAGAAAAAAAAGAGGCACAAATGGCAAATAAATATGTGAGAAAATGTTCATGTTCTTCAAACAGAAACAAGTAAAAACAACACTGGGGTTCCCTCTTACTCCAACATACTTATTATCAAAAAAAAAAAAAAAAAAAAAAAAAAAAAAAAAAAAAAACAAGTGCCTGTAGTTTCTGGTGGAAATGAAACGCTTCCCAAAAGAGTTAAAGACATCATATAGCAATGACAAATACATACTCATATTTATGGCTGCGCAGCTCACAGTAGCTAAGTTTTAACGTAGCCAACATGTCCATCAGCACATGAATGGGTAAAAAAAATATGGAATAGACACAACAGTGTGTTACTCTCCCATAAAGATTAGATAGAGTTATTTGGAGGAAAATGGATGTACCTTGAGGCATTATGGTTTATGAAACACAAGGGTAAATGTCATATTTTTCTCTAATATGAGGAAAACAAAGTGCATATAAATAGAAGAACAAAATAAAAACTTGATGGTAAGAAACAGAGATGGATTTTGTGGAGAAGGAGAGGGAATATAATGTCAGAGAAGAGAAGTAAAAATGATCAAGATGTGATATGTATGCAATTAGTCAAATTGAATGTAATTATTATGTATCACAAATGCTTATTAATAAATAGGTTTTTGAGGGAAAAATTGATGTAATACAAAAGAAAGCACAGTATACACGCGTAATGGAATACTACTCTGCTATATAGAAAAAAATGAGTGATTTGTAAACAAAAACAAAATGGGTATACTTGATACCATAAAATAAATAAGATATAAAAGAATAAATATTACACAGTTTCTATACCTGTACAATATGCTCAAACTCAATCAGTATTTATTGCATATATATGTATGCATATATATATATATATATATATATATATATATATATATATATATATGGGAAACATGGAAAGGTAGAAGTCAAATAATAATATTTGCACATGATAGAAGTTTCTAGAGAGGACTTAAAATGTTTTACAAACTTTTATATGAGATAAACCCAACAATGTATTGGGATTTAAAATCAACACACAAAATTTTGTTTTTTACACACCAACAGTGTGTAAAACTCACGAAAATAATTCTACCCGGATTAGATGGAAAAAAGTACTTAGAAAACAAACCAAAGAGGTGAAAGATCTGAAAATGAATCGTACAGAACATTGAAGAAATTGAAAGACAATAAAATGGAAAGAGCTCTTATGTTCATCCACTGATCTACATTTTAAGTGTTCTACAGCGTCAATAGAATCTCTGTCAAAATACCAATGCCATTCTTCATAGAACTGAAAAAAAATCCCTAAATTCATATGTTAATACAAATACTCAAAATAGCCAAGTCAATCAGAAGCAAAAAGAGCAGGGCTGGAAATACCACAATGTGCTATACAGCTGTAGTGACAAAAATAGATGATCCTGGCAGGAAAACAAACGTGTAGGCTTTCAGTATAGAGCAGGATACAAAAATACAGGCCAGCCACCTCATTCTTACCAAAGTTCCAAAAGTGTTATATGTACTGGAGAAAACAGCCACTTTAACAAATGATGCTGGGAAAACTGAATATTTGTATACATACTGGAAGGATGAAACTAGATTCCTGTCTTTGCCTATATTAAATCAATTCAATGTAGATAACACAACTAAGTACAAGACCTGAAGATTTGAAACTGCTTGAAATGGGAAATACTTTAACACATAGGCACATGCAATTACATACAAGTAGGACTCTAGAAAAAGATGAAATATGGCAGTGATCAACAAATAAATCTATATCAAATTAGCAAGCTTCTGCTCAGCTGAGGAAACAACTAGCAAAGTTGAGGATAAAACACAGAATAAAAAATGTCTTTGCCAGATTTTGTATCAAAGTATTAACATTAATAATATCTAAGGAACTCAAAAATTAAACCTAGTAAATAACACACTTAAGTGGGCCAATGAACTGAACAAACACTTCACAAATAAAGAAATAGGAATATACGATAATCTATGAGAAAGTTTCAACATCACGAGTTATCAGGAAAATGTAAAACAAAACTACATTGAGATTTTATTTAACTCCAATCACAACGGTAATCATCAGGAATACAAAATAAATGCTAGTGAGGATTTGGGGGATAAAAAGACGCTTCCACACACTCTTGATGGGAATGTTAGTTAGTACACACATCATGAAAATCAGTATGGACATTTCTCACTAAGCTAAAAATATAACAATTACATTACACACACACACACACACACACACACACACACACACACACACACACGTAATATTTGATCCACCCTACCAATTTTGTGTCTATTTCTAAAATAATAAAAGTCCACATTCATTAGAGACACCTACCTACCCTGTACGTGGTGACAGAGCTCACAATAAGCAAGCTATGAAAACACACTAGTTGTGCACCCATTGTCGAATGCAGAAAGTGGGCTGTGTATTATTCAACCACAATAAAAAGGGAAATCATGCTATTTCAGAACAATGGCTAGAACTAGACGTTATGTTAAAAAAATTAAGCTAGACCACTGTTCTGTGTAAATGGGCACTAATAAAAAATAAATACCACTGGAACTGGTGAACATTTCAACTCGTGATATGATATTATAATAGCTATTAACAAAATAATAAATATTTAAAATGCTAGCAAAAATGCCAAGAAAAGGGAATTGTTATAAGTTGATGGGAATTTACATTCAAGTTATTACAGCCCTTATGTTAAACAATATGTAGATTCCCTTAAAAACACCCTTAAAACCAGATCTGCCATATGACCCAAAATACCATTTTTGAGTATTTTTCTAAAGAAATGAAATATGCAGAGCAAAAGACTATCTGTCCTCCTATGTGTTACATGGCCCTATCCACAATGACGGGATGTGGAGTCACCCTAAGTGTCCATTGACAGGCAAATGGAGAAAACTGCATAATGGTGTTTTCGAAGCTCAGAGTGATTGGTTAAATAAAAGATGAATTACAGCAAAGGTCACATTGCCATTAATCCCCCCTCCCCCCCCAAAAAAAAAAAAACAGTCACCTAGCCTAGCTAGGAATACTCATAACATTCTTGCCACTTTCTAAAGCAGCTCTGGAGTCATTTTGTGTTTGAACTGTGTTATTGTGACCGCCACAAGGCTCTGAATTGATTCAAAACATATACCTTTCTTGGTTTTTCCAGGGGCTCAGGCCTGTAATCTCAGCACTCTGGGAGACCTACACAGGGGGATGGAAAGTTTAAGCCCAGCCTGGATAATGTAGTTATCAAGACCGCAACTCAAAAAGGGGGGGAGGTGGCAGGTGGCAGTGGTGGGGAGGGAATTCATTGCTAAGGCCCTACTCACACACTGGGAATTAAGTACCACTTAGAAGCATGCTGACTTTAAAAATATAATTGGTACTGTAATCTTTTATTTTTAAAAATTTTCACCATTATACACACACACACACACACACACACACACACACACAATGCCTTCATAATGTTCACAATGAACTTGAGTATTGTGTGCACATATACATTGTGTTAAAACTACAACCCCGTCCCTCCTTTTGGCCCTCCCACCCCACCCCTCCTCCCTAACTTCCACTATCACCACCAATCGGTTCCTATTTCTTTTACGTATTATCTTCCTTTCTCCTTCCCACCCTCATCTCCCTTTCCCTTTCTACAAAGTCCATCTTCTTACTTCCATATCTCTTACAATTTTTATGATTTGGTTTTCTCATATTAAAGGAACCATGTAATATTCAACTTTCTGGGTCTGAATGATTTTGCTGAGCACCATGGCCGCAAATTGAATTCATTTTCCTAAAAATGACTCAAACGTGCGATTTTTAATTGCAGAGTAGTACTCTATTGTGTATATGTTCCACCTCTTCTTTATCCAGTCATCTGTATTCGGGTACAGTTGGCCTCTTTCAAAGATTTGGATCTTGTCAGTTGTGCTGCTGTCCAAAGGACATTCAGATTATCGTTATATCAAGCAGACGATCAGATTTCTTAGGCTAACCATATCAAAGACCAAATAAATGAATCACTATTTTAAATAAACTTAAGTCTAAATCTCAAAAGTATATCATACACAAAGCAATAGATATAATGGCATGTTTAGCTATTTCGAAAGTGCAAATGCAATGCAAGCTACTCATAGAAAAGGCCTCCCAGAGGCTGGACCAGAAGCAGTGCTCAGCAGCCAATGCAGGCAGCTATGTAAGTAAGTAGGAGCCCTAAAAGGGGAAAAGAAAAAAGGAAAAAAAAAAAAAAAAAAAAAAGCCGGACACTGAACTGAATTTTTTTTACAGTAGAAGAGTTACCTTGAATGGTCATTTTGACTTAGATTCAGTATATAAAGTGGATCAGGGCACATTCTTTTGTTTGTTTGATAAAATTATACCAGTAGCAATGTGTGACCCGGAGTATTGTCATAAGGCAGGATGAAGCCATTTGCCCATTTATCAGCTGATCCTTGCTTACTTTAGTCCTTCTGCTATTCACAGTTTACCACAGTGCTCTGGGAGACACAGTCACCTTGCACAATTTCATCAAAGTCAAAAACAGAATCAACATCATTCTTACATTTTCTTGATTGATTGACATTTTTTTCACCTGAGGAGAACCAGGTCTTTTCCAATAAGAACTTGGAATTTTGGTCTCAGGGTCTAAGGTTTTTTTTTTTTCTCCTGCAATGACATTATTTTAAAAACGTCAGAATTTGAGGGGTGTCACTGAGGAACTCCAATATAAATGAAAATGCCATTGTTGTTGGCAATTAAAATGCATAGAAAAAATTTCCACTCACTGACCTCATGTTCAAATCTGTTTTGGAGATGCTTTCAGTGGAACCATTGTTGAAATCTGTAATTCATTCTAAGGCTCTACACACTGCTTCTCATATTGAAGAGTCTCTCCCTTCCCTTGGATGTCAGCCAGCAGCAGCATTCACTATAGTTCTTGATCACACTTCATATGTGTGTATGTATACATATATGTATGTAGATTGGTATATGTGTGTTCATATATGTACACATGTACATCCCAACATATACAATCGACTGTAATGCAACAATAAAAATGAAAGCCCATCACTTGTAATAAAATGGATGTAACTAGGACAAACATTAAGTAAAATATGCCAGGCACAGAAAAGGACTATGCTGATGTGTAAGCCGACATTTGACCTTAGAGTGAAAAAGAATAAAATAATTACTCGTAGCAGTCAGGAAAAGATGGCAGGAAGAGCAGGAAGGACTATATCACAGGGGGAAAAGCACAGATGGGAGCAAGTTCAAGGCTCTCCAGCGTAGGAGAGTGACTATAGTTGAGAACAATGTGTTTTACATTCTATAAAGAAATACATAAGCTCTCAGAGCCTATAAAGAAAGAAATGAAAAAGAGATTAAAACACTAAGATAACTACACATTTATATCCCAATATACTCTGCATGCACAATAATTACACATTAATTAGAAGAGAAAAAATTGTAATTAAGAACCAGATACAAAGCAACACTAAACTGAACCACTATTAATATTTCTGTAGGCTTCAGTGAATTTTCTAACTTCTTGTTAAGTATGTTCATTATCAAATATATTTGATAAAATAAATTTGAAGTTGCAAACAAAAAAGCTTTTCTAATACGGCTTGACTTACGGCATTTAGATGGAAATCTACTTTAGAAAATGATAATAATATAATCAACATTTCGACTTTGTCTCCTATGATATGGCCAAAGCAGTATAACTAGAATTTTAATAATGACGTTTTTTAGATCGGAGAAAGCGGCAAAGATTATACCAAAAAAATTTTGCTAAGGAAAAATGAAAAAGATACAAAATCAAAAGAAAAGGTTTATTGCTTTGAACAAATGACACTAAGTTAGACATGAAAGTATTAGGTGGTAATAGAGACAGATGTTTATCATCACAAGACCAACTTGCCTTACCTGTCAAAGTAAAAAAAAAAAAAAGGCGATGGAAATAGGTGGAATTAAAATAGATTATAACAACTTTGGGCATGTATATTTTTCATTTAGTCACAAGAATTCATTGTATCATACATGAGAAAAATGGTCTGCATATTTTATGATACAGAGGACCATGTACACAATATTTCTTTTCTTGCAGTTCTATATTTGTCTTTTATGAATCAAAAATCACATATATTCTGATATTATGTTAAAGACAAGTTTTTAATGGAAATTTATTTGATAGAGAGATGTATATTTAATTATGGCTTATCTGAATAAATTATTTTTATACCTTCTTTTATGCTAGATTGAATTTGAAGTAATATCCAAAATGAATTGATGTGCAATAATTACTAAGAATGTAATAAGAATTAAACTTTACTGTGTAACTACAAATATAATAAAAATAATGGCCATGGTAATAGTAATGGCAATTATAACAGAGGAAGTTATGATAAGCAGCTAGGCAGTATTTTAGTTAAGTGACAATATATCTTCTCTTTAAAATTTTAAAACTTAACGTCTGTTGTCTTTGTAGGCAAGGCAACTGAAGGCTAGTAAGTAAGGACAGAAATCATGTTCCATATTGAGCTGCCTGGAAAGGGCTGGCACTCACTCAAATTAAATATCTTCTAATTTTTTCATTACTCAGTATTCAATGTAAGAAAAATACATATATTCATCTATTAAGGTACAAATGATGAAAATAGCTAATTTTAATTTTGAGCTCCTTTTTTAACTTCTAAGAATTACATGTATGCTATTATCAAAATATTAATTGTCAAGTAATAACTTCAGAAGAAAAGCATCACAGAAGACACCAGAAATTTCTGAAATATATGTAACAGGGGTGGGTAAGTTTCAATATTGTCTTAGCATTGCCTATGTCTTAATAAAAACTGAATGAATCTGAAATTTTTTACCAGCACAATGTATTGTTTGTGTTTAAAAGTATTAAATGTGAACATTTTTAAAGAGAAGAAATCCTAGTTACTTAAATAAATTAGCTGGTTAATTAATACTTAAACCATGCTCCCAAATTTAATGAGTGACAAATTTAAATAAAAAAGTTTATATAAAATTGGCATAGATGCTTATATTCTCAATAAAAGTGAGTTGCTTCTTTTAGAGCATGTAATCTTTTTAGTTTATACAAAGAAAAATAATAACTTTTGCAAAAGTTTTATACACACACACACACAAAATTATTGGGTAAAAATAATTACATTTATATTTATGACATGCTGTAGAGTTCAAAAGAACCTCATTAATCATGCCCATACTTAATTCTAAGTTTGTATGAAGGCAGATTTTCTATTGAAGTTATTAATAGTAATTGAATAAGTAGAAAACTGAATATTTTTCCTTAAGGCTTTTTGTCATCAATTTTCTTCCTTGCTACATAAGACAGTGGGTATTTTAAGTTATTTGTTGAGGTAAGCCAATAAATTATAAGCCTATTTAAAAAACAAATATTGCTATATTGGATTTAAATATAAAATACTCTCTCCCCTGTATTTATGCATATATATATATATATATATATATATATATATATATATATTTACGTTTGCTCACATATACACTTATGTGTATATTTACAAACATGAATATGCATAAATAATTTATTCAGATAAGCCACATAGTTTTAAATTTTAGGCTGACAGCTAAAATGCTAAGTGGAAGGTAGCACCAAAATCTCAGTTTGCCATTGTAATTGTTCATATCTTTAATTTATTGAACTGATGTAACCGACCCCTGGCAATTTGATGTCAACCCAAAGTGAGGGATGCATATTCCCTTGGAGGTACCATGGATCACTTGATGGGACTTACTGGTGCCAGTGTAGGAAGGTCGTAAATGGAGAACATTGTCAACATCACAGATGCAGCCACAACTGGTCATACAAACATGACCCGAAATAAGGTATTCGATCTTACTGGCAATGGGTTGTCCTCATCCATGTAGAAACAGAAAGCCTGCATTTTAAGGTGAGTGCGTGTCTACATGAGCTGCTGTTGATAAAGCATGGAACTTGGTATAAAATGATAGCGTTGTGAGATTGTCACAGAAGGCTCAGTTGACCTGAATAGCTGTTAGCAAAGCATTAGAGCAGGACACATCTATAGATACTAGACCAACAGAGAAGGGTGAGGAAGCAGCTGAGATGACACCAATCATAAATTATGTTACCGGAATTAGAGGAGAGTAGACCAAGTTTTGCAAAGTGAGCTCTCAGCAGGAAAGGATAGGAAGATATTAGAAGATATTAAAAGCCTAGGTGGGTAGAGAACAGGAGGTCAGTGACACTAATGAGTGGGAAAGAATGAGGTTTGCCAGCGTTTTTGGGCAGAAGACATTTCACTCAGATCTATTTTATATATTCCTCTCATCACGCGCTTTGACACACAGGTATTCCACATAATCAGAAGGTTGTCGGAGGCCTGAAATTCAACTGTGACAATCGTAGGGTGACAAATGGGTCATCAGCAGATGCCTCTAACTCTGCAGAGAATGGAAAATATCCCAGCAATGAGCAGAAAGTGCACAAAGGAGACTGACATATTTTAGTGTCTGTCAAATTGCAATGACAAAAGTTCATGTAAGTCATTTGTAGAACAATTAAGGGACCTGAAGGATTGCTACCTTTGAAATCAGATTTATTTAAGAAAACAAACAAAGTGAAGGGAGAAATTTTATGTATCAAAACAATTCAGGCTTCTTTGAAGTTTATCAAATGAATAATTGAATTCTATAGTGCCTTTTTTAGATTTCAACTAGGATATGTAAATATTCAGAGCCTTGAATAATACATAAAGAAAACAATTTACCTAGGCCCGACAGCAATGATTTTAAACAATTCCATTGATTTTTCTGTATCTGACTTCCTGAAGAAGCCAGTTGGACCATTCATTCCTCTCTAAACTTACTAACAGTACAAATTTTCTAATCTCTAGGTAAATAAAAAGGTTTGAATTGTGTGTGTGTTTTAATAGATTCTCTCTCTCTCTCTCGCTCGCTCTCTCTCTCTTAATGTTGTCACACATCCCCTATCCAGACACCTCTGTAGCTTCCTATAGTGACATGCATTTTTGGAAAACTATACTCTGGTCATTAAAGAAAAAAAAATCTTTGTTTGTATACCTTGTATACCTTTTGCAGGCAGGAATGCTCCTTTCTGCTGACAGCTATGTCTGGTTAAGCTACAGTTTATTTAGATTAATTTTCTAAATTCTCTATGACACTTTGACCTCTAACAGTGAGCAAAAAGACAAACTTTGCTCAAGTTCATTACTATGTATGAGCTGACACGAGGTGGCTTCCATGGTCTTGTGTTTTAGATTGATGACCTGCCTGAACATTTGTGCATTTAATTGGGGTTTTATTTTTAGAATATCTTTTACTATCAATGGGGCTTTCAGATATCCTGCTTCCATTTTTCATCTGTGGGCTTCATTTTATATTTTGAGATGTGTATTAAATAATTTACATTTCTTCTAATAAAGGCATGTGTTAGTATTCTGTATGATAAATAACAAAATGTGTGTAATCAATACTAATTTTTCAATTCCAGAAACTTTTAGGAGAATGATCCCTATTTCATTTTAGTTTTTACAGAAGCCAACGTGTTTTTCTCAAAAATGGTAGAAATGTGCCACCATGTATTTAGTTACTTTGGCATGTAAGATATGTTTCTTTTGTAAAGTTTTTGGGTACTGTGCACACGTCCACTGATAGGGCACTCTTCATTGAAGCTACTCCCAAATTTGTGCCAAACTCTGTATGGATGTACCTAACAGACATATTGTATTTTCTCCATTTTACACTAAATGATTCCCATCTAACTCAGCAATTACTGGTCACTCTGAAAAAATTGATTTTGAGCTTTTCTTTAAAAACTCCGTTTTATGAATAAACTTTATGTAATTTCCAGTCATATGAACATGCATTCTATGATAAAATAGCGAATGATGACTTTCTCTTTGACTGTCAGACTTTCTGTACTACAGATTGCTTCTGTCACACAAGCCTCAGTTGAACCGACACTCACATTCCCTTTTTTCATACAGTACCACATACATGCAACCTGTAAAAATTCTAAAATGTATACAATTTAGCTATCACAGGGATTTTCTTTTTAAATTAAAGAATATTAGAGAAATATTTTTATAATTTTCATTACAATAAGATTTCTGTCTAAATACCATATTAGTACTGGGAAAATTCTCTTTAGAATATATTGGATCTCATCTTTCTTAGGGAGTTGATTTTTTAATAGAAAACTGCATAGTATTTACCTATTTATTTTGCCAAATTAATGCTCTTTTCTCTTTCCTAAAAATATAGATTCTAGATACTACAGCATGGGAACAGATTGTCCTGCATTATTTATTTATTTATCAATTTATTTATTATTTATAAAGCAGACTTATGAGTCACGAGAAAACAATAGAAATGAAATAAAATTACCTAGATTCCATATTTAGGAGGAAAGCAAATGTTCTCTTAGATAATTGGTAACAAAATGTGCTACGTACCCTCCTGCAATTTCTTTGTTGTTCCTTACAATTTCTAATACTTTTATCTGGATGTTCCAAATTAGAACTTTAAGCTAACCAATTATTCTTTTTTTAGTAATGATTTATTCAACCTGGGATTTTCTAAAGTTGGGTTATGAAGTGTGTAGAGAAATACATTAATTAACTTCATTTCACAGAGGAGAGAGTTAGGTAAAAACACTCACTACCATGTGGAGAGTCGGTAGTACAATTAGTCTCTGATTTTTAAGCCTAAGAATAGTTTATAGTGGAATGCACTAGAGACTTTATTAAAATTTGCTGAAAATAAGCATAATCTCTTTTTTATCTGTGTAGCAATATTATTTATGTCCTGTTTTAGGCAAAACAATAAGGACTTATTACTTTTTATACAATCTATGACTTAAAATTTGATACACAAGAAAAGTCCATCAACAATACCCATCAACAGCTGAGTAATATCACTATCATAGCAATGCTACACTGGAATGTTTAGCTCTTAGTTGATCCAGAGCAATTTATGAGTGAGATCACAGTACAATTGGGTATGGAAAATGTGCAGAAGCTGGAAAAGCACAGCAGAGAGTAGAGGGCAGGGTTGAGGAGTTGTCATGACACATACAGAAAGCAATACAGCAAACGTGTTCTAAGCATATTACTAAGGGACCCAAATTGTCAAGTTACACTTTAACCAAATTATAGAGAACGTGAAATGTCTAGAGAAGGTGAATACTTTACAGGCATATAAATCCATTTGGAGCAAAGTTGTGATAAAATGTTTGCTTTATGTCTTATAAAACAAAAGCAGTTATCTTAACTTGACAACCTGATGATGCTTTTAAAAATTCGTCATGTTTTTCTTGTCTGTCATCCCCCTTCCCAGGGGAGGATGCATGGAAAACAATGTTCTGAGAATACAGATTACAAATAAGGAACGTTTACCATTCTTCAACATGGTATCGAAGAGCTTTCCGTTACTAAGACCAAACACCTGATGCCTGCGAGTGGGGAGGAAGTTTATTTTGGCTCGGGGTTTCAGAAGTGTCATTTTGTGGTTAGTTGGATCTGTGGTAGAAACGTTGTGGGGTTAAAATCCGTGACAGAGGAAAGTCACTCAACTCGGGAACAGCAGAGGAAGAGCCACAGAGGAACAGGCCAGGGAAGGCATAGAGTCCCTCAAATCGTACTCTCACGACACACTTGAGCCAAAGAGCCCACATCCAAAGAGCGCGCTCAATTTATAAACCCCAACCCTTGATGTAGTTACTTAGGGTCCTCACAATCCAACAATTTCCCTAGAAGTTTTTAATCCAATTAACTTGACAATCAAGATTAACTGGCATATGCGCAACTGATGAGGAATGCAAGTTAAAAATGTTATTAACAGAGAAGCTTGCAGTAGAAAATATCTTCTTAAGAGAAACAAGTTTTATACAGAAATACTGTGAGATTCTTAGGCAGAGAGGCAAGACACCAAGGCTCTGGCAGGAAGCAGCATTTATTATACCAAAGCTGCTCAGTGGATTAGCATTTAAAGGCTAAGGCCCAAACACAGCAAGGTGCTGCCTTGTATGCTGAAAGGTTCCCTTCACAGTTTAGTGCCCTTTTAGTGCCCTAGGTTAAAAATGTATTCTGATAGGGTACTCAAGGTCTACAGGGCTGTAATGCTAGACCTTGGGACTATGACTGGGCTGCACTTGCCTACAGTGATACTGGTTATTCCTCCCTCCTTCCTTCCTCTTTAACTTTTTCTTTTGAATCTCTGCATACTATTGCTATACAGTAAGAAAAGGAAGACACATTTCAAACTTAAGAAAATGTTATATTATAGCGCCATTTATTCAAGGAAAAAGTTTAGAGAGACGAAAGAGGTGAAAAATGAGTTGGTGAATACAGTAGAGCACACAGAACATAACTTTTCCAAGGACACAGGATGACATAACACATCTTGACGTTTTTTATGAGCCCACCATATCTCTGCAACCAAAACCTGTTATGTATGGTACAAGAAATAAACTGCAGATGCATATTGCACAACAACAACGATGCCAAAATTCTAGACGGTATTATCAACTTGAGTAGAAGGAAATATATGTCAAAACAGCTGATATAGCACGACAAAAATCAACATAATCAATTGTAACAGAAAGAAAAACCAATTATGTCAGATGTAAAGATAAGCATTTAATGAAATTTATCACCCACTAATGGTGAGACTCTCAGCAAAAGAGAAATAAATATTAAGAAATGAAAATATCTGAATGTTGTATGAAATGATTGCTCCTTGAGAAACTGGGAGGAGCCTAGTTGTCTGCTGACCTCTGAAACCACACCCTGTGCTGCTTCTTATGGTGGGCATACCTACTCCTATTTCATTGTCCTCAACTTTATCTAACCTACTTGTTGCAGCTCCTTGTACCAAATCTCAAGCTGTGGTCTGCCAAAGAATCAACTAGGGAAAACATTTGCTTATATTTATTTCTTATCATACAAACAAAATCTACTATGTAAACTAGTTAAAACAAAATTAAAGGTGAAATACAGTCACATCATATTTGAAAATGTTCTGTTGCATGACTGAAAGTTCGTACCATATTTAAATAACCAATGTTGACCATTTATAAGTGAATTTGTACTTACACTTACAGGTTATTTATTTATAAGCATTTTTTTTCTCTTGGGCCATCTACCTAAGCTTAAAGTGATCTTATGTCTACTTAGTATCAGTGTTGTAAAGAAAGGCTTATTTAAACTCTTTGTGGTAGAAAAATTGTTTGATATTTTTAATTTTGAAGTGCCTAGCCACTACAGACTGATATACAATATTCAGAATATATGAGATTCAGCACATAAGTCCAATGACACACAAGCTGGTCTACAGAGCAAATAAACTTTTGGATTTTGCTGAAGCATGTTTTTCAAAACTTATTGTCAATTTCCTTCATTTCTTTTTGTTGACGCAATGAGTATTGAGTCAGCACTTGAACTTACATTACCTGGGGAGTCAAAAATCAAGGATGGTTAAATTGAAGTATTGATTAATTTGAACCTGTCTTTCCTTATATCTTAATGTTTGATGTCTGCATATTTTCTCACTCTTATTATCTTATACACATTTTTCTACTTTTATTTTACCACATAATGTGGAAGTAACAATTATACTGGAAATGAAAAATGGTCAGATTTTGTAGGAAAATTTTAAGTTTAAAAAACAACTACTTTTCTCAAGAAGTCATAGTCAATACCAATATTTCTTTACTGATCAAAAGTACATACAATATTTCATGTTTTCTGGCTAGACACATGAATGGGATATGACTCAGTGGATAGTAATACTTAAAAATTAATGCATATAATTGATTTTTTGCCCAATAGAGAGCATGGATAACAGATCTGCCAGCTTCTTTGAGTAGCTTTTAGAGTTATGTTTGTGTGTGTTTTTATGTGTGCGTGTTTCATCTACTTGAACTGATTTTCTCAGTTAAAAAAAAAATTCTTGTGTAACAAAAACAATCAAACCAAAATAGAAAACAGAGGATATGGAAACATTAAGGGATTTTCACTTTGTCTACATTAGTGGTAAAATCTCACTGTGTAATAATACCTAGCTTACCGTTGATATAGTTACTTTTCCATTCCTGTGACTTATTACCCAACATCCACAACTTCAGGGAGGAAAGATTTATTTTAGCTTGTAGTTTCAAAAAATCATAGTCCATTGATGGGTGGATTGCTAGAAAATGGTGGAATCACAGGATGAGTCTGCAGCTAGAGGCAAAGACTGAGCAAGTCCTCCAGAGACAGAGATTCTCACAACATGGTGGGGCAGAGGCAAGCCTGAGATGAAGAACAAAGCTAGCACATGATCCTTCAGGTCAAGCCCCAAGAATCTGCCTTTTCATTCCAGGACCTACCTCACAATAATACACAGCATCTACAGGTACATGAGGCTTTTGGGGGAAACTCGAGATCCAAACCACAACATTCAGACCCTGGCGCCAAAAGATTCATGGCCACCTTATTGAGCAAAATGCATTTAGTCCTTCAGCAAGAGTTGCCAGAGTATTAACAGTTCTTGCATTGTTAAAAAAAAAAAAAAAAAAAAATTCATGTCTAAGGTCTCCTCTGAGATGCAAGGTAAACACTTAGCTGTGAGTTCCTGTTAAAACCAGAGTTAAATACTTCCAATATATAATGGCACAGGGTAAATGTTCACATTCCAAATGGGAGGAATAGGAGGATAAAATGCAATCGGAACAAAACCAGTTCGAAATCCTGCAGGGCAAAGGTCAAATTCTACACTTCCGTATCTAGCGCTTGGGGTAAACTGCAGAAAAGTATAAACTCCAAAGGGCTTGGGTGGACCAGACCCTACAGCATGGTGGCTAGCTGCAACCTCCATCCTCTTCTCTCCTTTAGGGTGAATCTGCTCACAGCCTGCAGCTTTCCTCAGCAGACGACCCACGCTCCTGGCTTCTCCAAATTCCTGGGTTCCCCACTGCACCCTTGGCTTCTCCTTTACAACTTCACACATTGCCCTCCCAGGGGCACACTGCTTGGCCTCCGAGGCCTTCCTCAGAAATCTGGGTAGAAGCCTCCATCCATGAACCTACAGCTCTTATACTCTGCAAGCCTATATAGCCACGACTGCAGAGATATTGCCAAAGCCCACCACTGACTTGGGCAGTAGTTTTTGTGCCTTGGAGAAACACTGGACAAGTTCCTGAATTCTTAGATGGTTGAATTCCTGGCAGCTGATCTTTGGCAAATATGTTTCTTTTTGGATCTGGGTACACTTCTGTCTTAGTTACTTTTTCTTCACTGTTACTCAATATCCAACATCCATAAATTTAGAGAAGGAAAGGTTTATTTTAACTCACAGTTTCAGAAGGTCACAGTTCATTCAAGGGCAACAAGCAGCAGTAGAAGTACATGGCAGAGGCAGAGGCGGAGGCACCGCCTCCACATCACACACAGGAAGCCAAGTCAAGTCAAATTGAGACTAGTCCTCCAAGGAAGGCAGGAAGCAGCTTACAAATCCTTCCAGGTCTCATCCTAGTGACCAGCCCCTCCTTGATCGAGGTGTGGAAGGCGTGGTAAGCCCCCATTACACACCTATAATCCAATTTACATGCATGTACTTAAATTTATATGCCTATAATCTGCCCCTCCAGACTAGGCCCCAATCTCCCAATGGCACACGGTTCCATAGACAATCTATAACATTCAAATACATGAGACTTGTCTTAGTTACTTTTTCATTGCTGTGACTCAATATCTGACATATACAAATTTAGGTGGAGAAAGGTTTATTTTAGCTCACAGTTTCAGAAGGTCAACATCCATTCAGGGGCAGCTGGCAGCAATGGAAGTACATGGCAGAGGCAGAGGTGGCAGAGGAGCATTAATTCTATTTTAATCTACCAAGAACATTCCTAAATTTTTGCATCATTAGCAATAGAGTTGTAAAACATGTAAACACTTGTGGAACTACAACAGACAAACCCACAACGGCAGCTGCAAGCTTCAGCACGCCTGTCACAGCAACTAATTGATTAATTAAACAAAAAGCCAACAAGGACTTAAGCAGAAGTCAACACCACCATCACTGGAGAATCTAAGAAAAAATATTTAGCAAATATACAAAAAAATAGAAAAAAAATTCATCACATCCAAGGATCCGGAAAACATACTAATATAGATCATACCCTACACCATTAAAAACAAAACAAAACAAAACAAAACAAAAAACCTGTTGGACTACAAAGAAATCAATAATAATAGGAAAACCTCCAAACAGTGGGACATTCAAATAATCCATGAGTGAGAGGTAAACACAGAGAATTAAAAAAAAAAAGAATTGAATTGCATGAACATAAAAGTAAAACATATTAAGAATTTATTCAAAAATATTTTGTGTTGTTGAAAAAAGTGCTGAGAGTGACTTTTACAGAACTAACTGTATATGACAGGAGTCATAAAAAACTAAAAACCACCTTAAAAACTTAAAAGTGCAAATTATAGCCCATGTAATTAGAGAAAAGGAAATTACAAAGAGTTTAAATGAACAAATTTGAAACAGGAAAAGCAATGGATGAAACAAACTAGAGCTATTTATTTGGAAATAGGAAGCTGATGTAGACATAAAATAGCACAAATATATTTGTGTGATTTATATTTAAAAGAATGAAATGCAAAACAGTTCATCAAAGAAGCTAGGCATGGTGGCACATGCCCACCATCCCACCACTCTCTAGGCTGAGGCAGGAGGATTGTGGAGTCAAAAGCCAATCTGAGTTATAGAGTGAGTGCAGGAGCAGGCTGGGCGTCAGATTGAGGCCTTGTCTCCAGGAAAAAAAAAAAAAAAGGTCACCATAGAGAACATAGACTTTTCAACAAATGAAGAAAAAATATATCCATAATACTTTTGGAAACAGACAAAAGTAGAAAATCTCCAGAAATGAGGTCGAGGCAGAATTTTTTAGACATGAAGAACTTTTCTTTGGAAGATGATCATAATTGAATTTTATTAAATGGAGTCTCTATCTGTCCAGGTCATTCTAAAGAGCATGAAAAAGTAAAGTAAGAATTATGATTAAACACTTGTGAATAATTATTTGACAAAGAGCTAGCTCAAACTCAGAATGATAAAGAAATAATTGACTCAAAAATGGGCAAAGGACACAGATACTTCACAAGGAGGATGTAAATGTATATTGAGAACACGCCCAGGACACGGTGCTTGATATTGTTAGATTTTACCGTTTATAACATTACATACTGAAATATTGTAAAATGTCACATAAATCACAATGGTTAAAGTAGAAAATAGAGAAAGCAATGATGGAAGTAGGAAACCGGACACACATTGTTGGTGAGAAGGTAAAATCGCTTACCTAAGTTGGAAAACACTGCCACGGTTATTTAAAAGCATAAACTTTCAGTTATGATATCCACTATCAATTACACTATTGAATAATTGCTTCAGAGAAATGAAAATTTGTTTACTCCAAAACCTGTATATTAATCTTTACAGCTGCTCTCTTTGTAACAGTTCAAAAATAGAAACATTAGATATCATTCAAAAGATAAATTATCAAACAAAATATGGCTCATCAGCACCATGTATCAACCCTCAGAAGACAGCACTCAGTACTGACGGATGCAACCCTACAGATGAGCTGCCAGAGAATAACTCTGCTGACTGTATTAGTTTCAGTTCTTTCAAAAGGCAGAATTTACAGAAATTATAACAAAAAGGATCTATTTGGAAGGCTTACAAATCAGAGGATAGAGATAGTCCAAGATGGCGTCCTGCACGAACAAGAACTGGAGTGTCCAATGGCCGCTCAGCTGTGAAGTACAGCTCCCATGCAGTATTGTAGGACAGTTGGCGAGAGTCTGCTGCAGATTTTGGTTGTTCAAAGAACAATGGCAAAACTGAAGACTGAAGATCAGAGACTAAAGATCAGCAACAAGCAGACAGGTGCAAGTTGAGACTGGAGTGGATCTGTGATTAAGACCTGCAGCATGTAGCAAGTCTGTGTCCCTAGACAACTGCCAAGGAAGGAACTTATCCACAGGAAGAAACTGTAACAATCTTTCTTCATTCCTTTTATACCATTTGAATTCCTGTTGGGCCTCCCACATTCACGTGAGTGTTCACTCATTGGGTGGCCCACAAATCATTCACATTCTAATCCAGGCTGGTTCTCAGTTCCCAGTCTAGGTGTAGTCCCCAAACCCTAATTCAGGTATGGTTCCCGATTGCCTCAAATTGACATAATCTCTCCAGTGGTCACACAGACTAACAGGAGCTAATCTCAAATATTTTATACAGTGAATTCTGTTCACAGAATTACATACAGAAACACAGCAAGGTTGCATAAGGCTGCAAGGGGCTGCACAGGGCTGTAGACAAGATAGTCAGGGATCTGGCCAGAAGAGAGAAACAAGAGCTGTCCTGGAGGTAAGAAAGTGCCTGGGCAAAGGCCTGCGACTTTGTACCATGTTCTTGTAGATTGCTATGACCAGTAGAAACTAGTGAAAGCACACATAGGGCTTTTTTTTTTTTTTTTTTTTTTTTTTTTTTTTTTTTTTTTTTTGGTATTATTCTTGTAACAGTAAATGAGTTTAAGACTCACTCCAAGAAAATAGTGTAATTTCTAAAAATTCAAATTTTGGACCATAGAACACATATTAACACATTAGTTATCTAAACAGTTATAGACCTGATAAACCACAATTGACTTACCTTTTTTTCCATTTTTGTTTTGAAACAGGATCTCTCTCTGTAGTTAAGACTGGTCCTGAACATACGATGTAGATTGGGCTGGCCTCAAATACATGACAATCCTCCTGCCTCCTTCTTCCAAGTACTAGGATTACCGGTGTGTGCTACCATATGCAGCTTACTGGCTTGTTTTTGAAGACATCTGTTATTAATGAACATTAGTGTTCATTTATTAATTAAAATGTCATTAATTCATAATAGTTTTATCTTTGTACTTCAGGTTTATTTGTAATAATGGCATATGCTTCTTTTGAAATTTACCCTTCTAGTTAATTTTGGTTAATTGTGCAAATAAACAAAGATTTTGCCTGTAGCCGATTCTCTTTGGGATATAAAAAATAATGTTTACTCTGAGAAAAATGAATTTTAACTAGTTTTATTTGTTCTTTTCTCTTGAAACCTGAGATTTCATTTCCAAAAGCAGCTTGAAATACAGATATCAAAGGTAATTCATCTGGGTGTTTCCTTTCTACCTGAAGCAAGAGACCAAAGTATCATTTTTCATTAGCCCAGAGTTTATTGTCAGGGTTCAATTTGTCACAAACAATAATACATACCTATTTATTAAATAGAAATCAGATACCTGAAAATGTACAAAATGTAAGTATTTCATTGTTTATCCATTAGCTAATAGAGTCATGAAATGCATTAAAACAATGCTTCTTTTATTAGTAGCTGCATAGCAAACCATTTTTGAAGGCAAGAAACCGAATGACTTAGTGTTGTAGTTTGGGTCCAGAGTGTCCCACAAAATCCCTATGTGCCTCTGAGTTCTGTGTACTGTTGGGAGGTGGGGCCTAACAGGTAAAGGTGGGTGCTTCGTGACCACAAAGGGTAATACTGCTCTTCTTCTGAGGCTTGTCTCTGTTTTGCCATGCCATGAAGATTTGTCTCCAGGTCCATCTCTAGGCCCATTCTACCCTTTATAGAGACCTGCCTGAAAATAGACTGTGACCTTCTAAAACCCTACACTAAAATAAACCTTTCCACCCTGAAGCTGTGGGTATTGGGTATTCTGGCCCCACCCCCCCCCAAAAAAAAAAAAAAGTAAGTACGACATGAATTAATATCATGAGTAGGATTGTTGCTATGACTTTACTGACTGTGTGGCTTGGAAACCTTTGAAACTTGTTTGCAAGAGGAGCTTGGAAAGGTTTGACAAGCTGGCTGGAGAAGCCTTTTAGTGGTCTCAGCTAATCTTGATGGGAGATTCTGGTTGGAGCTCAGAAAACCAGAATGCTGATAGAATTGTGGATTGGAAAGGCCAGGCTCAAAAACTTTCAGTGAGGAAGGAGAAACGTATTGGAAAGTAATCTAAAAGCCATGAGTGTTACACTATGACAGGTTTGTTGGCATTTTGCCCTTGTCCACAGACAGCGCGAAACTGAGATTAAGTGGTGGCTTACTTAATCCACTGAAGGAATCTTCAAGGCAACCCACTGTTCACACTGTCAAGTGGGTACCGCTTGTAGCTTTTAACCTACTTTATGGTAAAATGCAAGAAAAAATGAAAGAGAAAAATAATATGAAAAATTTGCTGGGCCAGAGTAAAATGGCCTGCAGCGGTGAGGCCAAAGAGCAAAGGAAAGTTAAAGAGATTAGCATTAAAAAGAAATGAAGTATTTGAAAGCAGGGCTATAAAAATACTTTCTGAGGAAATGTCAGGAGCGAACAACACCCCATTCTTTATCAACTCAAGAGTGGAGAAGCAAAAGACTTTGCTTCGATAAGTGTACCACAGGGCATGCTGTAGTGCCAAAGAGAGAGCCACCTGGAGTTCACTCATATAAAAACTTGACGGCTTCTAGAGCATTTGTTCAAAGGCATCAGGGTACTGCTCAATTCAATGGTAGACCTCAGCAATGTCCACGTGGTCCTGATTTTATAGGATTGCAGATTACAATAGTTGTGGAAATATGCAGACTTCTACCCAAATTTCAGATGTAGCCTTGGAGATCAAGCAGTGTGGTCGTGGAATGCAGTTTATAAAATTATAAAAAGAAGCCTAAAGTGCACTGGAGACTCCAAAAATTTGGAAAAAGCCAGGAGCATGGATAGTTCCCAGAGGAAGGATGCAGACTCTGGGTGGAGCCTACCCAGGGGAGAGATCATGAAGTTTACAGCAGGAAGCAATACTGTGGGGGTGGAGTTACTGTTTGAAGCCCACATACACCACAATTTACCCCGAGTTCTTAATGTGGGACTATGGGATTTAACCCTTTCCCTGTGAGATTTAAAAATTGTTTTAGCACAATTGCTTTTTATCCATCTATTCTTCCCTTTTGGAATGTGAATTTTGGAGCCGGGTCATTTTATTTTGGAGGTGCTTAACTCTGGCTTTCACAGGAGTTTGTCTTGAGTCTCAGGGGAGACTTTGGACATGTACAATTTTAGCAGTTCTGGAACTGTGAAAACTTTGGCAACTCTTAGAGAAGGACTACATGCATTTTGTGTAAGGAGATGGACAAGATTGTTTTGGGGGCCAGGGGCAAAATGGTGTGGTTTGCATCTGGAGTGTCTCCTAAAAGCCTCACATACTACACATACTGCATACTGTTGGGAGCTGGGGCTGAGCTGGAAGGGGCAGATGCTTTGGGTTTGACCTGAAAGGGTAGCTGTGCCCTTCCTCTAGTGCTTGGCTCTGTTCTGCCATGCCATGAGGATCTGTCTCCAGCTCCAGTTTCAGCCCCATTCCACTGTTTCCAGCCACCTAGCTGTGAATGGACTGTGACACTCTGAAACTGTGAGCTAAAATAAATCTTTTCTGTATAAAGTTGTGAATATCAGAAATTCTGTTGCAGCAATGAAAAAGTAACTAGACATTGAGAGAAGAACATATTGTCTTCTTTACAGTTTCAGAGTTTCAACCTTTAAGGTTATTGACTGAAAGTGTGACCTCACATCAATCCAATATACTCCCTGCTCAATACTTGCAATACCATTAGAAAGGTTATAAGTTTTAAGTATTTTTTTTTGATTGGAGACATACATGCATGTACTTGAGAACAAATGTCTCTATAACAATCTATTTGACATGTACCATCTCTATTCTAGTCCATAAATACACTAATGATAGGCACTTAGAAGCTGCCTGTTCCTGTGAAGAAAAGTTCAGGTATTTCCCAGACAATGTTTTTTGTTCTGCAATCCGAATTATTGGTTTCATCCACACAAAGAGCACATGTTTTGTTATAATATCAATGTCTCTAACTTGTAAATACTTATTTAGAGATTTTAAAAGACAATATGTAAACTTTGGAGTAAAAAAGTAAAAAGTCCTTAAACTACTTAAAGAAAGGTTTCTATTCTTGTAAACCTACGTCCAATGCATTCTTGCTGTCTGAGGTCAAAAAGAGTCAAATAAATGAGACTGATTTTCTAAACTTCAAGTAATAATTTTTAAGACGATATTATTTTAAAATGGCTATGCTGATTTATTTTGCTACAGAGCACTCTTCACCTCCAACATCAAATCTATTTAATTATTGCAATAAAGGTCACAAATTTTGCTGTACTTATACCAAACAAAAAGCATAAACCCATCATCAGATAATAATAATAAAAGTTTTGCCTGAATTTCAAGTTCACAGGTTGAATATTTCTAATTACTTTCATCTTCACATAAAACATTTCGCTAATTTAAAATTAGAATTCAGACATGAAGGACTTTGTCTCCTCCAGGCTTTTCCAGACCAAATTAGTAAGTACAATTCAAATCATCTTTCACCTTCTAATCTTTGAAAATCTAATCAAGCAAATGTTTGCCTCCCAATATCATGTTATCACATCAAATACATCTTATTGTCAGTTTTCATATTTTTGTAAGTTCAGTAACTTTTGTACACAATTTAAGCAACATGTTACCTGCCGGAGAAACTTTTACTTTCAAGAATCCCTCGGATATACTCACGACCTGTGTTGCCACATGAAATAAGTTACAAGGTGTCACTTCCTAAAATAACAAGTAAGTATATTCATTGGAAATTGATTTATTTTTAAAAGTTGAGTTTATAGTTTCTTATCCCTAATATCAGATCTCTCATGAGAAATCACTTGTCTTTTCAGCATATTTCTTGGAAAGGTTAATATTAAGGTTAAAGAAAAAAACTGAGTGCTTCAGCACGGAGTATCCTTTCATCTGCTGAAAGTGAGGCCACAGAAAATAATTTCAAAGTATAACCCTGGAAAGGACTGATTTATAGAAGATGTGTAGCTCAGTAGTTGCCAGAAAGCTTATGTAAATTTTCTATTTACACTTAACAAATACAGAAATAATGTTTAAAAAAAGAAAGGGCTATATAAAGTGTAAATGTCTACAAATTCATAAACATTTTTAAGAAATTTCTCATCAATAATATTGGCATTTAAAATACCAGCAAAGTGTGTCTCTCCATGGATGCATTGATGTATATAATTTCTTTTATTTTTCCAATTTTATGAGGCCTAATAAGAAAGTCCATCTGTTTTGGACTTCAGAAAAAAAAATAAAAGACAAGTTCTCTTGATTTTTGGTCTGGTTTTGATCTATGCTATCAAAGTTTACAACTCAGGATGCAGGTCAGATCCAGACATGTATTGAAATTTGTGTAGTCTCAGCAGTATGTCCTAGGAAGCTGAGTGATTTTACTGGTTTACAGTACATTGTTTTGTAAAGTAATTGTAAAGATAACATGTGATGGATTTGATCACTCACTATACACTTTCTTTTTTTGAGACAGGGTCTTGCTCTGTAGCATGGCATACACTCTTTCTTCAGAAAGATTTAATAATCTTGAAAAAAGCTTCAACCAATTATTCCACAGAGTGTTGGTGACTACTTTCCTCAACAGACGTGACTCCACTTCCTTTCAGCATGTATGTGGTTGTCATTGCTTCTACTTATTTCTCTGTCTTCTCTGACATTTTTTGAATATTTTCTGTCAGTGCCTGTCCATTTCTTCCTCCAAAACAGGACAAGATTTCTGTGCCAATGTCCTTATCCTTTCCCAAGTATTTTACCCTGTTTTATCCCCAGAACTCTGCCCACACAATGAAAATTAAGGCTTCCAACAAGAGTGGAAAGTATCAGTGCACTGAACAACGCAGTTCATAAAAATATAAGGAAAATTTTATTAGATTACTATTGCTGTCACAAAAAAAAATTAACACGCGTTGGAGGACAAAACAACAGACATTTAATAGTCTACCCTTCCATAGGTTAGAAGTCTGTTATAGAACTAAAGTCAGGCTGTTGACAGTGCTGCATTACCTCTAGAGGCATTCGCAGAGGAATATTTTTTCTTTGTCACCCATAAGGCCATTTATAAAACCGTAACAGGACACTATCTTACTCATGTTAAAAATATAATCATTAGAACAAAGCAAAAAACAAAAATTATGGTCAAGGATATGAAGAGAAAGGCACTCTTATATATTGTTGGTGGTTATGCATTAAAACAGCCACTATGGAAAAAATTATAAGTGTTTCCAAAAAAACTAATAGTACAACTTTTGTATGATCAAGTTTTCCTACTTTTCATTGTCTATCCAAAGGAAATCAACACATTAGAGGTATCTCCCAGCTATCATTACCTGTATTGCTACTGAAAATAGCTAAGATATTGACTCAGCTTCAGGGCTCATCAATACATGAATGGATTAAACAATTTATGTATATGTACAAATGAATATTATTCAGCTATAAGTAAGATTAAAACCCTGCATTTGTAGAAAAATAGATAGAAGGAAAGGACAGAATGTTTGGTAAAATAAGGTAGACAGCAAAAGGCAATTGCTACGTATTCTCTTTCACATGTGAAGCTAAATATTGACTCAGAAGGAGAGTAGTGACTATCAGAGAAAGAGAAGGGCATGTGTGTGGGGTGGGGATGAATGGTGGGTAAAGAAATTTAGCGAGGTGAAATCTGTATGCATGCATGAAAATAGCACACGGAGTTCCACTTAAATATACAATTGATCCATAGTAAGTTTTTAAAAAGCTAACCATATGCCTTGGCTTGTGATTCCTTCCTACTCAGCACTGAGGCCAACAATAACGCATCTCTGTCTAGTCTTTCATAGCTGCCTACTTTAAACTCAGCTGGATTTCAGAGGCAGACATAGCTCTTAAACTGTACGATCTCACGTGACAACATTTGTCCCACCTAGATAATCCAGTATAACATCCCCCGCGACGTTCTAAGCTTCTAGTCACATCCTAAAACACCACTGCCATGTGAGGTAGTGTATTATGCTTAAGGTTACAAGGATGAAGACATAAATATTCTTTGGGGCCAATACCCTGTTTATTAAAAGCATCATACATTTGCAAATAACAAATTGGAAATGAAAGTTTTACAGACACACACACACACACACACACACGTGTGTGTGTGTGTGTGTGTGTGTGTGTGTGTGTGTATACCCACATTTATCTGAGGTTTCCTTTATATATTTCAGTCCAATCTTACCTAATGCCCCCTCTCCTATATCAGCTTCTTCAATTCCAAAGACACTAAATCCATCCCTTCCCCAAAGAGTCGCTTCCAGAAATCACAAGCTGCTGCTCACTGTATTTTTCTCTTACTCTAAGAATTATTATTTAACAATTATCTCATTCCTGTGATGCTGAATCCTGCCTCATTCTCTAGAAAACTTACTAGAACTTTTATTGCACTATATCAGGAAAGATTTTTATTCCACAAAATGCTTTGAAAATAGAAAAAATATAGATGCTTCACATTTAATTTGTATCAGTGTTGAGTTACGGTGCTTGCTAAATTTAAACATTTTTCAGTAAAGAGATCAGGAGAACCTCCTTTTCAGCTTTAGTATCTTGCTTCCATCCCTTAAGTCATTGATAATTCAGATGGATAAATTAATTGGTAAGATGAGTGGCACTTGATTTATAGCTAAACATATGATCAAGATGCACTAATAGTTCTTTGAACAAGGGTGAGTTATTCAAACTATCTTATTTCCACTACTTCATAAAATAGAATAGATAAAGCCTGTTTTCTTACATTGTATTTGTTTGCAGAACCTGATAAGAGTTTAAAATATTTAAATTACCTTATTAGAAAATGCAATCAAGTTGAAATAATTATTAAAATAATCATAATTCCAAATACAATTTATTATGTATTTAATTTAAAAGATAAGACAAACTATATTTTTTCATTGTTAATAGAAAAAAGCCATTTCTCTTGACTGGTTCATTGTCTTGTATTAAAGCAAATACAAAAAATTATAAAGAAAGTGTAAAGATAGGCTGAAACAAAATATGCATATATAAGTTTATATGAGCAGAGGTTAAATTTGTTAAGAAATGTTAATACAATATTGATAAATCCAACATTTTCCATAATAGTGACCACTTACTAAGTGTAAAAGGTGAATTATGTATTAAGAAATATTTGAAAACTCTTTTATTAACACTCAAAATTAGCTTATGATTGAAATAATGCTATTTTACATGAATAAAGACCAAAGAATTAATTTGCAAAGAGACGTATCAACAATCTGGAAGCTATACCGGTATTCAATCACTATGTCAAGATTTAAATCAGGCCTACATTTGAGGCTTGTCCCCTCGCCAGTTTTCTTCCTAAAGAGGTCAGACAGAATCATGTGGTTTAAACCCACAATTTGAGACAACCCAGTGCTTCACCAATATTAGACACCCTGCTCGAAATGTTCTTAGAAAATTGATTTTTAAAAAATAGGTTCTTTTATGATTTCTCAAGAGCATAATTATAATATAACAACATGATGAGACAAAACGCACAGGGAAAAATATAGTCAGGTTTCAATGACTCAAGTTACAAAAGGATGCAGTATTTACTATTTAATTTATACTTGAATTTTTAGTATTCTTTTAAGATCCGAACTATTATATAAATTGTTACTCACCTGACGGCAGAATTTGCAATAATTAAAATTCTAGAAGACAGTTTTAAAACTGAATACCAACTTTGACCCATAAACATCAAAGATATATATTCCAGATGCCTGTGTTTATGGCTTCAAGCATCAGTCTGGTTTCATTAATCAGAATTGCAAATTGAGTTAAATCAGCTTTTCAACTAACAAAATATTTGGCATTAAAATAATTTTTAACTTTGTAATGTAACTGTTAAATTTCAAAACAGTACCTGGGACAATCCCCATTTATCACTTGATACTATTAAATGAAATAATTTGAAAACTCTCAAACTTTTAGAGTAAAACAGATTATGATTCAAAAGATTTTCTAAGATATGACTCCAAGCTCCTCTGTAGTCTTAGGTGGCCTTAATGTCTCTGTTATGGTTTGAATCTGGAGTGTCCCCCAAAAGCCTCATGTTCCTATGAGTACTGTGTAGATTTGGGAGGCGGGCCTTGGCTGGAAGGGGGCAGGTGCTGGAGGGGTGTGGACTGGTTCCACCCTTTCTCCCAAGCTGGAAGCTTCAGCCACACCATGCAGTTTCACCATTTTCCACCACCCACCCATGAATGGACAGACTTTTGAGACTGTAAGATACAATGAATCTTTCCTCCCTAAGTTGTGGACATTAGGTATTGAGTCACCACAATGGAAAAGTAACTAAGATAGTCTCTAACCCAGCTATCCATGTTTCCTTCGATTACATGGACTTTCCATGCACACTCTTGTTTCCACGTCTTTGTGTATTTCATTTTTCTGATTAACATTTCCTTTACTATAATGTGTCTGTGTAACTTGCATCGTATAATTCCCAACCTCAAAATGACATTTTCTAGCAAACATTTGGATGGTTCTGCATTCCTATCACAGTTGTGAATATGCTGAAAACCAGATAATGAGCGAGGTTCTTTCAGCAGGGTGGTGATTCAGAGGTGAATAAAATCATCCAAATACTTTATAGTTTTCATATTTTAGAGCAGCTCTTGCATAAATGGACTGATGAATTAGTTTAGTTTTCATGAATATGTTGATGAGATTTCTCCTAAAAGATGTGTTTAATGACCTTACTATACTATAAGTTTAATAAACATAACTCCTCTAGAGAAAGCCACTGATGACATTTACTATACTTATATCTTTGAAAGTCTTTATGATTTCATGGGGAAGAGTATGGTGATTACTTTCCCAATTACTGGGATATGGTACAATGGATGAGGTCTCTGTTATCCTCACACCCTTTCTTTCTCCTAAGTCTGATCATCATACCTGGGAAGTAAACGTTTCCAAGCTTTCATATCAGAATCTGTCGATCAATGAGTTTCCTTTTGCAAAGGATTATTACTGAAGTAATTATCTTTATGACTAATTCTATTCCTCATTCTTTCTTACCATGACTGAGTTTACACATCACTGTCAATAATAATCGCTGTTAAGCACACAGCTCATATTTCCAAGGAGTGAACATTTTATGGAACCTTCATCTAAACTGCTGACCTATCATTTCTGAGCAACAGTTGGTGAAATTAGTCCTGTAACTCGCTGGCAATTTTAAGCGTTCTGAAATGTCTGTTTCATGCACAGAAAGTACACCTGAGTGCTGAGGAGGACTAGCGGAAGTAGAGAAGTGATCCCTGTCTCTGTGTGCTTTTTCTATGCCTGCGTTAATCACACGAATACATAAGGAAGGGTCACCAGTGAAGAGACTATTCAAAGGCAAACATGTGTGATCACATGATCCAGCCAAAATAAAATGTGCCTTGTAACTGGGCCAGAAAAACAAAATGCCTGCTATCGAATAATTAGTGGTAAATGAGGACAAAGGACAAGCAAAAAGTAGACTTGTCAGAGCCACGAAAGACAAATTCAGCATAATGCATCCTGTGGAAAAAAATCTGCATATGTACATTGTAATTCCAGGGCTTAATTCTTATTTTCTGTAAGACCAGAAGTTATTATACAGAAATACACGCAACTTCCTGCAAACAACAACAGCTATTTGCAGTATCATCAGGGCTGTTGATTTCCTTTAATCAGACATATTCTAGTCCATGCCCAAGTTAATCCCTTTAGAGGGCTGATTTACAGTCCTTCATACCTCCTCAGCAGTCTCTTTCCTGTAATCATAACTTTCTCTGATACTGTTCCTAACTGCAGAATCATTCACATCTCATCATGTGCACTGAAAATAAATAAATGAGCAAATAAATACATATCTTGAGATGATCTATGGGAAACAAATGCGGAGGGATTTCTTGGAATGCATGCAGTGGAAATATCTATATGATTTTCTTGGCTGATTGACATCAGAAATTCATACAAAATTTCATGAGTCAAAAATTATATCATTTAGGTACAACAACAGGAACCATGACAAAAATTAATGCCAAACTAATAAGATAAGTGAAAATTAACTGACTTCATGCAAAGCCCTGATTAAATCCTTCTTAAAACATACAGGCCGTATTCTTGGTTGGGTTACTGCTTCCCAGCAGTTTATAATTTAAAGCCCTGGTCCCAGAATACAGGGCCGGGAGGTAGCAGATCCTTTGGGAGAAGGTGCAAGTGGGGGGGGGGGGGGCTAAACTTTTTTGGGGTATGTGATAAAATGAGATGGTGATATGTATCTTTCTCTCTCTCTTTCTCTCTCACTGAAGAGGTAATTTTTTTTCCAGGTGTGGGGCATGCTGTCACCATGACAGACCCAAAGCAGAAGGGATGGTGGATCACGTTCTGGACTCTTCAGTGCTACAGTCTAAAAAACATTTTCTTTGTAAATTGCTTATCTTAGGTGTTTTGCTTTGATGATGACTAATACAAGCCATTTTATCATTACCTGTAAAATGACAGGGTGTACTTGGAATAAAATTCAGAGGTGCACATTGCCAAATAAAGCAGAATGCGTTATTACGTTGCTATCGCAAATCAAGAAAACTAAATGAGGTAGATTAACTGATGATACCTAATTATTAGAAAGTAACAAATAGAAAACAAAATCACTTCACAGTTCAAGAGATTTACAGAAATTTCTTATAAAAGTAGAAAAGTATATACATGTTCATGACATCAACCAAAACTAAGAAGTAAAGTATTTTGGAATATGAAATGATACAAACTCAAAATTTAGAGAAAATATATGACAATGGTACAAACTAATGTCAACGTATTAAAATAAAATCTCATTGAATGTTATCTAGGACAATACATACGACAAAATCAAGTGAAGCACAAAATTAAAAACTAACCCATGCTATACCCTTCTACCTTTTTCAGAAATCTCCATCCAAAATTAGCAGTGAGACCACATGATATTCAAACAGGCCATTTGTGAGCGTTCTGTTTGGGCTGACTTGACCTTTCAACTCTGACAAAGATGCAAAGCTGAGCTGAGCTTGGCTGTGAGGAAATTTTTTAGTGCAGATGGTTTTTGTCTTTTAGGAAGTGGAATCAAAGCAGAAGATTGAAATCATAAGTAAGTACTGGGCATGCCTCCCTGAGTAGGAGAACCGCCTGTTTTATTCAACAGTGCACTGTATTTTCCTCTACTATCTTTTATATGATTACAGTCAAATCTTTAGAGCTGTGTCTGTTATTAACAGCACAATGAATTTTTATTTTGCTTTAAATTAGCAATTATGATTTTGAGAAAGTGAGTTTTTATTTTTTTCACATATCTCATTTCCAGTAGGTTTCATTCTTGTGTACAGATTCAAGTTTGCATCAAGCACTCTTTTTCTTTGCACACAAAACTTCCTTAATACTGTATGTAGCATAAGCGTAAAGGCAGTAAATTCGTCTGGCTTTTCTTAATGTGAAAAAAAAAGAAAAGGTAAGATAAGAAGCCGAAGTGGGTGTTAGGTTTCTCCCTTACTAGGAGTAAGAATTTGAGTCAGTGTCTCTCACATTCCTTTATTTCTGTCTTCAATTTTGGAAAAATTAAATGAGTAGAAGATTAAATTGTCTAAATTTTTGAAATTTTAGTACAATTTAAGTTGCTCAGGATTCATGTAGTATTTGCAGCTTTGAGAGAGGAAATTCAGCTTTATTTGAAGAAACAAGTGCAATTTACCCAATTAAAAACTAGATTAAAGTAAATTCTATAGTGAAATGTATATGATGATGATGAATATATATATGCATAATATATCCATATTGATATTCACATATGTAATATTTATATATGACATGTCATTTAGATACACACATATTCACCCATATATATATATATATATATATATATATATATATATATATATATATATATTTTTTTTTTTTTTTTTTTTTTTTTTGAGTCAGAGTCTTACCCAGACTGGCCTTAAACTTGCAAAAATCTTCCCACCTCAGCGTTTCAAGTACTGGGATTATTGGAATGGGCCACCATATTGAGTTAACACATACTACTATTTTATCATGATAAAACTCCTAACATGTATTTACCCTCTACAATACTTTTGAATTGTCTATCACGTGTTTTGTGACAAATCTCTAGCACTTTGAATCTTATGTGTCCAAAACACTATCCCCACTCTTCAACTCATTTCCTCACTTCTACACACACTGTCGGTTGACATTCTGTTTTCTGATTTTACATATAACTTATTCTTAGACTGCTGCAATAATCGATACTTTGTGATTATCATATTTCAGGTAGCACAATGGCCTCAATATTACCCTGCACAGTTTTAAAAAGCAAGACTTGTTTAAATTCAGTCTTCTTTCTTTTTTATGCATCTGCTGATTTTCTGTTTCTGCCTGATTCAACACTAGCTTGTTATATGCTGGGGGGTTTAGTTCCCCAGGATTATGCAATCTATGAGTACACATTTTTTGTAGCAACCTTCAAAACACTTCTTCCTCCTGTTGCATTTATTGAAGTGTCTCTCTACCCCTTTCAATTCTAATTGTTTAAAGTCGTCCTTGCTTTAATTTTCATTTTTGTTCATCTTTTCTAAAAATTCAAATATTGATTTCATTGATTTTTATTGTTTTCTATCTTTTGCCCCTTTTATAATATTCATATTCTTTTATTTTGCCAACTGTTGCCTTATTTTTTAAATATCTCCCTGTTGTATAAAGTTCAGAACTTCTTTTAAAAAACATTCACCTCTGTAAAATCATCTTAATACTGCTTTTTCCTGCATGTAGTTACTTTAAGTGTGCCATATTTTTGGCTTTTATTTTTCATTAGATAAATTCTAATTTATTGTGATATTTTCTTTGACCAACTTACTAATCAAGAATATGTTGCTTAATTTCTACACAGTTTAGAATTTTTCAGTGTCCTACTGATAGGGATTTTCATTTCATTCTTGTATTGATGAGGGTGTATGGGCATCCTGCATGTCTGCCAGATCTATTTGGTGGATGGTCATATGCCACCTGCTGTTCCTTTATTGACCTTTTTTTCTGTTTATTCTATTGTAAGAAAATAAGTGATTTAATTGTTCTATCATTCACTGTCACCAATTCCACCATTATTCACTTGGCATAGCTGCATGTTCTTGGGTGACATGCACATACAGTTGTGGTTGCTGTTGAAGAAAGAATTTAAACAAGTCTTGCTTTTACACTGTCACATAGTTTGATAGAAAGTAGCTGAATATATTTAAAAGAAATGATTTAACTATGTTTTCTACAAAAGACTCACTTCAAAGGGAAAAGGGGAAAAGAATGACCAGGTACTCCACAACAATTTTAACCAAAAGAGTACAAAGCTGGTAGTACAATAAGCCTTGACTTTTAGTCCTGATATCACCTAATGATTAAGGTGAATTATTAAGATTTTCAGTTTTGTTTCAGCACTTTGAATATTAATTCAACTCTATGGCCCATAACACTTCTTCCGAGAAATCAGCTGATGACCTTAACAGCGGCTTACTAATAGTCAGGAGTTCCATTTTCCTGCTTTCATAATTATTTTGACTTTTAATTATTTTATACAATTGTTTTTGTGGTGACCTGTGGTGAGTTTATCCTAAGTATAGTCGTTATAGCTTCTAGAATATGGAGGTACATGACTTATTTAAATTTAGTTTCTGGCAATTTTTTCTTAAAATAAGTTTTCTTATCACTTTTCTTTTTCGTATTCATTTAAATTTCTACATGCACAGATTGGACAGCTTCAATGGTATACCAGAAGTCCTGCAAGTTTTCTTCACTTTATTCTACTTTTTTAACCTCCTCTAATTCAATTTCCAATGACCTGTTTTTAGGTTCACTAATTTCTTTGCTTGACCAAAACTCATGTTTAACACCTCTAGTGAAGTTTTAAATTTAGTTTTTGTATTTAATTCCAAGGTTTGCTATTTTTGTAATTTAGAATTTTCTTTACTACTCAGATTTTCGGTTGAGCCTTTTTTTCTGACTCTGTCTATATTCTTTGCAGACAACTGACCTTTTTTAATAGTCACTTTGAATTTTCTTCAGATAATCTATTTTCACTGCTTTTAGTTTTCTTCTGAGTAATTACTTTGTTCCTTTGGTGTTTTCAGATTTCCCTGTTCATTCGGAAGTGTCGGGACCTGAGGGTCCCTGGTTATCATTGGTCACCAGCGACCAGGAACTATCAAAGAGGAACAGGGTCTCGAGTGGCATGAGTACAATGGAATCAAATCCAGGAGGCTGAATTAGTGTTAAGAGCACATTTATTGGAGGTGAGAGCCAAGCTTATAAGCAGTTTAAGGGAGGTGGGTCAGCCAGGGTAACAGGGCAAGTGTCATTGTCTTAGTTACTTTTTCGCTGCTGTAACTCAATACCCGACACCCACAAACTTAGGAAAGGAAAGGTTTATTTTAGCTCGAGGGTCACACAGTTCATTCAGGGGTGTCCAGCAACAATTGAAGTACATGGCAGAGAGAGAGGTGGAGGCAGCTTCCCCAGACAAACAGCAAGACAAGCTGAGGCTAGTTGAGACTAGTCCCCCATCCTCCAGGAAGGCAGGCGCAGCTTAGGTATCCTTTCAGGTCTCCGCCCAGTAACAAGTCCCTCTGCATCCAGGTGTGGCCACTACACACCGTTAATCCTAACTTAATTGTAATCCACCCCTCCAGACCAGACCCCAATCCACCAACATCACATGGTTCAATTAAAATACATGAGCCTTTTGGGGGACACTCCAGATCCTAACCACAACAGTCATTTACTAATTGGAGGGATTTGGGGATTGGAAAGTTTCCTAAATTGCATGATTTTTGGTAAGGGTCTGAAATCAGGGAAAATTAGGAATTTGGGTATGATGCAACCTGAGCTGTGGGCCATCCTGGGCCTGGAATAAGAGGGAGGGGCTCCATTCCTGCTGGTCTCCAGAAATGAGATTATCGAGGTATGAGCCACCTTCTATCTACAATCATCACAGGCCCCGTCAGGGTCCCACATATAAACCCTGAAATATTTGCTTAGATTCACACATTGGAAAAAATGGTCTTTCTCCTAGCTTGTGAACTGGTTTAATGTTGAGGGAGAACCTTAAGCAGTGGCTAATGATTCTGAGGCTAAATGAAACCTTCTTCGATGGTATGAAACATTTCTGGGCCTGAATAAATTCAATTAAATGATTTTGTTCATTTTATTTTCAGAAGCTGATAAAATTAGGCTCATTCTGGTTTGTCTTTGCAGTAAAGCAGTGCCTATTTCCAATGGTTTGGATCTGGAGTGGACTTCAAAATCCTCATGTGTTTGGTTGTAGTGGCTACAGGAACTGTGTGTTATTGAGGGGTACGGAGGGCATGACTGGAAGGGGCAGATGCTTAGGGTTTGACCTGGAAAGATGGTGTCGGTTGGTTGAGATTGGGAATTGCCTATGGCCCAGATTTCAGGTGTTTGCTATTGACATGTGGGCCAGGAAGTGGGAGAGGGACCCCCATCTTTGGGAAGGGGGAAACTGACAGCTTGAAGTAATTACAGAAAGGAAGAAACATTGTCACAGCTCCTCCCCAGGAAAGCTCTAGACTTGCCTGAGTCTCCAGACATCCGTTTAGCTCCTGCCTCACTTGGATTTCTGTCTACGATGGGGTCAGCTGCTTTCCAGCTCTGTGTCGGCCATGTGCCTCCTTCTCCGTTACCACCTGCCCCATGAATGGACTTTGAGACCTTCTGAAACTATCAGCCAAAATAAATCTTTCCTTCTTTAAGTTGTAGATGTTGGATATTTTATCCCAGCAATGAAAAAGCAACTAAGACTCCATTTCACTATGGCTTCATTTTCTGTGCTTTACATCCATCACTCAGTATAATAAGAAAAATTGACTCACTGAATACATTCATATAACCTTCATTATTGCATAACTTTAAAATTATATTTTAGTATTTTTAATCTATTTCACTTCATTTTATATGCTGAACTTTATTATAAGTACACATGCATAGAAAAAAATAGCATACACAGAGTTCAGAAATATCCCTGGAGCATCTGTGACCCCTCCTACATAAGAAACCTCTCACTAGTTTGTAGACTCTGTGATTCTACAGCCAAAAACTCTCCCATGCTCTTTTATTCTCAGTAGCACCAGGATCCCAAATATGCTTTTTTTCATCTAATACACCAAAACCAGTCCCGCATATACTCACTTAGGACCTTTGAAAACCAGGAGAATGAGAGATATGGGTTCCAAATCTAGTTTCTTTCTCCCTTTTAGGTACTCCTTTGGCAATATTTTTGCTACTCACAGAAAAATTGCTTAATGATTTAGTGCTAATTGTGTTCTATTTAGGAAAAGGAACATCTATCTGTGTGCAAGCAAAACACAAGTGAATTCCCAAATCTGAACATTTCCAGCCTCTAAGTTTGT
Source organism: Ctenodactylus gundi (assembly GCA_004027205.1). Taxonomy (NCBI): domain Eukaryota; kingdom Metazoa; phylum Chordata; class Mammalia; order Rodentia; family Ctenodactylidae; genus Ctenodactylus; species Ctenodactylus gundi. Next base: position 142,165 of record PVKB01003549.1, on the reverse strand, counting down.
TTGTGCGAAGACTTTCCAAGTACCCTCGGTTCAGCCGAGAAGTCGCTGTCCCTGGGTTTGTGTTCTCCAGCGTCCCTTCACATCTGCTGCTATGATTAGAATACATCATTGTTAAAACAACCAAAGATAAAATTGTCAGTTTCACTGTTTAAAACTGACAGATGGCTTGTGAGACTCCTTGGATATTTTTTCAGAACTATAAGATAATTGGGGACACGTGTAAATGCCAAAACTGGCTTCTAGATTTGTGGCTCTCTGGAGTTGTTCACATTTTGGTTACTATATAATGAGCATATCTAGATTCAAGATGTTTATAGAAGATTAATTTTGTAAATCAAATTCAGATTTTTTAAAAATACATTTTTGAATTTATAAGAGTAGATGTGACTAATCTTATAATACACCAGACATTACATATTAAAGAAAAGTATCCTTTTAACAATAGTCAGGAAAATGGGCTTGTAACAGAAGAAGAGGCTGTGAGTCGGGAGTCACAGGGTCCAGGTTTGGATACCACCTGTTTCCTTTCCTCGTTGTGACCCTGTTTAGACTCAGTTTTTACATTTGCAAAAAGGGTGATGTGATATGTCTTTCAGATAACTATGAGAACCAAAATAAAAGCAATGATCATTGTAAGATCCCATGTAAAATGTACTACATTGATATATTTTTGCTAAAGCAGTCACAAAAAATGCATTTTGATGAAGCTGTTTTTCAAGTCTAAACTAATTCCTACTATGACATATGTTTCAGTCTATGAAATATGGCACAAAATAATGGCAATGATTTTCTATAACATATAAATAAAATAAGACTTATTAGAAAAAGAAACCTGAAGTATTTTCTGAATGTTGCTTAAAAGGTAACCTCAGAATTTTCTAACCTTGTTTTGCAGTTTATAATTATGTCACTAAAAGTGAAATGTATGAACACACATTTCCCAAGTTATAAGAAATTAACAAGTTATTGACTCTGTAGTTCATTCATTTTTTTAAAAAGCAAAAATACTATTTGAAGCTACTAAGTATTATTTTATTAAAAACTTCGAACTCCTAATGGAATGTCTTATTTATAACACTATACCTTATATAGTATACTTTAAATTTTTTCTGTCTAGACAAAAATACTTTCTAAAGCTCATAAATTATCCTCATTTTAAGTTACACATTGCTATGTCATACTAAAATGGAATATTAATAAAAAGTTCAGTATGATCAGGATATAAACTGTCCTACTGTAAATATTCATATTTATATTCAGATTGTATTAAAGACTATTATTTCATGGCAGCCTAATATAAATGTAAAGAGGCAAATTTAATATAGCCACAGTGCCCTTAAGGTGACTAATGTGTGGGAACATTATAACACTAAAAACAGAGGGAAAAGTGAGAGAATCGCGCTACAACCTGTTACCCAACATTGTTCTGGAGAATCAAGCTCAGTCGAACCTGTACATCAGCGAGTGAGGGGGCTATGAGACTGGAACACGCGTTCCTGAGATATTTCATTCCCATTTATCAGCTTTTCAATCAAATGGGCACCTGAGTTATAATGATTTAATGATATTGATTTAAAATTTCAAATTTATGGTTTTATGTGCATTTTTAGTTATGAAAGTGATATAGATTATAAAGAAGAGTTCTATCCATACTTGCAAATAGCATTCAAAGTAAAAATAATTCAAGGAAATATTTTTTCTCCACTTAAAAATGCTTTGAACTGATACAAGTGCAAATACGACTAGTGAAGTACATAGTCTTTCTGAGTTTACTCTTCAGTTCTGAAGCAATTCTGGAGCTGTTCGCTCCAAACACTCAGCTTTTGCTGTTTCCAGGTAAGACAGGAGTAGAATCTAATGAATAAGACGACGGTGATAAATCATGTTATCTATTTGTCCCACCCTGCAAGAGAGTTCCTCCGCTACTTGACTCAGGTGGAGAGAGCCCGCGTGAGAGTCACCATGAACGCTGGTTTCCATCTGGAATGTCCCCCAAACTGTCATGTAGTTAAATGTTATAGATTGTCTATGGGGCGATGTGCCACTGGGAGACCGGGGCCTAGTCTGCAGGGGTGGATTACAGGCATGTAAATTGGATCACAGGTGTGTAGTGGGGGCCTTACTACACATTTCACATCTGGATCGACGAGGGGATGATCACTGGGATGAGACCTGGAAGGATATATACGCTGCTTCCTGGAGGACTAGCCTTGACCAGTCTCAATGTCTCAACTTGTCTTGACTTGGCCTCCTGTGTGTGATGTCGTGAGAAGCTGCCTCCACCTCTGCCTCTGCCATGTACTTCCACTGCTTCCGGCCACCCCGGAATGGACTGTGACCTTCTGAAACTGTGAGCTAAAAATAAACCTTTCCTCCCCTAAATTTGTGGAGGTTAGGTATTGAGTCACAGCAACTGAAAGTAACTATGACGCTATGATGGCCATTATACATACAACAAATGCACAAAGTATTTCAATTCCAGAATTGAAATTTCCAACACAAATTGTAGGATCCCAAGGCAGTCTGAAAATAAACATTTAAAACTGAAAATTATATTATATTATAGAATATTATTTGCTATAATTGAAGTTTTCTATTAGAAGTTTATGTCTGGTGACAATTATTTTATGGAAGGAAAAATAAACTAAAAACTATAATATGAGATGCAGCATTATTATAAACAGGAGATTTTAAAATATATTTTTGTGTAAACTCTAATATAAAAATGTCAATTAATATTATTAACATTATTATTTTTTCATTAGTGAATTGCTCCTTTACATTGAAATTACTGACGCACATGGGACAGTTAAAGCTAGCCGTGACATGAGTATATCCTGCAGCTTTTATAATTCTATTTTAGAGGCAGCTGTGCAGAGCCACACTTGATTTCCATATGTACAATGCGCTCTGTTCTGTACTCCTAACACAGCTCCTGTGCACCCCGCCACCCAGCTCCTCCGAAGGTCGCCTTCAGCATCCAGCTGCTCTATCTTCTAAAGCTTTCCCTGGGCACCCTGTGCACTGTCATGGGCTTCCTGTTACTCTCTGAAGACAGCGTGCCCTGCACGATCTCTACTCCAGTGCATGTGCTGTTCCCTTTGCCAGAAATCCATCTGCGCATTTTTTTTTTCCTTAGTGACTTCATGCTCTTCCTTTGAGGCTCTGCTTGATTTCAAATGCTTCTGGCAGCTGACTAGAATATGTATACACCTTACATACTCATTAGAATAGCTTGTACCTTAAGATAACACACGATATAATGCTTTATTGAGAATTATCTCTAATGTGATAGCTTCTTTTTTGAATCAGTTACCTATAGTAAAAAATGACTTTATCAACATTATACGTCTAGAACCCAAGTGGATCTTCATATATAGGTTTTACATAAATCAATGTAATGACAGGTGTGACTTACATGAAGTTTCTACAATGAAGTTAGGAAGCCAGAAAACAATCTACAAGGTTTTCATTTTCAGGAAATGAAATACTGTTTGATTAGGAAATGTCAATTCCTAAGTGGAACACTTATCAAGAGAATTGTATTACATCCTGAGACAAGTACAGGAGAACTTAATATGAAAATCCAACTGTATGCTTGTGGTGCTAAATAATTAAAATAGGCAATTTTATTTGATGCCTTACCTATGAAGTATTTTGAAACAAAATTAAAATACACACTTCAGAAAACATATTTAGATTGAATTAAATAATCTGTGGCCTCACTATATGTCTAACATTAACTCTGATAAATTTCTGCTTTTAAACAGATGAAGATACCTAAGAAAATATGTGCATCTATCATTTAAAATATTCTAGACTCAGTAGTGAGAAAATGAGAAAAAACTTTTATCTTTATAAAATTAAAGTATCAAAAAACTAAAAATGTATGCATAATAACAAACCGTAGACTATTTTAAAGACATGTAATATTGTAAGGACATATGCCATGAACTCATGACCCAGGTTGGGCTAAGAGAAATTTTTACTGAAGCAATGTCACAGCTTGAGATCATAACATTGAAATATGCTCATTTTAGTTTGCAAAAATTCTAAGATGTCACAGTGACTAAAATAAATTTCACTTTCTCTGGAAGCATAAACTCCTATGCATGTGGATTTTATCAAAATGAAAATGGAAACCACTGAAGGGTTTTGTTCACTGAGGAAATTAAACAGGCCTAGTATAGATTGCTTGAGATTTTTTTGTGAAAAATTAGCCACAGGTTCATGTTCAAAGTGACTTACATTTCACTAATATTAATGGAGAAAAAAAGCAATGTTTAGAGGCCAAATATACAACAAAGGGAAGAGAGAAGGTGGCCTCTATTCTTTTTTTGCCAAAATCATTCTTTTTATTAGTATGTATTTGCTATACATAATAATGTTCAGCTCAAGGAATTGCTGCATATACACATCACATCTTGATCATTTTGAGTTTGTAGCCCCAAAATAACTGTCATTCCTTTTCAAATATTTATATTACAATTAACCAAACATAGGGATGATCTATTTTTATGAAAGTCTCTTCAAACATAAATCCAACCATCAATATAACTGGTAAATATTCTGTTCAGAAAGAATTTACAACAGACTTTCTTTATATTAAGAGTTCAAGTCAAGTATTTCATATAAGGCTTCTAGATGTGTGCTCTATATTTTTTCTAAGAAAAACATGCTCCTTTTACTTCGGATGTAGCAAGCTGCAATTGGGCATAGCCTTCTGTAATTCTAATGGAGTAACCGGAAAGAAAGACAATGAAACAATTACTGCAACTTTCATTCTATATTCAACTTCTGCAGTAATGTACAAGAGATTTCTGTTTGGTAATGAAAACAAAGATAGAAATTCATTGGATCAGAGTGATGGTGTGTGATATAAAAACATGCACTTATTTATCTTTGTTCATATAACTTTGCTGCAGTGGCTGTCATGTGTCTCAACCGTTGCAGAAAGTTTCTTGGCAGGATAATATGCCTTTTCTTTTTTCTTTTTGGAGACAAATTCCCACTCTGTAGTCCAGGTTGGCTCTCATCTCACAGTGTAGGCGAGGCTGGCCTAGAACTCATGGCCATCCTCCCATCTCAACCTCCCAAGTGCTGGGAATTACAGATTTGGTTCACCAGACCTAGCTTTTGTGTGATTCTTGGGGATTGAACCCGGGCTCTGTGCTTCTTAGGTAAATGCTATAATCACTGATCTATGCCCCTAGCCCAGTACCCAGCATTATTTATATGATGGAAAACAAAGAGTCAAACTTAGGACAAGCGAGTTTCCAATTTCAAACACTAATTAATACTATGGAATCTAACATACTTACCACAAAGAAATATTTTTATAGTCATGTTTTAAAATTTATTGAAGTAAAATATCTTTAAAAAAATCTACTCGTCTCATTGACAGTGTTTAATTTGCAAGTATCTCACTGTCGGGAACAAGAAAACCTACAAGGACTAACATAAAAGTACAATATTTAAATTATCTGAGCCTCATTTTCAGCTATAGTTTGGAATTATCATAAGTCAACATTCTTTATAAAATGAATACTAAAAGGCAAAAATCAGTTATGCCAACTCATTTAAAAATAAAATGGCCCCTAGTAGGTCAAAGAAACTTAAAGCTCTTGCCTTGCACTCACAAGGCCCAGCAACACATAAACCAGTCATGGTGGTGCCTTTCATTCCAGAAATTGAGAGGCTAAAGCAGGATGATTGTCCTGAGTTCACAGGCAGCCTGAGCTATATGGTGAGTTCAGGACCAACTTGACTACAGAATGTGAACCTGTCTCAAAGCCACAAATCCCCTGCAAAAATTAACTTATAATAACACGTCACAATGACAGTTGGACAGCTTGTGTGAAATCATAAAATAGAAGTCAGAGAATCTTACGGTATCCCCTACTTCATCTTTTGCAGGATATATAGAATTTGCACTCACTTGATTTTGAATATTATGGTTGAATGATTCTTCAAGAAGTTAAGAACTCCTTATAGTTAATCAGATTGACCCTTCTTCCTTTCTTGATGATTATCAAGTATAGTGTGTCTAAGACTAGATTGGGTGGACACATCTCCAAGATCTGCTACTCTGAGCCAGATAACTTTAGAAAAATAATCTAACGTTTCTGGAAGAGCTATGTATCTTTTATAAATGTAAAAGTCAGCTAGATAGCTATCTCATTTTGCTACTAGGTGTCTTATTTACCTTTTTGTCACTGTGACTCAATACCTGACATGCACAAATTAGGGAGGAAAAAGTCTATTTTAGCTCACAGTTTCAGAAGGTCACAGTCCACTCAGGAGTGTTCAGTAATAGTGGGAACACATGGCAGAGGCAGAGTTGGAGGCAGCTCCTCATGGCATTGCAAAAAAGGAACCAGGTCAAGTCCCAGCAATTGGCCTCATCTTGGTTGAAACCCCTACCACACACTTGTAATCTATAATTCAATTCACACTTTTGGAATCTATAATATACCACATGCCTATCTTCCACCATACACCCATAATCAACCCCTCCAGACCAAGTCCCAAGCTTGTAACAGCATAGGTCAGAGATAATCCATGATATCCAAATACATGAGAATTTTGGGGGACATTCCAGAGCCAATTTATAATACCAGGTACTGAACTTACCACTCCTACAGAATGTAAATACCGTGCTGTTGGAATGCTACCCTTTGTTGAGAGTTGATCTGTCAGCCTGTTGAATCAGTGCTACCCTAGTGAGCACAAAATCATTTGTTTTTGTGGTATTAAATTATACTTTTGTCCTTTCATTTTAACATGTATATTTCCTATCATGTTTACCATTATTATAACAGTAATTGTAGTAACTTGACACTTGTTTTCTTCTTTGTTTCCAACATTGGAAACATGGCCATCCCTGAGCACTTTTTGGAAGCCTAAAGTCATTTATTCATATCTACTTAAAATTAATATCTGTCACAGAGCTATTATTTTTAAGTCACTTCATTAACTACTAAGTGATAATTGCTAGCTCCTATATTGCAGCTGTATATACTAGCTTTATTGAACATCATCAAAATCTAACTCTTGAAAGTATTTCAAGGGACATTTATTTTCCACATTTAAATACAATTCAGTTTTGTTGACATACTTTACTTTTTTCCCATAGAGGAATGTTATTCGCTTCCTAAATTCATAGAGTTTGGTAAATTCTATGATCATTAGTATACATTCACAACTGTCAGTCTGCCAAGTCAAAGATTTTGACTTACTTATTAATTTGGGGAATATGCAGTGAATGTTGAAAGTCCTAATCTAAAATTGTGAAATGTAGTCTGTACCTTGAGGATTAGAGTTGCTTTAAGTATGTGGTAGAAGAGTGTCTAGATAGGGAAGTCAGCTCTTAATTTCTATGTAATTGAGCTTCACAAAACAGTGGCTGTACTCACACACTTTGTTCAATGTAAGGAAGAGACTATGGACTACTCATGACCTATGATAAGGAGGAAGAGTGAGAGGAAAGCACTGGACTCAATGCATCCTAGAAGATCTTGATCAGGAACAGACTATGAAGGAGAAAATAAAGTTGGACTTAGATCTGAAGGATTAGTAGCAGGGGAGGAATAGAATTTTACACATAGCTTTGTACAAAGCCATGTGAAATATTACGAGGTACTATGGGGCCTGGCACTCCTAGAAGTGAGAAGCAGCAAGTCAATGGGAAAGGAACGTGGAGAGAGAAAAGTTAGACAAAGTTGGCCTGGACAGGATGGCAGAACTCAGTGCCGTCTTATTCATAGTAAAAAATGGAGTCAGTATTCTCAAGTAACTGAAAAAAATCAAATTGCTTAAGTAAAATTAATCATTTTTGTAGAAATCAGTTTGAAACGTGGGGCGTTCATTTGTGAGAGACGCGAGATACTGGAGAGCAGTAAAGAGAGAAACCACACAGACGGTTACAGTTGTACAACTGAAAGAAGAAGACACTGGTGTGCATTAGGCTCACCGTGAGAGGACATATAATATCCCACCCAGGGTATCTACATGCTGACCCTCAGAACATGTCATACATTATCTTACATCATATGTTATCTCTTAAGATCTTTTTACGCACAACTCTGTGAAAATATCACATGAAAAACAGAATGTGGTACTTAATCTTCTATGCCTGGTCCATTTCACAGGGCATTATTGACTCAAAGTAGTTCCATTTTCTTTGAAATACTTTGTATCTTTCTTTATGGCTACATAATAGTCTATTGCATACATATAGCACACTTTCTTTATCAATTCTTCTGTTGATGGGCATGTAGGTTTTCCAGGACGTAGATACTATGAATTGTGCATCTGTAAACATGAATGTGCATGTTTCTCTGTGAAATGATGACTATGGTTCTTTGGGGAAAATGCCTGGGAGCACTGTAGTTTGGTCAATTGGAATTTCTATTCTCAGCTTTCGAAGGAATTTTCAGGCTCTTTTCCACAGTGATTGAACTAGATTACTATCATACCAACAGTGTGGAAGCATTCCTTTTATTCTCACAGCCCCACCAAAAACCGTTATTTGAGTTCTTTGAGCCATTCTCACTGGAGTGAGATGGAATCTCAGTGTTGTTTTGACTTGTGTTCCTTGGATGGCCCAAATTGCTGAACACCTCTGTATGAGCTTCTTGACCGTTGTAATTCCTCTTCTGAAATTACATTTTTAAATATGGTGATTTATTTTGGGGGCATTTGAGTTCTTTATATATTCTAAATATTAATCCTCTGTCTGAGACATTGATGGCATAAAGTTTATCTCATTCTGCGAGCTGTCTCTCCACCATGTTGATGGTTTCCTTTGCCGTGCAGAACCATCTCTTTCTTGTTGTAGATTCTTGCTATTTGGTGTGCAGTGGCATGATATTCATGAAAATCTTTCTTTTCCCTATATCTTCTATGTTTTACCTATATTGTCTTCCAGCAAGTTCAGAGTTTCTGTTTGGGTTTTGACTTGATTTTAGTATAGGGTGAAAAGTGTGGATCTAGCTTCATTCCTCTACATGTGGATGTATAATTTTCCCAATACAGTTTGGTGAGGATGCAATCTCTTCTAATTGGCCCATTGTTTACACATGACTGTTTGAAGGTCATAATTGCTTAAATAAACTTGATGACATACAATTTTTGATGTTTTTTTACCAGAAATGATGTGCAAAGTCCCATTTAGGTCCACATTTCTCCATTAATATTACTGGCTACCAGCCTACAACTTTCACTCATTTATGAAAATGAAATTATGATCTAAATACTTTTTAAACTGTGCAGTTTGAACAAAAGAAAATATCAGTGAAGGGGAAATTGAGAGGAAGGATAAATTTGCTTGAGATTAGATATAAAAGCAAAAGGGGCAAAACGCGATGATACTAACACACAAAAAAAGACAGAGAGTAGCTATGATTTGTGGTCAATGAGTCTAGAGAAGAATATTCAAATAATAAATGCTGATAAACAGGGATAACTATATGATAAAAATGGAGAGAATATATTCCCAGGAGGGGTATCGATGGATCGAAGGGGATATTTATTTCTAGTCTTTTGAGAGATCTCCATACTGCTGTCCAGAGTGGTTGTACAAATGTACATTCCCACCAGCAGTGCAGGAGGGTTCCTTTCTCCCCACAGCCTCACCAGTACTGATTGCTATTTGACTTGTTGATGTAGGCCATTCTCTCTGGGGTGAGATGGTATCTTAGCATTGTTTTGATTTGCATTTCTCTTATGGCTAGGGATGTTGAATATCTTTTCATGTACCTATTGGCCTTCTGCATTTCTTCTTGAGTGAACTGTCTCTTCATCTCATTTGCCCACTTTTCAATAGGATCCTTTATTTTTGTAGGCTTACTTTTCTTCAGCTCCCTGTATATTCTAGTTATGAGCTTCTTATCTGAGATGTTGGTGGTAAATATTTTTTCCCAGTCTGTTGGATCTCTTTTTACAATGTTGATAGTTTCCTTTAAGGCTAAAACAACACACAACAAAGATACATGTATACCCATGTTCATAGCAACACAACTAACAATAGCTAAAGTGTGGAAGTCACTAAAATACCCATCAACAGACCAGTGGATACACAAATTGTAGTATTTATACACAATGGAATACTATGCATGAATAAAGTCCAACAGCGTGGAGGCTTTTACAGGCAAATGGAAGGAACTTGAGAACATCATGCTTAGTGAAGTGAGTCAGAAGCAGAAGGTGAAACATCGAATGGTCTCTCTGATATGAGAGTCCCAGATCACAGCTCCTATGGAACTTAAAACGAAAAACAAAGTAATACAAGGGGGAAGGGCAGGTGAGGAGGGAGGGAGGGTAGAGTAGGTGGAGGGACAAAGGGGGAGTGGGAAAGCCCTTGTCATTTTGACAAGATACATATGTGCATAAAATGCTCAACTCCATTGTAAACCTTAAATTTTGAACACATACATATCAATAAAATGGGGAAAAATGGAGAGAAGATGATAGAAAATACACACTCCATCACGATTAATCCAAATAGCTGTAGAGTCACTTGTAACATTAAAGTGGAATTATTATACATGAGTAGCTCCTTTATACCAGGTGTTAGTATTGATATTTTCAGTGAAAGAAAAATAGCTTGCCAAAAGTAACCACACAAGAGTCTACATTTACATTATTCAGACCTTCACTATCTTTATTTTTGGTTTCATATTTTAACACTTAAGAGATTTTAACACCAACATTCATGCATTAATTTTCTATAACCGTGTGCATTCTAGGTTCTCTAAATCTATAATCTCATTCTTTGCTTTAAAAATACAGGAAAAGCCAGAAAACATTGGCAAGTAAAATGCTTTAAAATATGCAAGGTAGGTCAACATGTTCCATATTTATAGGTGTAGCTGTAGTTGATTATATTGCATTCAGTTTCTTGGAAGAGAGCTAGGTAATTGATTATGTTATTGTTTAAATGAAATGCCAGTGAAAATAATAATTTAAAAGCCAGTTTGAACCACCCCTACAATGTTGTACATAAAAAGACAATTCAAGAAGAAATCAATATAATTGAATAAAAAGATAAATCTCGTTTGCCAGCAACTATATAAATAATACTCACGGCAAGCTGCTCACCGTTATTAGCTCCGGCCCTACAAACACTGTTGAAGCTGAAATGCAAAAGAACGGGCCCGTCTACATGGTCACCACGGCTTTTTTTTTTCTCTTTTTGCACAGGTAACATAGCTTATTATTTATTATTACTATCACAGTTACATTCTTAAGGTAAAGGGATTTTTAAGTAGATACTGAAAGAAATATTTTTTTTTAAAAAAAGAGCAATATATTCTAAAAGAGTGTGTCATGGTCCATGGCATGCAATATCAGAGTAGAAACTAAGGATGAATTGAGAGTAGTAAACAGAATGAAAGAGAGGCTCCATCTTGGCAACCAAGAAAAACGAGATTTGTAAGGTGTTTGCTTTGGACAAAGGGGAGGGAGAATAAAATACAACCATGTCAGCACAATATTCAAGAGATTCATGAAGCCGGGCGCCATTTTCTCGCTTTGAGTTCTATAAACACAAAGTTGCCTTGGCAAGCTACACTTGTCAAGTTCATTGATTTGTGGTAAAAATTCCTAAGGAATTTGCTTTAAACATCAGCATGCTTATAACTTTGAATTTTAAGCAATAAATGATATGATTACTGTTTCTTTCTTGCCAAGATGTCTGGCATTATTTTGGTATGATATTGTATCAGGTTGCATGAAATACTGATTTTTATACTACCTGGATTTTTAAAAAAGCAACAATACCATCACATAGCTGATAATGGTTTGAGGGCAATAATGACAACAACTTGGAAGGCAGCAAGAAAAATAATGTTCATAACGCCCAGACGTAAGTGTGTCATTCGGCACCTAGCAGCTCAGTGGAATGCAGAACAAATCAGTTAGGTGAATGCATGTTGACTTCAGGCTGCATTATGCGGGAACAAAGTGTCTTATTTGTTTATTTGTGTGTTGCCTTTTAGCTGGGCATGGTGGTGCATAGCTGTAGTCCCAGCACACGGAAGGCGGAGGCAGGAATCTACATGGCAAGCATCTAAGTTTGTTACTTTCCGTCTTAATGCATAAGCTGTTCTGGGAAAATAGAGAGGCATACATAAAATATTTGACAAAACTTGAGTTTCTATTAAAAAAGTGTTAAAAAGAACATGTATGCTTATGTATCCAATGTTCACATATGTGAACATTAAAACATTTTGATGTTCAATTATGAATTTTTTAAGCATTTCATAATAGATTACACATCCAGATAATTGACTTTAGATTTCATGCTGATTAAGCTCTATGTGGAGAAAATAACAGTAAATAAGCCTTTATTTCTGCCAAACTTAATTTGAGCTTTATTCTTAATAATGGAATGTTCATTATTCAGCATGGGAAATACAGTTGAGGCTTCAAATTGTGAAAATAAACAAATGAAAAAAGAAGTGTTATCTTATGCATAATATTTATCTCAAGAAACTGCTTAATCTGTAGGTACTTTAACATTTTCTCCAAAATCTAACCCATAATAGTGAATTTTAGAGGTGCATAAACATGAGCATTTGGTTGGACACAGTCAGACCCTGTAATTACATAAGAGGTTTTTTTTTTTTTTTTTTTTTTTTTTTGAGACAGGGTCTCACTGTGTAGCCCAGGCTGGCCTCAAACTCAAGGCAATCCTGCTGCCTCAGCCTTCTAAGTGTTGGAATTACAGGTGTCCTCCTGGCTTATGTGGTGCTGGGGAATTGAACCCAGGGCCTTGTGCTTGCTAGGCCAGCACTTTAATCACTGAGCTATTCCTCTAGCGCTTACCAAAGAGATCTTGAGTGCCATACTTTTCCCCTTCATGTTATATATTCATCTTTTTCAATTTTGAAAAGATGTTTAATTGCAAGTTGATACATTAAAATTATGTATATGTATATGGCATAGAGTGATATTATGACTTATGAGCATAATGTGGAATAATTGAATCAAGCTTGTTAATATCTATTACTTTATATACCTGAGTTGGTGGGGCAAGAATATTTGAAATTTATTCTCCACTATTTTGAAATATAATTATTAATCTCTTTGCCCTGTGCTCTGTAATAAATCTCAAGGAAAAAAAGTGTACATCTTATCTAATAGAGGCCTTGTGCCCTTGACAATCATCTCTCCACTCCCGCCTCGCCCCCACCCAACAGCCACCGCCCTACTTTCTGCTTCTTGGATGCTGATTGGGTCTGATTCCTCTTCCAAGTGAGAACATGACAATCAGCCGTTGTATTTCACTTCCCACCGAGTCCTGCAACTCCAGCCCTCTCGTTACAACTCACAAAGATCTTCTCCTTCTGACCCTTGTGACTTCAAATTTTAACAAATGAAGGATGGGCATGTACCATGGACAAAGTGTCCTCACAGCTCTACAGCAGGGCAAGTACGGCAGAGGAGTACTGTGGATTTGGCTAAAAGGGCAGGGATACGTTATCTTTTCCTCCTGGCTCTCTTCCTTTCTTTCTGTCTTCATATTTTGTAAGTTGGAGCATACCATCGTGGAGCCGATGGAGCCAGATGAAAGGATACTGCCTTAGGACGGGTCCCTCAGTCACACAGGCGACAAAATTGGCGCTGTCCTCATGTATCCTCGTGTCAGTGCTGAAAGACGGAGGGTGTGTAATAACAGGTAGCCAACGTCTACCATTTCTTTTTCATAGTTTAAGTGAGAACCATCAAACTTTTTATGAAAGGAATAGTAAATATATATTTTTTCTTTATTGAAATTACAGGGCTTCTGGCACAATAATTAAACTCTGTGGTTGTAGCACAAAGACATCCATAGATACTTTGTATGAGATGAGAGGACAGAGAGACAAGAGAGAAAACAAGAGACCGAGAACAAAGAAGGAGAGAGTGACAGCAAGTGCATCATTAAAATATAATACTCTGTGGAGGAATACTGAAAGAAAATATTAAGAATAAAAGGAATGTCCTTTAATCGATTAGTCAAGCTAGCATTACCCTTTCCCAGGATTGACATTAGGGCTCTAACTCTGAGAAGCTATTTGTAGTTTTGTCATGGCTATTACTGGCATTTTATTTTATCCCAAATCAATTTTCTCCAGCTAAACAAATATTAAAATGTCTGTGCTCTGCGAATTATACCTCAATATCATTGCTATAGTTTTGTTAAGTAAGCCCGAAGGCCTGTGAGTAAAAGTCTTACTCCTTAGCATGATTCTCTTGAAAAATTATAGAAATATTTAAGAGATGGGGATTACTGAAAGGCTGTGAGTCTGTGAAGACACACCATGAAAGGACATCGTGGGACTTTTTCTGCCTCTCTGCCATTCTTGGCTTCTATAATATAAGTAGCTTCTTTTTCTGTCACTTCTACTAGACATATGCTACCTCACTGCAAGCTCAAAAATGACAAAGCCACAAGCCACAAACTGAAACCTTACATTCTGTGAAAAAAAGTCCTACTTTGTAAGTTGCTTATTTCAGATATTTTGTTATAGAAATGGGAGGCTGACTAAAACAACTGTATGTAAGTAATTAGTCACAATTCAGTTTATAATTTACTGAGTGGTTAATGCTAAATTATAAACATAATACCCATGCAGTTAGACATAACAGTTTTGTTTCATTATTATGCTTTTTCATTTGCTGTACATTTTCTAAGGTTTGAGAAGTTAAAAGAAATAGCTGGTTGTTATTTATTCATTTGTTTCACAAGCATTATCATTAGATATTATCCATTTATCGGGATGCAATGTCAATTAAAATAGATGTCTGATTACATGAATATGTTTTCTTAGAGGGGGGAAGGACATTAATCGGATAATTATTGTAAACTATGCTACAACAGAAAAGAGTCATGAAAGTTATAATAGTGAAATATGGTCTAATATTGGGATTAAACAAGTTTTCTTATAAAGCAGAAAGAAGTTTAGGAAAGGCTAAAGAATGTTAAAGACAAGGGAGGAACATTCTCACTGAGCACGGAGGCTGGCAGCTATAGAAGTGAAATTAATTCCCTGTGCAGAAGTCCTGAGAGTTAGAAGTTCTTGATGAGAGAGTACTAGGAAATAGTAAACGATCACCCTTCAGGGCCAGGTGGACATTGTTGTGAACAAAATTAAATTAACTATGTGCCATCTCTTTCTATAGTGAAGACATCAAACTTAAATATCTGAAGCAGCAGTAGTTCTAGAACCTCAAGTAACTCAAAAAGAATCTGCTATTTTAAAAAATGAACTTTAAAATGCAAATTTTGGAGCCTCGTTACATAGAGACACGGTCAAGAGTTTGCATTTTTATGTAGGTCTCAGAGGACGCTGATGTTGCCAGCACAGGACTGCCTCTTGAGCATCACTCTTAGAGTGCTTGGCTGAAATAATGTTTTTCTGTACACACATCATAAGAGAACAAGTGTGTACATGTGATGTGTGTCTTAATTCTCCATCTAGAGTGCCTGGGGATGAAAGGCACTCTGATCAATAGTCTAGAGGTATAACGTTAATTACATATTTGTCCTCAGCCTAACTAGATTCAGAGCCCTATCTGTTCTGTGTTTTACATCAATATGCTTAACCAAAGCTGCTGATTTGACCTTCAAAATACCTCTATGAGTTAGGTAGACTTGAAATTATTACAGCTTTCTGCTGATAACGTAGCCATAATTAACTGGCTTTTCTACAAACACCCAATTAAAATAGGACTGAAACCAGGCTCATTTAAATTTCTTTATTCCACATGCCCTACCCTTTCCATTAAGCAGCATTTAAATGAACATTATGTTTTCTTCCAAGAGTAACATTAACGTTTTCTATTAAGTGCCTGATAAATTGTCTTAATTGTCAACCATACACTATTAACTGGAAATTAAAACTCAAGTGGTTTGTTATACTATCATTATTCTGAAATGTAAGTCAAGTTTATATCACTTGACGTCCTCAGCAAATGACTTAAAAGTGCTTCCCAACAGAAGCACGGAAATTGTTCACGTACCGTAATATTATTCTACGTGAAAAAAGAAAGCAAGAAAACCAGCAATATTGTAATTTATTTGAAAGCTGGCATAAGAGTCATTATTACAGCATTCGTTTCATCAAAGATAACATTTGAATGGGGATATATTTATGTGGGTTAGTGTGGTCTAGGGTGAGTTACACTACTGAAAATGTTTCTAGGGAGGATACTTCTTTCTCAAAGAATTGGCATCAAAACATTTCCATAGTGCAAACATACTATAACCTCATTTGACAATTGAATATAACAGCCAGTAACGATGACCTGTCTCATATTAATGTTCTTCAGTACAGAGATAGAACTGATAAAATCACCACGTCTAGTTGTTGTGTTGAGATGCTGATGTCTGTATTTTAGACTTTCCTAACAATAGAATATAATTTGCACTTTATAATCATTTTTCTTTCAGTGATGGTGAGGTTGAATATTAATTAGATTTACTAGTGAAAATGAACATCACTAACATATCACAATAATAGGAAAGTCTGTAAAGAAAGAGATTGTTCTCACTGCCAACCATACCAGTGTGCTTTATGTTTTTTTTCTTCCAGATAAGGTAATTAAAACATCAGCTTTACCAGGGAATACACACTCAATAAACTCATAATGTATTCCAAAAGTACTGATGTCACATTCTGCCACTTTTGTCATATTTCTTTTTAAAAATATCCTGGTAGAGGTTTTAAAAGAGAAGACTCTTAGTGAAGAATTTCTTTGAAAACTTGTTAAATACATTACTTCCTTCCTTTGTTCACTCATTTGGTCCTCATTGAATGCATGCTACAGGGCAAGCAATTCATTTGGGACACTTAGCAAAAGAAATAAAATATCTATGTTGTCATAAGTTGCATATATGCTGGGCAGGGAAAAGTAAGAGATGATGGATGGACAATAAATTCAACGTAGAAAATAAGAGCTTGAAATTCAGAGAGTTTGAAAAATGTTGCAATTTTAAATGAGATTGTAAGGAAATGTTAGTGGACAAATGCAGACTGAGTGGAGACCCGATCAGAAGGACAGTGCGATCCCTGCACATAGGTAGCTGTACAAATAATATGTCAGGCAAAGACCACAGTCTGAGACACGACCAGTACAGAGGAGAGACAGGAGGTCACAAGGGGTGGGGGGGGGGGGCGGCGGCTAGAAGAGAAGACCACGTGGGATGAGACTCCAGGTGGGAGCTATATTGTCAAGAGCTTTGCCTGAAAGTTACTCTGATGATGAGTTGATACAGCGGTACTAGAGAGGACTTGAGACGTACAAGCTGGGTATGGTAGGGCTGTAGCCACTGAACTTGCTCTATTTTTGAATCTGAGAAATTAAGAGACAGGTCCCCAAAGAATTTCAAGTACTATGGCGTTCAGAGTATACGGCTAAATAAAAGCACATGGGATGGTTTCTTAGTGTTCTACTTCTAGAAATAACTGAAGTTAGCAGTGTCAGAACATGCCCTAAATCTTTTAGGATGGAGGTGGCTCCTTTTCCACACCTGTGCTTTGTGAAGAGCGCCCTCTGCTGGATGGATTGAAATATCCTTGCTTTTCCCAGAACAGCGTTGGAGTAAAATTTGGGGGAAATTAACGTAGAGAGATGAAATTAGGGAAACATTTCCTTTGCAACAGAGTCGAGGCAGAAGGTTACAATTGGGACCGCATTGGGAAGTGATACATATTAATTACATACAATAGTTTCTATTTTTATTTATGCTTTCACATCTTTATCTACGAACCTGGAATTATGGAAGGCAGAAGCCAAGGGTGCAGAAACGTTTACGCCTAGCTTTCCATATTGTGCGATATCAGGAACATAGGAAAAAAATTAATATGTGCTTTTCTCAAATGCAAAACAACATCTACTTACTGATGCATACACATATCACTGTTATCTAATGTCATGGCTAGGATTCTTGAGAATACTATTTTTCCCTCTTTCAGCTACACAATTTGCATCAATTATCTCGTGGCCTTTTTTTCCTCCCCATTCTCTCATCCCATAAGGATAATTTTATGTCATGCCAGCGTTCAGGACTAGGAGGGTCTCAACATGTATGTTTTTCTGCTGTCAAAAGTATGGTCCATGGGACAACAGCCTCAATGTGACCCAGGGATTGTTAGAAATGGAGTTCTCAGACTCACTCCTGACGTCCCATGTCACCCCAGCAATCTGTGTCAATAACCACTAGTACAGAGTGACTTTTTTCTTAGAGCTCAGTCACATATTCATATTTTAAAAATAACTTTCTACATTCCCACCTTCATGTTGATCACCTTTTATAAAACCCATTAGACTATTCTTTTTATGTTTTATTTAGATTCTATGCCCTATTTCATTATCATTAGCTGTTTCAATCTATTATATATATACATATGTAATACATATATATTATATATGATATATATAATCATATTGGTGATACATATAGTATATATGATATATATATAATCATATTGATGAAAATGTTAAAATAAAGTGAGTTTAGTAGGCCTTTCCATGACGTAATGTTAGCTGAGTGTGTAAAGTATTTATTATTATGTGAAGATTATCTTCCTAAGATATGCACAGAGATCTTCACATAATTTTAATGATGTAACTTATTTGAGAATGGGGTCTTTTTTACGAAAAATCTTTGTCAATTTCTCCAGTTCCCTGTCTTTTATTTTTGCTCAAAAAGAAAAAGACATTGAAAATAATAGATCAGCATAGCACAAACAGGCTAATGAAGCTACCATGGCCTTCTCAGTCTATGCTGTCCCCTACCCTCACTAATCCTATTAGAGTATAAAAAGGTATTTTTATGAAATTAGGCCAACTAATGTACAAATGGTCTACATTTCCGTCTTCCAAGAAACACACTGAATTATGTTTTGAGTAGTTGGTCAAAATCCTGAGTGTCGTTGCTTTATCTAGGCGGACCCAAGTGGTTCCACGTGGACCTTCCATCACCCTTATTTGCTGCCACCTCTTACCTTGTTTGCAACTGTAAATACTCAACTGATAGGTGTTTGTGAAAGCTGCTACGTTACCAGCCAGCTCAATGCAGATGTTCTTATGTAATTATAGTTTCTAACATGAATGATGCACATGACTAATTGAATAATACATTGGTTCCATTTATATCTAAAAGAATAAAACCAGGGAGAGAGTGAATTTAAAGGCCGCTCATTTGAAATTCAGAAAAACTAAGACCTTTCCAAGATTCGTCAACACACAACCTCAAAAAAGCATCGCGCTTTCTGCCTGGGCCGTGGAATATAAGGTGGTATGGTGGTACACTGTGATGTTTCAGAAAATAAGCCAAACATGCGTAGGTGGACATAGTACCCATTGTGGCACCATCGTCTGATATCAGGGCGCCGCCTTTTCTTCAACACAGCCACAAGATGCTGCCTTAGTGTGGACTTCCTGGTTTCACGTACTACCTTCTCTCCTCTTTTCTGAATCTACTGTTCTAGAAAGTAAGTATCTTAGAGAAGATATTTCTATAACCAGCAGTGATAAATATGTCGGTATCCGTGCATAGCAATGAGCAGTAATTCATGGCGGTCTTTATCCATCTTGAAACCTTGGGTTCTCAGAACCAAACATGAAGACATGGAGCTCTGACAGCATTATCCTATTACTCTGAATAACATCTTATCTAGCAGACAAACTGATGCGATTCTCTTGCTTTTAATTTGAAGTCTGTCAGCTCATATGCACCAATTAAAAAAAAAAAAAACATTAAGAGTATGCTCCAGTTTGAGAGAAACCCAATCCCTGTAATGAAATCCCATGGAAAGCTTATCAGTTACTAACCACCAGGTAAAAGGCTGGTATCACCCAGTCAGAAAATCAATATCTATTAAAGCGGACATTTTTCTCCTACAATAGAAGGATAATATTAATATTCTGACACATCAGATCATTGTGTTTGTATTGCTTCTGATGTGGGACAACATAATTGAGATCTGTCCCTCTCCGAGTCACTGAAGCCACCTAAAAGGAATATTTACTTGAAGGCGTGCAGTGCAGACCTGCCACGATTGTCCCTTTCATTTGCCCTTTGCTTTGGTTCTCTTTCTTGCTCTTTGTCCTGATTCCTTGCTGTGATATTTTTTGAAAATATTAAGTTTTTGTTTGACTTCAACTATTCCCACATTCACAGAGAAAAGAGATGCCCTTATTGAGACTTATTTTATTGGTTTAAGCCTGAAATTCATATCCTTGGATTTGTTTGATGTATATTGCCCTACCTCAGAAGGCCCTTACTGAACCAAGAATATCTTTTTATATGCTGGAATGGCCAGGCTGACACACTAGATTTCTGGAAATTTCTACCTCCTACTACTTAGTCTTAGTTACTTTTCTCCAGTAAAAAGAAAAAAAAAAACACTTCGACTTCTATAAAAATCAAACTCATCATTAATTATCCTGAAGTTACTCATCTGGCTAGCTCATCACGTGGGAGACAGATGAAGTGTGTGAGAGATGCGTGTGTACACACTTGCACACAGGAAGTGTGTGTGGGGATATATATGTACACACACGCACACATGCAGTATATTTGATGTGTACACACTTTCACACAAGAAGTACATGGGTTGCATGTGTACACACGTGCGCACATATGAAGAGGAGAAACCCCCAAACTGGCTAACAGAAAACTAGCCTTTTTTGATTGCATAATAGCCACTCTATTTTTCTTCATCTATCTCACATTGGAAGGATTAAAGACACATTTGTGTTGACTATGTTCACTATCATATTGCTTCAAAAACAGTAGAGAACTACAGGAAGTTATTCTTACTGACATACAGCTTCTGGCAACATCTTAGATTTTCTGAGATCACAGAAAACAAAGTAAGACTTCTCAGTGTGAAGGCAGAGCTGTAGAGGGTGCTTACAATGAATTATTGCTGTAAGAACTTCCAGTCGAGAATGGATATGGAACTAAAATGTTGCATCTGTCAAAGTTATATAAGAAATTATTATGGATGTTAAAATATCAGGGGATTAGAAAGTTTTTGATATAATTTTTATAGTGTGCTACTATCTCTCATTTCTTATGAGTAAACAACAGTAGTGAAAGCTAAATGATAGAGAAATTCAATATTTACACAGATTTCCTTCTCAAAAACAATTCTCATATGCCTATGAATCTGTTTCGGTGTTGCTTGTCATTTCCATCATTTTGCTTTGGATTAGTTCTTTACTTTCTATCATTACCATATCAAATCAGTTATCTAAATATGTATAGAGTCTACCAGTCCATGGCATAGATCTTAAATACCCCTCAAAGACCAAGCTGAAGCCTTGATTGCCATCTTGCGAAACTACTTATTTGGAATTCAACCTTGAAGAGGTGGCCCGATAGTGGAAAAAACTTAGGTCACTGGTAGGTGCCCTTGAAGGGAATATCAGAACCCTGACTTTTGCCATCTCTGCCTCCATTAGCCTCCTTGTCGCCATGATGTAAGTAGGCTCTACTCCAAGTGCTGTCACCACGATATACTGTACTTTCACAAGTCTAAACACTGTAACTGTACAATCATCAACTGAAACTTCTAAGACTAGGAGCCACACACACACTTTATAAGTTTATTTTCTCAGTATTTTGTCACAGTGACAAAAAGCTGACATACTACAATCTTCAATTTTTTTGGAACTTGGCTTAGCACACATACACATAAAAAATCTTAATCACAATTTTCTCATCCAGAGTAAAATGGTGCTAACTTTTTCTGAGTAAAGTACACAAAATACTTTTTTTCCTTATATATGTATTCTTATCCAGTAGCCTTCCAAGTAACATGACTTCCAAGAATATAGCCCTGTTCTCTGTGAAGAGAAATCAACATACTATTATGAACAATATTTCAGTACCTGTTTTTTTATAATTTATTAGTCTCTTAAAATAGTTATATAGTTGTTATAGTTGTATAGCTGAAAAATCTCATTAAAATACTTCTTTCTAAACCATGGACACATGTTCCAAGTAGCATATTTTATTTTCCTTTCAATAAGAAAAACCAAAAGCAGCAGTAACAGCAACAAAAATAACAACAGTTAAAGGCAGGCTAGTGAAAAATGTCTTCTGTATGTCGATCTCAGAGTCAGTTCTCAAAAACTCACTTAAAATCAACCCACCAGGGCTGGAGGAATAGTTCAGCAGTTAAAGCACTTGTCTAGCAAGCTCAAGGCCCCGGATTCAATTCTCCAGCAGTAAGATAATTTGGGCATGGTTGTACATGCCTGTAATGTCAGCACTTGGGAGACTAAAGCTGGAGAAGTGTCATGTGTTTGAGGCCAGCCTGATCTACATAGTAAGTTCAGGACCAACTTGGTCTGCGGAGTGAGACCTTGTTTCAAAAAAAAAAAAAAAAAAAAAAAAAAAGTCAAGCTACTGAAGTTAGTACATTACTGAGAATAAAAACATTAGGACCCTCAAGCTTCCTATATTCTCACACGAAGAAATGTGATATAGAATCAAAATTACATACTGCTACATATTGGTTAGGGCAAGTGTAGACGTCGTTTCCGATGCAACTGAAGTCATTTCACAAAGCTCAGGAAAATCACACCTACACAGAGAGCACACCTACTAATTTCCATTTTATGATTTAAGTTTTAGCAGTTATCTTCCAGAGAAGTAAATAATTCTAGAACTGGAAGCAAATAAAGATTAAACAATTTACTAAAGTTCACATAGCTACTACTTAGAGAGTCTACATTAAAATAGTGATTAGAAGTCATTATAAATTTTTAAAATGCATGGCAAATTTTTTTCTGTCAATAGACAGCTCACTAACAGGCTGTCAGGTGCTCCATGTCCATGAAGAACATGTTTCAAGACCTCCAATGGATACCTGAAAACAAATTGCAGTGAACTCTATATTCTGTTTTTTTCTTCATATACATAAATATGATAAAGTTTAACTTGTAACTTAGGTACACTATGAGGTTAACAATAACAACCAAAAACAACAAGAATAATATATTGTAAAAATTGTCAGCATTGTCACTTATTTTCTTTGAAGCTCTTAAGTAGAAAAGGTGTTCAACAAAAGCACTATGATAAAATGACAGTCGATCCAGTTAACCAAGAAGGTTACTGAGTGAAAGGCACACCACATAAATACACTGGGAAAGGCAAAAACTCAACCTGGGAAAGATGTAGGGCTGCCTAATGCCTCATCATTGTACTTAGAAGTGTCTGCAATCTAAACCTTCTGATTTATTTAGGTTTTGAATTTTCTGTTTAGTTTTTCAAAACACAATTGACTAAGCAATTGAATTGTGGAAAGCTAATGTGGTTCCCACTGCATGTAAGTAAAAGTAATATGAACAGCAACAGCATGAACAATGCTGTGTATTTAGTATGATATTTATCATACATTTATCATTGCATATGAGGAGGAGGAGGAGAAGTAGAGGAGTAAAAGCCGTGATTCCTTATGGGTTCTTAGGCACTGCTGTAAAAGGTTTAAATTCTTTAGAAGAATTAATCATTATAATTTTAAAAAGTATGTATTTTTAATCATTTAAGGAGTAAAGAAACTTAATCTTCCAGGCTGAATTCCTTATATGATAGCATACAATGATGTTGTGACCCAGGATCTGAATTTGGCAAGGGATATGAACAACTATGAAAGTCTCATATGCTACTTAGAGTGAAATTCCTGAAATGTCATAGACATCTTAAAGAACGAACCATGCCAGTTCCTCAAGTATTACTCTGGTAAGAAACTCTGTATTGATGCCTATCATTATTTATTAAATGTATTTTGTCCTGTCTCAAATAAACAACAAAAAAGGGGGGCTGTGGATACAGCTCAGAGTGAAGGCCCGGTGGCCAATCATTGATATTAAAAATGTGCTTAGTTTCTTCCATTTTTTGCATTACATCTCCTTTAGTAGGTTGTCTCAATTATATTATCAGTAACAGAAGATTTCGAGTTTAACAGAGAAGGCTGGTATACATCTTCCAGAGATATCAAGTGCTACAGGTACAAAACTGTCCAGACTATCTCTACTCTTCCACTTCTACCAGTGTTACCTCACACTGCTTTCTGTCGTATCTATTTTCTAGATTGATACTACAAAACTCTATTCTAAGAGACCCAAGACTAGGGAGTGAACACGGCCGCTTCCTCGCCGATCCCTTTATTCTGTCCCTGTAAACTTTGCCACAACACTCCTCTGCTTTTCCATTAGGTTTTGACACACTTCCTTTATTACTTGTCTGGATGAAGGAAGAATTCTATTATTTTCCTCAAAACTTGAATAGATGTCCTCTGCTTACAGCTACCAATCTGGCTTGATTGTTTACTGAGAAAGCTGCATCTGCAATACAGCTGTTGATGTCCACAGAAGCTAGAGAGTAGCTCTATGTTCACTTGGGCCTGAATCCAATGAGGTCTGCTGCGTTTTTTTTCCTTGTCTTTTTCTTGGATGATTTCCATGCAAAAAATTGTGCTCCTGGAACCTTTAATAAATGCTAGAATTTTCTAAGTTTTATACACTTTCTTAATCTTGAAGTATAACCCCTCACTGTGTTCCTTTGTTGCTTCATGGCATAACTAACCATGTAAGCTATTTTATCTCATTTTGATTGCTGGTGTGGTTTGTATTGATACTCAGGGTAATATGCATTTAAGGAAATATTATGAGCTATTTTGATTTAATTTCTGTTACCTTAAACTAAATAATTTCAAGATATTAAAAAGGCATTTTCTCTAGAGCATTTCAAATTTAATTCCTTGTCAAATCCCCAAAGTTGAAACAAAAATGGGTCACCTTTAGGTTACCAATTATTTTAATAATGAAACAAAAGAAATATATATATCAAACTCAAACCAAAGGGATACACTATACAAAATCATGAAAAACTGTATGAAAAAGGTTGTGGAAAGTTTTTAAAAAATGTTTCAATATTCATGTTACTTCTTAAATTTTCTTTCATTATATAACTACTTATATCATCCCCCACCCCTGCCTTGTGTCCCAAATCCTATGCTCCTCTGCTATTATCAAGACTTCTTCCTAATACTCATCCTCACATGGAACAATTGGCTAGCTTTCATTTTCTGCTTTTCCTTATTTCTCTCATCACTCAAAAGTCCAGAGATGTTGCTTAAGATCATCTTAGTTTCTTTCCTGTTGCAGAGACAAAATACCCAAGACCACAACGTAAGAGAAAGTTTATTTGAATTTGCAATTCAGACCACGCAAGGCTGATGGGTAGTGGCCAGAAATCTCGATGGACTGGCCTGGTAGAGTATAGCTGCTCCTTCCATCATGGTTGGAAGCAGAGAAAGGTCTGGAAGGAGCCAGGGGCAGGGATACAATCCTTCAGTGTACACCCCCAGTGAGCCACCCCTCCTGACCAGGCTCCATGCCTCTTAACCACACATGAAATCCTTAGATTCATCCACTTGATCCAGTTAGCCCTCATAATTCAATCTCCTTCCCAAGACATAGGGCTAAGATAGTCCAGATCCAAATCACAATGATTGGATAACTTTTCCATTTTTGTAGACGGAAATGTACAAGTAGCCAGCAAACGCTAAAAATCTAGCCACTTGGCTGTCTGTCAGCAACTACCCACATATAACACATTGTATGATTTTTATGCCTAAAATTATGGGGTTATGTATACCTGAAGTGAAAATAATTTTTCTTTTTAGTATCAGAAAAAGATACACATTTTTAATGCAACTAGAAATTAGAATCCTCAGTTGTAAACAGGCATTATTTTTTTTTTTAAAGTATTCCCTAGAGATTATTTTTGTTTTGGCAGGCCATTCCAAAGGACAATGTCCAAAATTTGGTTTGAAAGAGAAGCGGAAATTCATTTTTCTCAGTGACATTTCACATACAGGATTTTGACAACATCTAGCTAATTGAATGATTTGTAATTCAATTTGTAATTAAATGAATACCTGGGTTTCTTGCTCTCCCATTTTCGGCAGGCTTTCATTCCAGGAGAAACACAGTGTGTATGCCTGGCCCACTCATCATGCCTATTTTTGGAAGCATGATAAAGCACATACATAAATCTACCTTAGAATTGACAGTGCTCTGTAATGTACTTTCTTTGGTAGAAGCAATGCTATTAGTATGATGTTATGGTCTTTTGTTTATTAAATACTGACAAGCCTAATTGGATCACCTTTTTCTGAGTATAAGGAAAGAAAGAGATGTCACAACCTAGTGGTACATTATGGACTAGATACTCACTTCCCACTCTGTAATCTACCTGACCCCATGAAGATAAAATGGTATAGAAGAAAAACGCAAAGGAATCAAAGTGAATGGACTTGGTGTATCAGATCTGTAACTCTGCGAGCATAAACTCCCTACTTAATATCTGCATTTTCATTTCTATATCTAAATGGAGATATTAGTTTTGAGAATTGTCACTGATATTACACACGGTGTGTGCAATATTCATGGCCTGTGTAATTTAGGTCATGATCTACATAATCAAAACAATATTTAAGGCAGATTTTCTTATAATTGAAAAGGAAATTTTAACAAAATGAGTAGAAAGATGAGTCATAGATACTATTTTTGAGTAAGCAAAGAAATCAAGAATTTAAGATACCATTTCCATAATTTGATTATTTCAGATACTTTCTAAATTCCACACTTGAGGTGTTCCATTTACAAAGCAGACTAACATTTCTTCAGGATTTTAGTATTTTTGTGCTATAACGTTTGCATTAACTCCAAATAAATCACAACAATGACACAAAACAGCCCACAAAATGTTGCAATCCTGTCAGAGCCAGCCTGTTTATTAACAAAACAATTAAGTGTCCAAACCCTCTTTCTAGTACCATGTGCTTTTTTATTGTCATTTCACTGTGGCCACTGAGAACTGAAAAGGAAGTATAATTGCTCACAGAAACAATATGTCGATAAAAGCGTCTCTCTCTCCTTTTGCAGAGTTTCAGAAACAGTGTGCTATTGACCAGAGTAATTATAGATTTGTCATTACCCTTCCAAATGTGAAATGGATACAGAAGGCCCAACCAGTTACAGGTTCAATGAGCCCTCACTTCTACCTGGATAGATGCCAGACAGATGGTTTATTGTGAGGCATGGGGGCGGAGGGAGGAACTTTTGCCAAGGGCTATTTGCATATTTATGACATCATTCAGGAGCTATACAAAATAATCACAATAAAAGTCAAATATCTGGTAAAACATTAAAATATATTTGGTAAAACATTTCATTAAATCACCTCCAATGTGATACTTAAAATTTCTCTTTAATCGGGGACCAGGTCATAAATACCACAAGTAATCATCTTATTGTAATTTTGTGGGCTACATGTGTGGCCTGTAGACAATCAGATCAGGGCTCATTGAACCTGTGACTGTGAACATAAGTGAAAACATAAGTGAAACAATGTACAACAATAGGATTCTCTGATCCATAGCATGGATAATGTTTAAAGTAAGGTGGTAGCCTGACTGTTAATGAGCTAATTTTCCTTAATATAAATTGCGTTTGAGGTATAAATGTCATTACATTTATTTGAAACTCCAAATGTCCACCTGATGTTTATTATAACATATGTTTTCTGTATATCCTTCTCATGCCTTGTTCTCTGAAAGTCTACCCTAATTCACCCACTGATATTCCAAACTCTCTCTCTTTTTTTTTTTTTTTGGTTTGGATTTTGGAGCATGGATGTAGGTGTCAAATTTGAGGTAGTCAATGGTGTCATTAAGAGTACTAGCTTGTTTTGCTTAATTATTGAGCTTTTTTCTAGTGAAGATTATTTTTAGAGAACCTGATTGAAGGAATTAAATGAATTATAAGGTAAAGAGAAAAATAAGCTTATTAATTTTATTAGCATTCTTGCTCTGAATCTAAAAGCAGAAATTTGAGTCACTATATTAGACACAGGTAACAAAATAAGTGATAGTTAATGTTTAAAAAAATGTAAGCAATGCTCAATGTTAGAAGTCAAAATAAAATCATAGAATTCTATATCTGAAAATAAATTCAGAAAGTCTATACTTAAACAGTTTTATAATACTGAAGCCTAATTATTTCTTGAAGGTGAGTGTACTTCTTTTCTTTAGTAAAGAATCTCAGAATTGCCATATCAAAACCATCAGAAATTCTTCTATAATTTGCTCTATTAAAATGTACATTTTTGATTCTATTGACTGTCTTCTGTTGTATAATCCAAGTCAATGACAGAATATATAAGTTCACGATTTCCTGAATTCTATTTATAACTTGTGAATGTTTAATTTGTGAGGTTTTATTCCACTCTAATGTAAATGATATTATTGGTGTGTCTGAAGGAAAGTAGATTTATTCAAGTCTACAGAATGATTAATAATTATATTTATTGATGCTTACTTATTAAGTAAATGAAAATTATTATGTGGTTAAATATTACTGTCTGTGGTTTCCTATGTGGTACAGAGAGTGTCCCCTCAATGCACAGTCCACATTCCTGCCTCCGTTTTCTTGACGTCTCGTCTCCTGGGGCTCTGTCCTTATTTCCTGTCAGTGGGCTGTGAGTCAGTACATCTTTCTTTTTCTGCTTTTATTGTCTTGCTAACATTGGGGCCAAGTGTTTCTAACAAAGTAACTAAAGAAACAATGATTAACCCACCAACATAAGTCATAAAATAATTACAAATTAGAATTCTATGACATTATATCACTAATACCTTGAATTTTTCCTCTTATAAACAGTATGATTATATCACATAAAATACAATCATTTGTGTCATAATGTAGCCCATTTAATGAGGCCTTCTCACAAGCACATGTGCACATGCACACACGCACACGCGCGCACGCACGCGCAAATAGAACCGTTGTTCTATATGTGCAAAAAGAAGGATATTTGAATGGTCCTTATACTGCTCCAGATCTGAGCAAGCTAAATAAATGATGAGAGAGAGAGAGAGAGGGCTAGGATTTAATTTTAACTTAATTTCTACATTCTCTCTCTCTTCTGGGGCCAAGTTATGTTATATCTTGACACCTGACATATTTGTAAAACAATAGAAAAATTTAATATTAATGGTTAGTATGAGATGTCACCAGACATGAAGGATGAATAGATGTGCTCTGTATGCAATTGTATTACAGAGAAGAATCAGGGCCACAGTGGGGGGAGAATTATTTGAGGAAAGTTCTTGGGAGAGAACAAAATAGAAATCAGCAGAGGAATGAGAACTTAAACAACATGGAAAGGGTTAGTGTCAAGAAGAAAACCTAGAGGAAGAAGAAAACTGCAGCATCAGTCACGGCTGCCTGGCCAGGAAACCCCACGCTATCAAGAACAGTTAATTGGGAAAGTTCTCCTACAATCGTCGCAACAGACCATCAAAAACAGAGGAGAATTCCATGGCTCTGACAAGCTTCAAACACAGTGGAGAAGTGGCTGATCTGAGAGTAAATGCTGTGATCCCAGGAAGAGCATCATTCTGAGTCTTCCCAACCCCCAGCACCCAAGGTGTTAAAATAGCCATTACTTGACATCATCTTCATGTCTTCGTGTCCTGTGACCTGCTGCTGCCAGAAATCTAGGATCCCTTTATGCCTCCTTAAGCATAATATAGTCTGCTGAAAATCCTAACTGCTTTTCCCTACCTGGTGTTTGTGTCTTCTCAGGAGAAGCTATTCCCATGATACAGAAACTTCTAGAGGCTGAACTTCTACATGTGCTTGTCTTACAGAAGCTATTATTATTTTTTAACTGAGCCACATTCTTGGTAATAAGTCTACTCATGGAAAGCCCTGGTTTCACCTATCATTCTCAATCAGAAGTTAGGAAAGCCCCCGCTGCATTTTGCAGTGCAGGGCCATGGCTACCATCAGCCCTAATCCTCAATACACCTGTGCTCATCCAGCGAGAACTAGGAACGCTGGCCTTCGATCCCAGAGTCTTGGGATTGCACCTAGTGATGCAAAGTAGTAACCAAGCTTTTTCTTGTGTTACATAAAAAAGTTCCCTCGTGTCTGCTGGCTCCAGAAATGTGCTTGATGGTGCCAGACACTAGGCATCTCCTGCACTGATCCTGAGATTCCTAAGGAAGGAATTCTTCTCATCTTTGTTTTGGGAACAATAGTTTCTTGTGCCACAGTGCCTGGTATTATGTGTTGTTGTCATGAGAGTCCTGGTGGCAGTCTGGTTTACATCATTTTCATCAAAAGTTTGGCATCTGCTGCCACCCACAAGCCTCACAGCCAGCAAAACGTAGCCCCATGGCTGTTTTCTGTAGATGCAGTTCATGGTACATGTAGTCCAGCATGAGGCATGGGGCACACATTCTTATAGGTGTTATGCACCCCAACTGCAGTCTGAAGACATGCAACTTTGGAAGCCCAAGTCACTGTAAGACCATACAGACATCGTTGTGAACTAGAATAGTCTACTCTACTGAGGTACTCATAGATTTCTAACATCAGGGAGGAAATCACACATAGACAACATTTTTGAGTCTCCATATAATGAAAGCCAAAGTGCCTGCCAAGCTGGCATCATGTATACTCCTTAAACACAATATTTTTCCTACAAAAGCTATACTATTAAGTTGGAAGAGGTAAACATTATACTTGATGGAAATGCACCAATTCAGAAACATGAAATGTAACAAAAATAAATGTACACAACAGAACAGAATAATAGTTCTCTAGAAATGGATTCAAATTTGAAGTAAAGCTATAAAATGTCTAAAAAATAATTGAAAATAATGATCCTAAGGAGACACCTTGAGATGCAAACACGGATAAGCAATAGAACAAATAAGTGAAGACAAGGGTATGAGAAAAATTCGTTACAGAACAGTAAGATTTTATGAAGCTAAAAACTTGAAGAAGTGAAATGAAAAATACAATGGAGAGCTTCTATGGCATATGAGTGCATGAAGTACAAGAACTTTCTGAACTTTGGGATATGTCATTTGAATTATTCCCACCAGGTAAAAATAAATAAATAAATAGAAGTTATAGTTGAAAAATATGATGAATGTTTAAATTGAAAATGCACTGTAGTAAAAAGCACAGTGCAGTCAAGCCCTCTCAAAATATTCCCTTTCACGTTCCACGCATAAACCCCATCTTTCTTTTCACTTACTAAAGCAGTTAGTGAAGTCCTTTTTTGTGTCTTTAATCGCACTGTCATGGCTACCTCAGTGTCCTAAATCAATTCAAGATGTTAATCTTTATGGTCATTTTGACTTTGTGGAGGAACTAGAAGCCATAAGGGCCAGATTCAGGGAATAATAAGGATGAGGACACACAGTAATATTTGTATAAGTTTGATATTATACCACTGTAGAACTCGCTGTATTTTTTTTTATCATACTTCATAAAGGCACAAAAGAAAATTTGCAGAACTGCTTCAGAAACTGACAGAAGGATAAGATTCATTTGTTCAAATGAGGGCAAGTATTTTGAAGAAAGATTAGTGGCAACCTATCTTCGACTGTAACATTTTTACATTTGAACATTAACACATTTTTAAGTTATAATGAAAATTATAATGGAGAAAGCCTAAGAGAATGAAGTACCCTGAGCATCATTAAGTGAGTAGAATTTAATTATGCGGATTGTTGAAAGTAGAAGATGAGAGGCATCCAAAATTATATCATGAAATAATAATGAAAAATTTCAGAAATCTAAAAAAGAGAAATGGACACACATATATAAGAATTTTAATGAACCCAAGTGAACTCAACCAAAACAGATTTTCATCAAGGCATCTAATAGTCAAAATGTTAAAAGTATGAAGACAATGACACAATCCCCAAAGTAGCATGAAAAAAGCAACAGGTCATTACAAGAAAATATAGCAGGACTTAGAGCAGATTTCTAAGCAGAAAACTTACAGGCAAGAAAATAATATAATAATGTACTTAAAGAATTAAAAGAAAACTCCTATACCAACTAAGAATATTACTCACCACAAATACAGAAGAAACAACCTCTTCCAGAGAAGTAGAAGCCAAGGAAGCTCCTCACTAGACCAACTGACTTCTACAGTAATACTTCAAGAGGTTTTATATTAGAAACAAGAGGTAACTGTCATCATAACAGCACAGGAGTATACACAATTTACTAAAAATCGATTATATAGCATAGAAAGTGAAGGGACGCAAACCTTAGCATGGCAGAAAACTGCCTAAGTGCAAAAGAACAATAATTTTGTAATAAAATAATGACAAAACAGGGGGACACAAAAATATGTGAAACAAGCATAACACAATTGTCAAAATGACAGGAGGGAGGGAACTCACACATATTGGAGATAACTTGGAATGGAAACAAATTCACCAATCAGATGGGACTGATTGATTGACAAGTTGTATGAGAGTGTATACAGAAAAGCTAGATCCCACGATGCATTGCCTATGAAAAATCCACTCACCTTCACTCACAAAGGTACCTATGGAATACACATTAAGAACTGGGAAAGATACAGCACAAAAATGAAAACCAAATGTAGGCAAAAGTGGAGCACTCCTATCGGGTGAAGCAGACTTTAAATCTAAAGGTATAAAAAGCTGCTAGATACTGATAAAAGGATCACGACAGCAAGAAACAAGCAAGTATGAATATATATGTGCCAAGCATAGAACCATTATATTATATATGGCAAATATTGCTAGATTTATATGAAGAGATAGACGGATAATAAATTTACAAATGATCAAAAGAAACTAATGAATTATATGTTAAATATGAAAATATTAGAGAAATGTATAAACTCCAGAAAATTTGGAACTTACCAAAATTAAATCCAAAGGATTTAGTTATTGCTATTTGTGCTGCTATGAACACGGGTATACATGTATCTCTTGTATATGATATTTTTAACTATTTTGGGAAAATTCCCAGAGGAGTATCACTGGATTGAAGGGGATATTTAATTCCAATTTTTTGAGACACTTCCATACCATTTTCCATAGTGGTTGTACCAGTTTACATTCCCATCAGCAGGGCAACAGAGTACATTTGTCCTGACAGCATTGCCAGCACTGATGGCTGGGGGCATGGGTCAGTGATTACAGCACTTGTTCAGGAAGCAAGAGGCCTTGGATTCGATCCCCCAGGACCATATACCAGCTGGGTGTACTGGTTTATGCCTGTAATCCCAGGACTTGGGAAAGTGGTTGAAGCAGTAGCATTGCTGTAAATTCTAGTCCAGCATTGGCTCCATAATGAGTTCAGGAATAATCTGGACTACAGAGAAATATCTATCTCCCAAAAAAGTATATTACATTAAAAACCACATTGTCATCAATCCTCCTCAAAATACTTTCTGTCACTCTGAACACACCCCATTGTTCATACCTCTTTCTTGAGCAGGTCTGGAGGTTTTCTTTTGGAGTGTCTATAATTATATTGTCATTTATGTCTAGATGTCCAAGGTCCTGAACTCACCGTGTTGTCCAGGCTCATCTTGGATTTAGGACAATCTGCCTGCCTCAGTTTACCTAGTGGTGCGATTACAGACATGCACCACCACGCCCAGCTGTATGTGGCGCTGGGGAATCAAACTTAGGGCCTTGTGCTTGCAAGGTAAGTACTTTAACCACTGTGCCATTCTTCTAGCTCCTAATGTAATATGTTTTTATTTGAACACCTACTATATTTTTGAGACACCTTGCATAGTGATGAGACCTGGACATGTAGGACAGTTACTAGAGCCTTTAGATACAGATTTATCCTCCAATTGATTTCAATTAGCCACACACTCAACATGTTCCACATGAGACACAAACCTCCCATGACTGAGAAGCTTTCTTCCAGGGCAAAGAAGAACTCTCTTTTTTCAAGGATGTCTACCTACACTTTTCTTCAATGTTTGTGAAATAACACTAGCCACATGGGAGAGATGAGGGAAGGAGGAACACATTGAGATGAAATCCTAATTATAATATGCACCTTAACATGTTATAGTTTATATTTAGAAAATTTTATAGTGTATGAAAATAGATATGGAAATCATGTAAACAGCCTTCTTTCATTTTTCCCCTTTTAATTTGGGCATTATTTTTTCATATATTTCCACTTTTATATTTCTCACAAATTTTACCACATAGTTTTATTAATTTGTTTCCAATTGCCACTGTTCTTTAATGCTTTTCAAATAATAAGAAATACATCTTTGCATGTATCATTTCCACTACCACTACCAGTTCTCTGGTTTTTGTTCTGAAGATTCACAGCCCTGTTTGCCTTCATTCCCTGTGCACATCGTGGACTTCCTCTAGATACAGAGCAGGCCTGCTGGTCATGTGCTCTGCTAGCCTCACGTGCCTCAAATAGACCTTCACATCTCTAGTTTTCTTAAAGCATATTTTTTTCATGCTATAGGATTTAGGTTGACATTTGGATAACTTTAAAGAAGTTGATGTACTGTTTTCTGCCTTGATTTTTGCCCAAAGAGAATATTAATTTTTGTCTCACTCATCCATATTGCTCAACATTTAATTTGCATTTTGCTTCATTGCTTTAACAATTTATTTCTTTTCCATTGGATTATAATGTGCTGTTGGGTAGCACCTTCACCTGTCCTATATTTTGGGTGAATTGGTATTCTTGACTCTATGGTAAGAGCTTTCAACAAATTTCAAGAAGACAAATTTATTCTCATTTACTTAAATATTTTATGATCCCCTTTTTACATGGATTTTACAGATTCATGTAAGCACTTTGAGTTATTTCATTCTCCAAAGTTATGTTAACTTGTTCAGTCTCTTACCTCTCAGTTTTCTTTTGAATATTTGCTATTTCTATGTATTTAAGTTCATGGACCTCATCTTCTATAATACACGATGCGTTAATAGTTTTCACTGAAAATTTCCTGTGTCTTTACATAAACTATTCATCTATTTCTTGTGCTTAATCTTTCTTCTGCATGTTTGAGCCATAGAATAATTATATGGATATGATGCCATTCCCGCTCTACTAGTCGAAGCATCTGTGGAACTCTTGATTCATGTTGATTGCTCTGACTGCCCATGGTCACTGCATTTTCATCTTCCCATGTCTAATGGACTGTATGGCGTGCTTTCTGTTTTTTAATCTCTTTGTACTTTTACCAAAGTCTTTGATCTTTGTTCTATAGTAAAGTGAATTGCTGCAAAATAATTTGAGCCTTTGCTCTTGTGGTCAAAATCTGTTAGAAACAAGACCATCATGTCCTCCAGGACTCATTCTTTCCTCAATACATCAGTAAAAAATTAATCTACTCAGTGTTCTTTGAAATATAATATTGAGGAGAACAGAAAGTATTCACAGCCCGAAATCAGTATTAGACAGTTTTTCTCTAGTTTGCTCAGAGGGCCCTGTCTTTTCACTTGGTTGATTTCTTTACCTACATTTGCTGAAAGTTCTTCGCCCTAATACTTGAGGTTGACCTTCATATGTGTCGTATTTTCTTTATATTTTGCTTTCTCTGGTTATCGTTTCATGTATTCTCATTTCTTCTTGGCTGTCCTGTATTTTCCACTCGGTTTCCACTCAAGGAGAACTCATTTTGTGCCAGTTGCACCAAGATTTTTTTTTAATGAAGAAATTATGACTGCAGGGGTTCATACTCTAAAGCAATCTGCCAGACAATATATTGTGTAGAAGGCGAGGTTCTAAAATCTTCTGCTGGCATTAGGGAGCATTTGTCCCACTTAAAAAACAGTGGGGTAGTAAGAGTTGATGGAGCAAAAGACTTTGTATAGCACAGTAAGACCTCTCTGCATTCACCTAGCTTCCCAACCTCCCGTCCTTTTTACAGGAGGGGTTTTTCTCTCTCACTTATAAATATTACCTGGAGAACTGAAAATCACCTGGAAGTGTGATATTCCATCTTCAATGGTCATCAAAAGTAGTAATGAAACTATTCCTGGTGCTGCCTCTATGCGGCACTTCAGAGGCAGAGGCAGCAACGAGAGGAAACCACACCTGGCAAAAGTGAGGAGGCATGCGGTACTCCAAAGATCAGCACTACTGGTGGAAGAGAGCCCGCGAAGGGCTTTCTAAAAGAGATTCTGTCCAAAAAAAAAATTACAAAGAAGAATAGACATGCACTGAAAAGGGACAGATGAGGAGAGGAAATGCTGGAAGCCTGAGGACTAGTGAGGTCTTCAGTGCATAGCCCAAGCAGAGAAGAATTATCAGGATAATCCCGGAAAATAGTCAACCAAATAAAATTAAATCCAACATAAAATACTGGAGAGGGAAAAAAGCATCAGCTGTGCATGTCCACCTCCTTCAGGGTTAACCGCTGTCAGGTTATGACAGCACCACACCTAGCACTCTGCTCCTCCTCTTCTTCCTCTTCTTCTTCTTCTTCTTCTTCTTCTTTTTTTTCAGCTGGTGAGGGGGAAAGGTACTGAGCCAGGAGGCAGGTGCTAGGATGTAGCCAAGCACATCTTGCCACGGCCCAAGGCCGAAGTAGGTTCACACGATGGGAGACAAACATTAAACTGAATCTCAGAGCCCTCGTTTTCACAAGGGGCAATGCTGTTAACCTCTGAAGTAAGAGCGTATTTGAAAATCGAGGAGCAGACAAGCTAAAAACCATGCCTGCCCATTAATTCATTCTGGAGAAGACCAAATCTAAGAAAATGTAAAGGGACACTAGCAAAAATAACATTGTTTTCCACAGATAAAAAGTAGAATTAAACCTAATTACAACTAGATATATAAAGAAAAATTTAAAAATTTTTTAAAGGATAAAAAAGGACACTTAATCTATGATGGCAAAATAACAATGAGGACAATTCTCTTCAAGTTCTTTTTCTCATTTTTTTTTTGAATTTGAGGCAGTCATAAAATGTTCTGTAAAGCTTTAAAAAAGTAAAGATACAAATACCAAAACATTGAGATAAAAGCAGTATGGATAACTGTGTACTATTGACAGGTAATTCAATAATCATGTATTTAACTAAATAGATAAGAATATCTTATGTACCAAGTACCATAGTGAATTCCACATGTATTAAAATTTTGGATGTAAAAGCAAAAATACATGAAGAAAACTTAGAAGAGTTATTCTGTGTCTTATTGGGGTTCAAGGTGTTCTAACTATAGCTCAAGGAATGGAAGCTATACTTCTTTTTGAAAAATGAAGTCAACAACTTAAGCATAGTCATTTCTTAGCAGTTGACTACTATGAAAGTCATTGAATTGGGATTCAAGGTATTTGGGGGGCAAAAACTGTTGTCCTGGGAATTACTGTTTGTTTGGTAATTAAGGAACAAGTTAGAATGTGTGGCTGTGGACTTGCTGCCTCCCAGGACCAATTAACGAGGAGCACCAAGACACTGCTATATCGCCTTATGTATGGCAAAACACCATATCCTAAGTCCAAAGAGAAATGATAAACTAGCAAAGATAGTCACAAATTATATTTACCAAGGGCTGTTTCCAGAAATAAGAAAACAGATTAACAAAAAATAGAAAAATGAACAAATGGTATGAAAACGTTATTTAAAGTAACGTAAATGGAAAATACATCTTAAATATGATATCATATGCAACTTCAATCTGATAATGAAATAGAAGTAAAGGCTATGGTAAAATTGTGACATTTCTTTTTCATTTATTCACGTGACTGCACATGCATTTAGTAGCACTATGTGAAGACTGTGTAAAAACAGTGCCTTCGGGATCGTATACTAGTCCAATCCCCAAAAAGGAAAGAGAAAATTCAGCTACATGCTTTAAATGCACAATGTACCCCTTGACCATGCGATTCTAATGTTTGTCTTTGGCCTACACAGATCTTCTCCCATATATGAAATAATAAATGTATGTCTGAGTAACTGAAACCAATCGGGGGAAGGGTCACATCATGCATCCAGATTTTGTAATTGAAAGTGATGCAACTTTTGTGATATTTTACTGTGAAGATACTCATGCTCAAAAGTCAACTCCAAAAGAGCAGCAGATCTTGTGAAACTAGACACTTAAACACACAGACATCCGCAACCTCTGGGATAATCAGCTGCTGGCATGCCAACCATGTCTCATTCTTTCCGCTCAGCTTTGGCAAAGAACTTTTCCAGAATAGGTGTCCAGTCACTGTTTGCTAATGACTGATGGATGGAAGAACAAAGTGCATTTGTCTATATTTATCTCTCTTAATCCCTGGTGCTGCTCTTAGATTAAAAATTAGACATTGTTGCCAAATGTTTACTCCCACTAGACTTTATGTTCCAAAAAGGAAGTGATCTTTATAGATTTATTATCAATATATTTCATATATCCAGAATATGAAATTACCCTATAGTACACAATAAAATTTAGCTAATTGAGTAAAATAAATGAAGGAAATATCATTTTAAGTTCTCTTTGATACTATCATATTTTTTCTTTGTATTCTTTGTCTTAGTTTCTTTATAGCTTCTAGCTGCTGTGGTCTGTGTGTACTTCAGGTAATCACTTTATAACAACCGAGTATCCCATCGTGAATCTGACTTATGTGGGTTATTTATTTTTTAAATCTAGTGAATTTTTAAAATAAATTCTTTTTCAAACAGTCTTACAGAAGCATGTTCTCCCTATAAGGAAACATATATAATGAAATTCCTCCCTTCCAGTATTATAACATGAATTTTTTTTTGTATTAATCACATAGTCATTTAAGCCTCAAATGAGTTGCAATACTTTTAGCATCTACACAAGACTACTAAGGGCATGGCTTCTCAATTAATGCCAGTGAAGGTACAAGATAAATATCGCAATTCTGAAGATTAGCACAATTTAAAAACATGAAATTTTCCTCCAGTCCAAAAAAAAAAAAAAACCTAAACTAAAATCAAAATAAACCAGTGTTGTCTAGAATGATAACTCTCCCTACTCCTGTTCCAATACTATATAGTTTAGAAGTGAGTTTCTACTGGCACTTTTACTTAATGTTCCTAGGTTAATTGATCTCCTAGTAAATTATTTAAAGACCCCATCAAGTATACTGTGGGTTCTGTTAACAATACAGATTTTAGAGGCAGATGGGATCAATATAAGGTCAAGCTTCTCCTACTGGAGTGAAGTTGGGCTCATATCTAGAATATGTTATTGTCCTGAAGCTGTTTTAGTAATGATTTGCTGGCTTTCTAGAGACCTTATTTGTTAGAAGGACTCCTTTTAATGGCTACATTAAATCTGATTGTCCCATTATTTAAAGATCTGTCACATTTTATCTCTCAGAAAATGACAACTCTCTGTGATTAAAGATTAGTCCAGTGCCATCCCTTCAAGTCTTTTATTGAAGGACAGATATGAAATAATTAATATTTAATAGAATACACTGAATCATGAGCATGTGGTTCTTCATTCACTGTCCAACAATAATTTGTCTGTCACCTCTTAGGAAAACTCTCTGCCTTGTTCTCGTCCATTTCTTTTCTACTAGGTAGAAACCACTTTCTCTGACTTTTCTAGCATGTGAAAACCTCAGACATATTACACTATATTGTAATTATTGCTTAGTTTTCTGTAATATTGTACATAAAAATCCTAAAGAGGGGGTGTTATGCCTTTCATTTGCGTGTAGACCAGAATTGGGCAAATAATGTAAGCTCAAAAAGTAATTTATCAACTCTGAAAACTTAGACTAGATACGGGCAGATAATTAATACAAATAATTGAATACAAATTGACAATATAGACTACCTATTTTTTAATAATTTAATACTAAATAAGATTCTATTTAAGTGTACTAGTACTTAAATACTTACTCACCAAATAGTTGTAGCTAAAACTAAATTTTATTTCATTTATATTTTGAAAAATTTAGCACCCTACACATATGCAATAAAATTTCTTTAGGAACCTGTGTCTGTTACATGTGGATGTCTGCTATCATTGCCAAATGACAATATGAAGACATCCCAGCCCAGTCATTGGTAAAGTAGCTTCAGTTTTATCAATGAAAGAAAACTAACATCCAAAAGACCATAGATTGTTTCTATCAAACTATAGAGAATCATTTACAGGACACATTTTACTCTTTATCTAACTCATAGGAATTCAACTTCATAGGATTTGAAGAGAAATTTTCAAATTTTATTGCGCTATGGCATATAGAGGAGTTAGTGTACAAACCACAGTACACCTACAAATGGATAGCAAAGCACCAGTGTCCCGAAAGCTGCCCTGGTAGCACTTTCCAATCATTACCCATTCCTCCTGTCAAAGTGTCACTGTCTTTAAGTCTAGCATCTGGGAATCATTTTCCTTATTTGCATAGTAGAGAGAAGGGAGTGTGCACATGTAATATTTTGCTATCTTTCTTACACCTTCAGATGAAAAGCATGAAATTACACACGATACATTCTTTTGTCTTTCTGATTCTTGTGCGAGATGCCTCAGTATCGTGGGGTGTCTAGGGTAGCTCTTTGCTCACTATCATTGCTAGAAACCATGGCAGGAATGTCTGTGAAATCATTTGGTATGGCCCTGCCAAGGCATAAGCAATAGGGAATTCCCCACTTTGAGAAGAGATGCCTTGAAATGTCCATCTATGACTGGAACAACTTACTTCTGTGAGAAGTTCATTTCAAAACTTAGTATCCATTCATTGGTCTGTTGATGGGTATTTTGGTGACTTCCATATTTTAGCTATTGTTAGTTGTGCTGCTATGAACATGGGTATTCATATATCTCTGTTATGTGTTGTTTTGACCTCTTTTGGAACTATTCCCAGCATGCTGAGTGAAGTGAGTCAGAGTAGAAAGTGAAACATTGAATGGTCTCTCTGATATGAGAAACCCAGATCACAACTATCTCATGGAACTTAAAATGAAAAACAAAGTGAACCAAGGGGGTAGGGCCGGGAGGAAGGGAGGGATAGGTAGGGGGAGGGACAAAAGGAGACTGGGAAAGTTCTTGTCACCTTGACAAGATATGTATGTGCACAAAATGCTCAACTTCATTGTAAACCTTAAATTTTGCGCTTATATATATATCAATAAACTGGGGGAAAACTTAGTATCTAAAGGACAAATGCACTGTACATGGGCAAAAGCCAGAAGAAGCAATTGTGAGCAGTAACACATCAGGGGTGAATTATTTACTGCTCCACCAAATATAGCTGGCTATTGGTATTTTGGTTTCTGAGTCAGGGTATTACTCTGTAGTCCAAACTGTTCCTGAACTCACCATGAAGCCCAGAGTGGCTTCAAACTCACAGCAATCCCCCTGCCTCGGCCTCTCAAGTGCTGGGATTATAGGTATGCACTACCATATCTGGCTTACATGGTGCCGGGAATCAAATTCAGGGTCTTGGCGTTGCTCAGAAAGTGCTCTAACTGCTGTTCTGTTCCTCCAGCTCTAGCAAGCTAATTTTTAAGTTGATTTTTTGTACGGCTCACAAATGATATGATAAATATCCAAATATTCTTTGGCAGAAAAAAAAAATTCTCCACCCCTTCTGTAGTCTATTCTCATTACTTAGTACCTCAATGTTCCAAAATCCACATAATCGTTGTCTTTATGAAAATTTTGTTGTCAGTTTCCTTTGTATTATAAGTCGGGCTGTCATGTATACTCTTATTAATATGTTTGACACAGGTACATGTGTTGCTATTGACTATTTACCATGGAGTATGTGTAGGAATATTTCTTTCACTTCTAAAATGAACTGAAATTAACAGATAAGTAAATAAAGCAGGAAATACAACTTAATATTCAAAAAATCTGAAGAGCAAACGCGGAAGGTCTGAGGCTTTCTATTATTTTTATAAATAACTCAAAAATCTGGCTATCTGCATGAGTGATGATGCCATTCTGTGCATCAAAAATGAAAAATCAAAGAATATAGAAGAAGGATGACGATATCTATAGAAGACTGTTTTACTTAATGCTACACTTACTCTGAGACACAGTATGCACCTACTGTATACTTTATAGAGTTTGGTTTTTACACACAGACTTTTAAATTCACATAAAAACTACTAATTTCTGTCCAAAAGCACATGGGTAAGCAAATAAAGATTCAGTGAAACTTATGTAAAATAATCTAAAACAATTTAAATATATAATTTACCAGAATAGAAACTCATAAACCAAACATCCACTGAATGAAACCAATGTCAAAGTGGGAGAACTTGAACAGTAATTTATGAACTTCTAGAAGTTCAATGAGAAATGTGTTCAAGCAATGTATATTGTGCATTTCATAATGGATGCTCCTGTGCATGCATTAGGGATATAGATAAGCTTATATGTGCTGATGTATAGGAGAAATGGATGACAGCAATAATGCAAAGGACGGGAAAGATGAATGAGGTTAATTTTGTTATTAGCAGGTAACATGCTCCCCACAGAGCAGCATCTTACAGGAAACACACTTGGGTTATTTGTAATTGTATATTGAGACTTAGATAAATTGCTTCAAAGGTTAGAAAAAGAAATTTAACTGTGAGAAAGAGAGAAAAGGGGACTTTGTCAATTGTTGGCTTAAAACCACAAAAGGTAAAAAAAAAAGAAAAGACAAAATTAGAAACAAAAGCAACAAGTATAAAAGTGAACAAATATGGTAGATTATGCCTAACATATCAATAAATCAGTTGGAATACCAATGGTTTTCACGGTTTATATGTACCACTCAAAAGATAGAGATTGTTAAGATGGGCCAAAACAGTAAAGACCAACTTTATGCTATCTATAATACATTCACTTTAAACATAAGACACACATAAGTCAAAATAAATGCATGGCAAAGATATATTATGTTCATATTGAT
This sequence comes from Ctenodactylus gundi, assembly GCA_004027205.1. Classification (NCBI taxonomy): domain Eukaryota; kingdom Metazoa; phylum Chordata; class Mammalia; order Rodentia; family Ctenodactylidae; genus Ctenodactylus; species Ctenodactylus gundi. The sequence continues at coordinate 99,423 of PVKB01003549.1, read as the reverse complement.
CAGAAAACAGTAATTACATTAATTTCTAAACAAGTAGCCTTCTAAGGAAAACAAATTATAATAGGAAAAAGAAGACATTATGTACTGATAATGGGGTGAAGTTTTAAGGAAGAAATAACAGGCCTTACCTTTTATATGTTTAATAACAAAACATCAAATGTGAGGTAAAAAGAAGTAGAACCATGAAGATAAGTATTTATAGTTAGGATTTCAGTATTTCTTTGTCAGAGGGAGATAACACAGGTGAAAAATCATTAAGGACATGGTTGAACACAAGGTCATCATAAGTCTATTGGACATAATTCACATGTGTAGACAACCTTTGACTAGCAACAGAAAATATACTCTCTTAAATCTTATATGAAATATTTATGAAGACATACCGCACTCTAAACACACCTTAGTGCATTTAGGAAAACAGAACAAATGCAATTTCTGCTGTTATATCACAATAGGCTTAAAGTACAAATCAATAACAAAAAGATAACTGGAAAATTTCAAAACACATGTGTATTAAATAATATACTTTGAAATAAAATGTAAGCAAAAAACTCAAGAGAAATTTATAATAAAAACTAAATAAAAATAAAACATAATTTATCAGAGTTTGGAGATGTGGTAAAAGCAGTATTAACATTGAGCTTATATATCAGAAAAGAATTAAAACTCAATCATTTAAGCTTCTATTTTAGGAAATTAAAAAAAGAGGTGTCAATTCAATGTAATTCACTTCAATAAAAGCAGGAGCAAATTAAGGAAAACATTACACCATCTTCTCTACAATATTCCTCAAAAGGCTGAACTAGAGGAAGTACTTAGAAATCCTTCTTTAAGGCCCAAATCATTTAATATTAAAACCAGACAAGAAGACTACAAGAAAAACATAGAATTAATTGCTATGAATCAGATGCAAAAGTGCTCAAGAAAATCATAGCAAATTAAATCCAACAAAGCAGGAAAAGAAATATACATCACGATCAATAGGACTATCCCACGTACTAGACCATCAGGAATCTTATATATAATTACGTATTGCTAAATGTTCCAAGAAAAGTGTCTTTAGGCACATTTTGTCTTGGAATAAACATCATTGAGATAAATAAGTGTGGATAGTATACCCTATTACACAGAGGCTAGGTGGTATACAATGTCACATGGGCAGTATGTCACTGATCAATGACAGACTGCATATGTAACAATGTATACACAACACAACAAGACATATCATGTACATTGACACATCTCCAACTCTTCATGAAAAGGATAGAATTTACCTAATATCATAAGTAAATAAAAAATAGGTACTATTTTCTTCTGGGTCAGTTCTAAACTGATCCAAACTCAATATATATAAGTCTGCTAGTAAATAGGCTTTGTCTTAGTAAATATATCTGGATTTATGAACTCTTTGTCTAAGAGTTATGAATTTTTCATATTAGAGATATTAGTCATTAACATACTTATAGAATTTTGGGATACTGAAACTCTGACAATTTGACAACCATAACTTACTCCTCATGTTTGAAAATAAAAGAGAAAAAGAGGCCAGCACTGGGGTAGACGGTAATTATCTCCCAAACCATATGTTATCAATGGCCTATTGAATCTGTAGTTCATGAATAACCAAATCAAAAAAAAAATTTCAAAGAGAAATAAAGTTTTTTTTGATTAGTTGAAGATTCTTAATATTTTTCCAAAGAGATAACAAGTTCAAAAAGAAAATGAGGAAAAGTATTTCTCAACTCTAGATATTTGAAAGACTTAGGGAATTTTATTTGTTGTTTGATGTTACGCACGGGGCTGTGGGAAGTAAGCCTTTTAAATAATTAATTAAATATTTTTTGCTGTTGTATTGGAGGTTGAATGCAGGCCTTATGTGTGCTGAATAAGTAATTTGAAAATATATATTCATAGAGCTCATAGTCTTTGCACATGTGTGCCTCCCAATGTAGTCCCACAGCAGGTATGTGTTTGAGGGTATCTGAAGATCTAGAGATAACCTGGTAAGCAGGAGTTGTGACACTATGATTGTGAAAGCTTTTAGAAATCAAGCTTTGTAGGGTCAAAGTGAGACTGGAACCCAGGAAGAAAGAAAGAATACTACAGTAGGTAAAAATTGTCAAATCAAAAAGAAAGTCTATATTTAACCTATCAACAGGGAGAAGCTTGAGTTTCTCTTTAATTATGTGACCTCATGTTATGAAATTATGAGTAATGGGACTCAAGTATCTGAAGTCATAATCTGCGGAGGAGGCAAATATTTTGTTTATAAAAATCCAATGAGAGTAGTTTTAGATGGCTTTAAATTTGATCGGTTTATGTTCATATTACGCTAAACAAAGACCTTGTACATTCCTATTTGGTTTTCTATTGTACCTAAGTCATGTATCTAATTCCCCATGTCAGAGAAAAATGTAAAATAGGGAGGACAAGGATGACAATCAGAAGTGATAACCAACAGACAGACTGCTCAGCAGACATTTACAGCATGTTCCAAAGTGTCTTACGATGATTTTAGGCTTTGCATTATGGACATGAATCCTTGAGCTCAAGTTAATAAAGGAAGTAGAACTTGATCATGTGTGTGGGTTTTTACAGGGAAGCTGAAAAGGATATGCACCAAAGAGGTAGCACATTCTCTTCTGTAGGGACAACTTCCACCTTTGCACTCCCAGCTGAAGAATTATCAAAATGTTAGACCCATTTATGTGGCTTCATTAATATGTACATTTGGGCACCTTTCTTAACTTCATTTAGACTTCCATTGAGTAATAAAAATATTTACATGTACCAAATACTCATAATACATTCTATATACACATAATGTAACATGGACATACAATCAGTGTCCAAATGATAGAAGCTTAATTTATAGTTTTAACTATGAGGTAGAGAAACACACGAAGTGACATTTTAAGCTAGGTTTCAAGTGCAAAAATGTGGACGTTTTAAAGTTTCACATTCCCAATTGCTTGATGAGTCTTCATATCTGGTTATTTTCTCTCAAATATTTGAAGTGGAAATTCTAAAGTATAATGAACAAACCAGCTCCCTTATGTCAAGCTGCATACTCGCTGACGTCATCACTTAGTCAAACAGAAGGAATTTAGTAAGTGAAATGTGGGTGGCATTATTGGTGACATTATTTCTATTTTTCAAGAAGACCAAGATCAGAGGAAAAATACAAAACAAAAAGAGAAAAAAAAAAAAACAAATGTAACATACACCCATTCAAGCCAATCACATCCAAAAAGCTGACAACAACTAAAGCTAATTAAATGCTTGTTTAACATAATTGTCTGTAACCAAAATCTCATTACTGTGATCTCAATTCCATTCCCCGCAGTCATGAGGGACTCTCTGGAGTTTTCTATTCCCTCATAACACAATGTGAGAAAGAATAGCATGTGCAGAGATGTCTATCTGATGTCAATAATTTCATTTTAACTAAGAAGCTTTTGTTTAAGCATTGTCATTTGACAGACAATAATTACATACTCATAGGATTGATACTAGCCTTCTTTTTTTATTAACCAAGCTATTTATTATAACAGAGGCTAACCTGGATTATATACAGAGTATAAAAATGGTGTCAAATTAATTATATCTTGGACAAACTATATATTTGTGATGCAGGTCAAAATTAAATACAAGCTGTACATTTATTTCATTTTTGGGAACTTATATTTTGCCAGTGAGAAAGTAATTAACCTCTACAATAAACAGAAGTTTGTGTCTCCTGGGAAAATTTAATTACCGACATCTCCCCCCCCCCCCAAAAAAAAAAAAAAAAAACCCTAGGAGACGGGAAGTGGAAGAACCAAAGAATAAAGAGAAAACAAATGATCAAAACATGTTTTATGCATGTGCCAAGTCCTGAAAATGAAAGTCATTACTTTGTATTGCAAATATACACTAAAAAGAGAAAGTATGTAATATTTTACAAGTAAGGAAACAGCATTTTATTTCATTGGACAAACCCTGAGATTTCTGTATGGATCCTAAAATCTATCTTAGTTGTATATTTCAAACCTACTCTTCAAATAATGGTTTTAGTTTCTACTTGTCTGTAAAAAGTGAACTCCCTTCTTTGTTGTTAACTATAGCCCAGTCTCCTTTCAGTGTACCAAGGCCCCAACTTTTCTTCTTCCTGTGACACAATTCCTTGTGAGGATATTCATAATTTATATAGCACATAAATTAGAAATATGCTGTGCTAAACAGCATGCATTCACTCTCACCCAAGCACTGGCTACTATGCATTCATTACCTGTCTTCCTGAAATACAGCTCTTATAAAAGACAAGGGTCATTTTAAACATTGTATAGTTTTATTTATACTACATAAAACATATCCCTAGTGCTTTCAAAAATTACTATTAAATCCCGCAAGAAAAACGATAAGTTACCTATACTGCTATCACTTTCAGAAATGAGGAAACTCAGATTTAGAGAGGATAAAAAATGTAACAAGTAGTAGGCAAGTGATAAAACCAGAATTTATATGAAGCTCTGGATTTTAGAACACCTGTCAAAATGTCATATTTTTCTTGTTGTTCAAAATACCCATTATGTGTTTGTCATTCTTAGAAAAAAATGTTATTTTTGAAGCAATTGGCCTGAAAGTTTCTTTGTAGGGAAAATGGCTTTGATAAAACTATTGAGAGGAAGAAAGCTGCAAGTACTTTTAAGACAGAAATACAAAGCCACCTAGATCATAAAGAAGAGGAAGCAAAGCTAGAAGGCCAAGTAATGTCAGGAAACCAGGGGAAGGAGAACAGACCTAGTGGAAGGATCACTTAGAGCCATTAAGAATGTCTGTGTGTATCTCCTGGGGATCATGGTGATGTAGATTTGTAATCTTGGGACATTTTCAGTAACTCGTCATGAAGTCTTACACTGCACACTAATGATTTCTTTGTAATTAGAGAATATAAAATACATCAGCAGCAGCTGCAAGGATGAACTGCCGCAACACATGCTGCCTAGGAGAATCCTATCCGTTACTGAAATACGCTGGTAAGGAGAAAAAAATTCTTAACACCTGCTAAAATGTTTTATTTTGTTGTTATTTTCTATAATACTAAGAACTAAATGCAGGTCTCCACATATTCTGTGCAAATGCTATGCTACTTAGCTACATCCCCAGTCTTTATTTACGTATTCAGCTAGAAATAGAAAGCAGCTGTAATACCAGATACCCAGGTGGCTAAGGGAGGAAGATCACAGGAAGTTGAGCTCAGCCTCATCAACTTGACAAGGCCCTGCCTCAATAAATAAATGAAAATGTAAAGGAGGGATGGAGACGACAGAAGACCAAAGTCAGTTCAAGTACTTTGACTTCAACACCAAGTACTGAAAAAAGTGAGATAATCTCAGTAAATATCCCAGAAATAAATTCAATCTTGTAATTTTCTTTCTCAGCCTCACAAATTTTGCTTTTGAGAAAATTAAAATGCAGTTGGTAATTTAAGAACACATATTTTTAATTGGATGGGTTGGTATTTCGTGTATAAATAAGATGGATGCTTAAGGATTCCCACAGGGAACTGAAGCCAATTTAATGGCATTTAGAGTACTAATATTATTTTCATTAAAATGTTAGTAAATATAGATGCCTATGCAAACTATTAGACAAATAGTTTACACATTTCTCTTGTTTTTCTACCACATAAGTAACTTTCTGTCTTGAGAAAGAAGCCAGTATAAAATATGATCTCCTTCAAGTCTCACAATAGTCCACCTTAAATTTATGAGACCTCCGTGGAGCTTATTTTGATTAGAGAACACGAGAATTGTTTCCCTAATATCTCTAGGTAGTATTGCTACAAAGCAGGAGCCCCAGTCTAAGGCTGGAATGATGGCGCCGTGGAGGCAGGTCAGCCTGGACAGAGGAGCAGGGAGTAGGAGGTGAGCAGTAAGCAAAGCTCCGCCTTCCGTCAGCAGGCTCCTATCTGGTTCCAATGACGATTTTGATTGACAGGAGGCAGAACTTCCCTTCCGATGCTAAATGACCTTTCAAAGCTGAACTCAAAGGGCACACTGCACAAGTTCCCGTCTCCTTCACATCCCATCCCCCTCTCCTTAGGTACTGCCTTGAGGACATGGTTTTCAACTAAACTGATCCCTGGAGTAAAAAGGTCAGGAACCACAGATACAAAGGGCCAAATCTGCCTAAAATTTAGCTCACAGAGGCAAAAATACATATTATGTGAAAAACAACTATAATGCTAATTGACTTAAGGATTCAAAGTTTACAAACGGTCAAACACCTACTATTTGCCCTATGTTCCCTGAGGTTCTAAAAGGAAAAAAAAAAGGAAGAGAAAGAGCACCAGAGTCTCCAGGAGATCTTGCTCCGCTCTACAGAGCCTTGCAAGGACGACCCAGACCACTCCCACTTTTCTTTCCGGAGCAGCTTGCCTCATTCACGTGACCTGAGCTCTCCCTGATCTGTTCACAAAATAGATGTGACTGTTCTTTGGCTCTAAAACTGAAGAATTTGAAGAAAAATAAAGTGGGAAGAAATAAGAATAAAGTGGAATAAAGGTGCAATGTGATTTGTAACAGCAGGCTGACGGCTTTCCTCCAATCTAGCAATACACTCTAACATGTACAGAGGTAATGGGGCTATTTGTGCATTATTGGGAGCTCCTCTATATGGTGTCACAAGAACAATTTTTTCTAAGAATTATATATAAAAACATTATTGTTATATTTTTCTTTATCATTGTAATGGCAGAGATTATACCAAGCACCGAACATATTTCCAAAAGATAATAATGGATAATCATTTCCTTTGACAGGAACTATAATAAAGACCTGAAGTGAAGGGGGAGGAAGTACGCATTCATTCTTTGACAAATATTTCAATGCACACAAAATTGGGGACCGTTAGTCTATTTGTGTTACAGGCTTAGCCCGGATTATCTCAGGACTTGGAGGATGTCATATCTTATATTGCTTTATTTTTCCTCCAGAAGCAAGATTATTCATCTGGTAGAATATGGAAGCATATAAATTGAAAGTGAAAATGTACATTGCCAGACCACATAGAGAAACGTTTCCCCAAGCAATTTCTGTAAACACCCATTTTCAAGCACCATATGATTCAATTTCCATAATTAACTAGCTATATGGGCCTGTGCTCAGCCGTTACCTCCTTTGATAGAAAATTAATGTAACTTTTTGGTAAGTTAAAGATTCATGATCAATGAAGCTGAAGCTAGGAAGCCCAGTGTTCCTAACATGTCAAGCTCTCTACGGTAAGGGAAAGCACTATTTCTAAAAGTCGCAACACTTCCTACAGAAAGAAAAAGTACTTATACATGATTTTTCATGTCTAGCAACTAATGATATAAGCAAATACGAAAAGTTGAAGTGCAGTAGTAATCAGGAATTTCCTCAGACTTTTTAATTCTTATATATTTTGTACTCTTGTCAAATTTCTAGTAGAGATCTTTTCTGATATATATCATATATATCTGCATATATGATATATGCCTAAGGATGTGATATTCTATTATACATGCTTATTATAAGATAAATTATTTAGAGGAGAAATAAAGAGCAATGAAAACAGATTGCATCCTATTGTTATTATTCTATGTTCCTATCTTTTCCTAAAGAACTGCGAAAATATCAATAACAAACTATAGACGTGTTGAACATTGTCTTACAAATAATAAATAAATGTATATAAAGCAGAGTACTAAAGAAAACCATTATGTTTCATGACTGAGATTAATCATAGATAACCCTCAAATTTTGCTAACTGGGAAATATTCTGACCTGCTTCAACACAGGTAAAATAGAAAAAACAAGTAACTCAGACTGCCAATCAAAATAAGAATTTGGAAACATTTCTGTTCCTCTTGTGACATGTCCTGTCTTGAGCTTACTGTATAGAGGAAATTGAATGGTGGCCCTTCAAGAGATTGTCATGCCTTAATAACTGAAAACTGAGCATGTCACCACATTTGGGATAAGGATGTTGGAGGATATAAATAAATAAATCCTGAGTTCTGATCATCTTGCATTTTCTGCATAGGCCTTCTCTAAGTCTAATAACAACTGTCCTTACAGTAAAGGAGAAGACAAAGAAAAGGAGGCAACAAGGAGAGACAGAAGCAGATATTGGGGTGCTGCAGCTCCAAGCCAAGGAATAAGACGAATTTCCACAACCACTAAAATAAAGCCATGAAACAATTTTCCCCAGAAACTTCAGAGCATGCAACTCTGCTGATAATTTGATTTCAGAAGTCTGGCCTCCACAATGGTGACAGGATACATTTATGTTAAAGTCAGCCTCCTGGTTTGTAGTAATAAATATCAGTAATTCCAAGAAATGAGTATATAATATCATCCCCATTGTTTAATAACAAATTAATGTATATCAGGGAAAAAATGGGTATACCCATTTAAAAATTGTCTAAAACTATTCAGAAGATGTAGGTGACATCTTAAAGGCTAGTTAAGAGATGAGAAGTTGTGCTTCCAGCAGATTGACATGGACAGGGATTACCCAGGGGAGGCTGGTAAAGTCCTTCAACCACCCACTAAGCTCAGCATGCAGTGAGAGGCAAAGTCTGTTTTTGTTTTTGTTTTTGTTTTTTTCATGAGGATGTTATCACTGATGATAGTAAATATTTTAAGAACCTAACCACGGTGAGATAGACTTGGCCGAGACAGAAGATCTGTCAGAAAACACAATGTGCTCCCAGAGAAAACCTAAGACAGGTAAAGAGGCAAATTCTGGTTGTGGCCAACACAATTGAATCACTGACTGTTCGTTGATAGAGTATCCATGTAGTATAAGAAGCCACATGCTCCCCTGTAAGATGGCAGACGATGCTGGGCCCAGTGGCAACGAGCCGTAATCCCAGCACTTTGGGAGGCACAGGATAAAGGACGACGCTTGAGCAGAGCCTGGGTAAAGTAGCAAGTCTCTGTCATAAAATACAAAAATACAAACGGACCCAGGATGTAGCTCTATGAAGGCCTTGGGCTCAATTTCCACTACTACACAATGGGGAAGAAAGATATAGGAAACTCAGTGGTCACAATGAACTAATGGAGTATATGAATCGCAACATTTTCTGATTCTTAATCCAGCACACTTGAGGACTGTTAGCACGCTCAGGATTTCCTCTTTCCCTCCCAAGCAGATTGCAAGCATCCTTGAGAAAGCAGAATAGATTCAGCGTCCCAGGTATTTGTGCATGTACTCTGGCTGCTCCACTGACGGGTGAACACTAAAACCTGCTGTTTTTAATTCTTTCCAGAGTTCAGCATGATTTAACAGTTGACAGGCACTTTGATATATCAGAAAGATTGTGCTGTATGAAATATTCTTTCAGTTGATAACAACAATTTCATTGCCATTTTATGGAGCAGGTGCTGTGGGAAAAGTCATAGTGATGTACTGGCTACGTTTAGACCTTTCTAATAGGATAATTTCCCAGTAACTTTATAACCTCTGCCCTGAATCATAGCCAGTGTCGGGCAAAGGCCTCTGGCTACACCTCTGGCACCGTTGCCTACTTGAAAATCAGAAGGAATCATAAAAAGGGGAGAGAGTGTTCAATGATATGTAGAAAATAAAATGCTTTGGCACAGTGATAGATTTAAAGTCAACTCTACCATTCACTCACAGTGCAATGTAGAGGACAGTTCTTCCCTGAACCGAATCTCAGACTCCTGTGTCAGTTGAGGACTATAGATTGCTGCCAGAGAAAGAAACACATATAGGTTTATTCTTGTTTCTGAAGTAAGCATGAGGATAATTCAGGGCTGGTATGGAAGCATGAAAAAGTCATACAAAACCTGGGTCTTTATGTCTGCAAGTCTGCTTCCTTTAGAAGGTGAGTTTTAAATGCTAGCTCAAGTTCATGGTGGTTCCAATCACCACATCCATGTTTGAGGACAGAAACTTTCATGCAGTGAAAGGATAAAATGAACATGGAGTTATCTTCAGTCTTCGTGAGCTTTTCCAACAGCACCATCCAATAATATTTTGCTTTTAACTTATTGACCTACCTATAGCAAGCAATAGGAATTCATTTTCCTAAGCAAACTGCTTTCTCAGAAATGCTTTTTTTTAAAAAAACAAAACCATCTAATGAAGACCAACTTTAACTTCTAATTCATTTAAAAAGGCTTCTTTGACAGACGTCAAATTTATGTATTATATGGACTCTTGAGTCTTTGCCTACTGACATGGCATATCAGATAATATAAGTAATACTTACTTTTTCTATGTATTGGTATTGTTCAGCGATCCCTACTCCCTTATCCCTCAAAATACTGGTATTAAATATTCATTATTTTAACATTTATCATGATTCTGTTGTGTCCAGAATAAGATAAATATAATTTGGAGGCATACACATGCATGTGACATGTGCAAAGACAGAGAAAAACTTGTGCACAAATGCAAGAGTATGTAATACTCATATATATGTACAATCTGAAACGTACCCAAGATACAAGCGAACCACTAAGATGAGGGTGGTTAGAGCACGTAAAGTTCAAAATCTCAAAATGTCCCACAAGTTCTTTTTCCTACCCAGATATGATCTTATTTTGATCTTTTGTAGTATCAGTTTCGTTACCTGTCCAAGTATTTTACATAGCTGTAGTCATGCTGTGTTTGTCATTTATGTCAAGCTCTTTTTGATAAATACAGTAGCATTGAGATCCACAGTTGTTATGGAATACTTCAGAGCTTAATGTGCCAAATATTACTCAGACTGACTAATGTCAATGGGCATCTTGGTAATTTCTAGTATTGAAATATTATGACTACTATATCAATAAAAACACTATCAATCATTGAAAATATTTAATGTAGACTCATTTGTAGTGGTTATATATTATAAGTAAAATTTCTGGAGTATATCTTACGTGTATATTTGTTTTCTGAAGAAATATTTAGAAATATATGAAGAAATATGCATCATATATGTAAAATAGTTATATACATTTTATATGTATGTACATAACAGAATTTGTAAAATACATACCTCCATTATGAGAGGCCCATTTGGTCTCACATTCTCATGAACACGTGTTATCAGACATAATGACAACTCAGCTAGTCATTTTTACCCTAAGGCCTGTTTGTTCCCCAGCTTTGCTCACCATAGTGTCATGGCTGCATCCCTCACTGTGTGTTTTCCATTGATTTCTCTCACCATTTCAGCTCCTATGTTCAACGATGCACAGAGACGAATGGCTCTACTTCTAAACACCATCCTGGTATGTCAGTTTCTCTCCTTCTTTATTTCCAATATCCCTATCTGAGCTAATGAAGTTTCCTTTGATCAGTTGTAATAATTCAACTAGTCTCCATCCTCTTTTGCTTCCTGCAATCCTTTCTTCATGCAACAGCCAAGAAATGTTTTTTAAAAATAAATTAGATTCTTTCACATTCCTGTTTAAAAGTCTTCATGTGAAATGCTCTATAATTTAAATATTTTCAAGGTTCATTTCCTTTTATGTCAGAATAGCATTCCATTGTACAGACACACTTATTTTTATGAATCTATGGATAGATATTTGCTCTATTATACATTCAGGCTATTGTAGACTGGGTTTCTCTAAACATCGGTGTACATTATGCTAAATAAATGCTAGGCACAAAAAGACTAAGTATTGCAAGAAGTCATACATATACAATATCCAGAATAGACAAACCTGGCCAAACTAGGGAGATAGAAAGTAGCTGTGGTTTCCAGGGACATAGAAGGAGAGGAATAGAGTATAACTGGCCCATAGCTATGACGTTTCCATTCATAGTAGTAAAAAAAAGTTCTAGGAAGTAGCAAAAGCTACCCAACATTCTGAATGCCCTCAATGCCATTGCATGATATACTTCAAAACAAGAGGTATTATGTTGTGTGTACTTTAGTGGTGGTGGCTGAGCAACTCATAAATACACTTAAAACCATTGAAAGGCACACCTTAGGTGTGTGGTGGGTTTTATGAAGTATTACTTGTATATGAATAAAGCTATATAAAACAAGCCCTATATATCATCTCCATGGTACTTCTTATAAAGTTCTCATTTTGGATAATCTAATCCTTTTGATCTGTTATTCTCATTTACAGCCAATTTCTGCAGATTAATCTACAGTATTTTCTAAACTCTTTTAGTTGCTAAAACACACAGTATTTTCTTTCCCTGTAATGTCCAAACCTGCCCTTCATCCACCCACATCATCACTCTCTCTCACTGTTCTTCTAGCTGGGGCCTCATCCTCTAAGTTGGACATTACGTTTCACCCACGGACCAACATCTCCCCACCCCACTGTGCACACACGCGTTCAGTTTGCTTTATCCTGACTCTCGCTACATTACCTGAGCACCTCATTCCTAATCCATAACAATAAATGTAGGTGCTTATCCATTTTACATCTGTCTCTCTCTAAGAGAATAAGTTACAAGTGAGTGGAAACTACCTGCTTCATTTATTACTGACAATATTTGATACGTAGCCACTAAGAAAAGATTTATCAAAAATTAATGTATTAACACATGTCCCTTAGTGATCTAAATTGAAAGGTGAAATTTCAAAATTCACTCTGAATAAAGACACTGTAGAAACTCGGTCAAGAATTCCTACAGTGCTTCCTTCAGGAGAACTCCAACAAATATTTCTTTAAAAGTCGACACCAAAAGTTTCAGTTTAGACTTTTCGATGTAAATGACTCATCCAAGGCATAGTATGGCTGGCTGCTGTACGTGTGGTACATGCCCACAATCCTAGCACTGACACGATGAGGCTGGAAAATCATTAGTTCCAGCCAGCCTGGACTAGTTGGGCAATTCTGTGTCATACAGTAAAAGTAATATGTTTCTTAATTTATGTTCCTTAACATTATTTTTCAATAATATAATCACTGGGCTTTCAGTGTATGTCAAGGGCCACATGGCCAGGCTCTGTAACTACTTAATTTATATACAGAGAGGGTAAATTAAGTTAACTTATTGGTATTGTACCACTAAAGTACTCATAACAGTGGTCAAATGGAATAATAACTGGATTAAAATCAGCTTCACCCACTTTCTTTGTACATGACAAACCCCTCCCTTTTTCTGTGACTCACTTTCCCTCTTTACTGTATGAGTTGGTTACATGGATGCTGTAAGCCTCTAGGACTTTTCCCATGCAGAAATCTCTTGCTTAACTGTGCTGCCTTCAGTCAGTTATGCCACAACTGTAAAGTAAATTTAAAGATGGGTCATGAGAGACTTTAGTTCTAATGGGAACCATACATCTTTTGTTTGTACAATTATTTATTAGTATTTCACTACTTCCAAAAAGTCATATACCAAATCTGATTTATATCTTACTATTTTAGCACTCTGTGCCATTCCATTTTGCCAAGAAAATACTGTTCTAATTGAGCCTGGGAATATATACACATTGGTAGTTAATTGAAACTTGTAAAGTGCAGATTTTCTACCTTTCTATTCTGTACTGCAGATTCTGTGTTGAGACATGAACTTATAGAATGTCAAGATTTGGGAAAATACATAGCAAAGTATAACAGTTTAGTTGAAAACATAACTGCTGAGGAAAAATTGCAGGAAAATTATAGGGTGTAAGATGCACATATAATGTGCTTGGAATGGCTCTAAATATATCCTACAGATGCTTTTTTCTGTGGGAATGAGTGGAACGTTTAAGATGAAGCAGTCCAGGAACATCTAGCAGTCCTGCTCTTTTATAGAGATTTATCTAATGACAGAACAAAGAAATGATGTGAGAGGTGATTGGAAGTGGCAAAACAAACATGAATACGTTGTTCTGAATCAAGGGGAAAACACGTCAAACAGATTGAGAAGATACATTGTTGCTGTTCCTCATAGGTAAAATTTTCTCTCTAACCTTCAACGGTCTAGGCACTCCACCTCTCCAGAAACCCCTTTGGCCATTTCAGCCAACAAAAATGATGCCTTGATCTAAACACCACCGGTGATTATACAAAGTGTTTGAAGCCATGTGTGAATTTATTATCTAGCTATTATGTGTTTGTGTGAGACTTCTCTCACATGGTTGTAAGTTCTCTGGAAAAAATAATTGGTCTTACAGGTTTCTTGTGGGCCTATGCATGGGGAAGGTGACCTACTGTAAATATAAAAAGTTACTATTTAAAGTCAGGTGAATTCAATATCTCCAATATCTGTTAACTCTCTTATGTCCCAAAGAAGGCCGATGCAGATATTAGGCATAACTAGTTGCTTTCTCTGGGATATCTCAATGGATTTCCCCCTACATAACAATCATTTTGAAACACAAAATTGAAACATCAGGTTTTGAAAGCATATGAAATCATGGCAGAATACAATTGTGGACATACTCTTAATCTATAAGTCTTTCTGAAAAGAAGTTGAAATTAATAAGTGGGCTAAGTGATTCCAGCTATACTATGGTACCCAGTTGGAAATAAAGCAATACTGTGTAGTAAACCAGCATCTTATGAAACATCTTCAGGAGGCAACTGCTTCCTAAGCCACCCATGAAAGGTAGAGATACTAATCACTAGATGCACAATATTCTAGGTAGGAGCACAGACATATTTTTAAAAATGTAACAAGATGCTTCCAAAGGAATATAGTAACTATCAATAGATTCCAACAAAATCAGTCAGATGAAATACCTGATAAAGAATTGAAAGGCATGATTATAAAAAACCTTAGGCCTGACCAAGAGAATACAGATAGTAAATGAAATTATGATAACCACACAGTATACAAGTGATCAAGTTGAAGAAACAGAAATTTTGAGAAAAAGAAATAAACCAAAAACTTAGTTTTCAAAGGCTAAATAAGATAAAAACATAGTTAAATGCCTCAATGATAGATTTGGTCGAGTGAAAGAAAGCATATCTTAACTCAAAGATAGATTTTTTTGAAATATCTTAGGAGAGGGCAAGAGGAAGGAGGAAGGAGAATAGCTCAAGAGTGTAAGAGAGAGAGAGAGAGAGAGAGAGAGAGAGAGAGAGAGAGAGAGAGAGCGCAAGAGCATGGATGAGCTATCACCTGCATTTATATAATAACTAAAGATGAAGAGGAGAAGAATTTAAGGACATAAAAGATTAGTTAATGAGATAATAATATACAACTTCCCTATTCTTGAGGAAAGGTATGGATATCATCTAGGACCTCCAAATGGATATAACTAGAAAAGACATTTACTTCTGACACATCACAGCCAAACTGATAAAGATGTAAAACAAAAAAATAACATTTAATTTTCAAAAATGACACAATTCATTTGTGGGTATTGCCCTATTAACTGCAGAGTTCTTAGCAGGGAAGGAGAAAATGGGTGGTATGTAGCAAGACTGGTGAGAATAGAACTGCCAGCCATGATTCCTATACTATAAAAATTGTTTTTCAGAAATAAATGAGTATAAAACCTTCCAAGATGAGCAAAAGTGAAGAAATTTATAACAACCATGCCAGCCTCCCAAAAGATTTGAGTGCTTCGTCTTGAAGTCAAAGATAAGTACTATCATGAAAACATTTAAAAGTATATTCATTATGCTTAGATATATACAAGAGAAATATAAAATAATAAATATTATCAATACAGTAAGTCATCAAACCACAAATGCTAACAAGAGATGAAGAAATGAGCGAAGAATAGTCAAGATAATTAAAAGAAAACAATCAATAACATCTGAGTGAGTCCTTCCATACCAATAATAACTTTTAATGTGAACAGACTCAATTTTCTATTTAAAGTTACAGACTGGCTGAACGGGGAAAAAAAAGTTGCCTACAGGAAACTACATTCAGCAATAAAGACACATCTGAGCTGAGTGTAGAAAGATGGAAAATGATATTAAAGCAAGTGAAAGCCTAAAGCAAAGAGCAATAGCTAAACTTGTATCTAACAAAATAAAACATTCACCAAAACTATAAAGAGAAGCAGATTACTGTGTAATGATGAAGGGATCAGTTCAACAAGAACATTTAACAATAGTAAATGCTAAACGCACTGTCTTAGGCACTCACATAAATGGACACGATACTCAACCCTTGCAACTTACAGGAAGAGAGGTTCATTCTGGCCCAGGGCTGCAGCCTGTCATCAGCTGGCTGCAAAGCAACCATGTATGACAGAGAAGCACAGCAGGTGCAAAGGTGCTCAACCCTTGGCAGCCAAAAGGCAAAGACAACAGAGCAACAGGACATAAGAGTACGCCCTTCCAGGTCTCCCCACCCCGTGACACACCTCCCATCAGGCAGTTCCTTCTAATCACTCACTCAGCCACCGAACTCATAAGTAGATTAACCTAGGGAAAAGTACGGTGCCCAGGTCCAATCACCACTTCATATACATGAGATTTGGAGGAACACTAGATATAAATCATAACACATACGTACTCTTGTATCAGCCAATTTCACAAAACAAATACTATTAGACTAAGAAGGAGAAATATGTTCAAATATAATAGTAGCAGGAGACATTGTCAGCTTAATTGTATCAATGAGATTTTGATTCAGACAAGTCAAAGAACGTCAGAACTATAGAATTTTAGACCTAACAGACATTTATAGAATATTGCACCAAACAACTCTAGAGTACACAATCTATCCATCAGTATATGAAACTTTCTGTAGAGCAGACCTTAAGGTTTGAAATCTTATGTGGTCATAATGGAATAAAACTAGAAGTGAACAAAAACTTTTACAAAATTTTTAAATGGATGGAGTTTAGACATCCTTTTTGAATAACAGTGGGTCACTGAAGAAGGTGAAATACTTTTTCTTAAAACACAATATAGCAAATCTATAGAATGTAGCAAATCCAGTACTAATGGTGGAATTTACAGCATGAACGCCTACTCAAATGGAATAGAAAGATTTAAAATAACCCAATGGTGCCTCCCTAAGACTTAGAAAAGAATTAAGCCCAAAATTAGTATAGGAGAAGAGGTGTTGCTGGGAGTATTGTATCACCACAGAGCCCAGGTTAGGCCCTGTGTTTCAGCCCCAAAACTGAGGCGGGAAAAAAAGCAGATGGAATTTTTTAAATGCCAGAGCATAAAGAAAAAAAAAAAGTAACAAGACTAACAAGAATCCATCCTGTCTAGAGCACACGTGTAGAATTCCCATTTCCAGGTCTCCTTTTGACTGTTTGTTCCAGCAACTAATTGTTAAAGGTAACTGTTAAAAAAACATGATTTCTCATTTTCAGCGAGTGTGGTTAACACTAGCTGCATATAAAAAGTTGATGCCATTATAGTTTCCTCTAGCCAAAAAGCAATGAAGACAAACTATACAATTTAATTTTACATTGAAGTAAAGGCTAATCACGGTGGCCTATAAAGTTATTCTCTGGAAAGTTATTCCGTAGAACAAATGTTGCTGATTTTAATTAGAGTACATGTATGCACAATTTCACATTTAATGCTGAAACAGAAAATTAAAGAATTCTATCTCATCGGTCTTAAGTCAATTCAGAATGAAAAATATCTTCTCACTGTGGAACTTGAGCAATAAACACAGCTTTGAAGTTCGGTCTTTAAATTTTAAGCGAGTCAATTTTTTATGATTTGAAAAATTCAATTTTTAGCACATTGCCTTTAACCTCCCTCAAAATACTCCCACTCGCCGTGAGCACACTGACTCCACTGGTACTGCCGCTTTGCAGAGCAGGTCTGAACGTCCTTTCTCCTGAAGGTTTTTAGTTGCCCTCTATAGCCCTCAATGTCTTGAATTGATTCCAAACCTTTACTGTCCATGGTCATTTTGACTGTAAAGATGTTTGGATCGTTTTAATTGCTCCATCACTCTAACTTCTCATCTGTAATACATGGTGCTTTTTCTGTAATTCCTTTCTCTCCGATAACCTCAAAAGAAATTGCTTCTGCTTAGCTTTCGTCAGCAATAGATTTGGTTACCTAGGAGGCCTGCTTGTCTTCAAATGATCTAAAATGCAATAGAATAGAAATGTAATTAAAAGCTAAGAATTCCAAGGCAGGTCTGTCATATGTGGTATGCTATGAATGGGCTGCTATACACAGAAACAGAAGAAAAATATGCCTTTTTAACATAGAGACATTTAATTTATCTTACATTTTCTGCAGTTGAATGCACATACCACCTCCTCAAACAAAAAGCTATTTACTTCTCCATTTCTCAAACCTAATTTCCTTCTCTAGAAGTTTTGCAACACCTCTAGTTGACAGGCAAAGATTGGAGGCCTAGAAAAAGATATCTGAAATATTAAAAATAAGCATAGATTTGAGAGATTTTACTTTTTCCAGAAAGGAAGCTGAGCACAGTTAATTAGGGATTCTTAAGCAGTCTTCCTCAAACACCCTTTTATTCAGAAAAATAGGTGAATAAATCAAGGACTTCATAAGATTGTAGATGAAATGGAGTTAGGGTTCAGATGCCATTTGTGAAGCAGTCAAGTGGTCTATTAAAATGAAAGATCTAGAACAGCATTCAAAAGCTTCTACTTGTATTCTGCCTTCCGTTATTCATGGAAGGCAGTGTTAACTGATGGTACAAGTGTGTGACACTGAGGTCCAGTACTGTAAGACACCCCTCTGCTTCAATCCTAAGGTACAGATTTGCCAAGGAAGTTGAAGATGAGCCATAAACAAAGCCAAGCAACTAAAATAGGGCATTCTCAGCATGTGCACTGACAATCCACGAGTATTTTGATCTGAGAGACAGTATTACCCCTGATTAAAAGCCAACCACTGCAGCCAGACACCAAGTTGTACTTGTTTTCTGGCTCTGAGTATATTCTCATCACTCACTATCTGACCATAATTACTGGTCAGAGACCAAAATGGGACACAAAGAACGTGCCTCCTGGTGCTGTGAGAGACCAAACAAACCTACAACCACAGTGGCTGACGTAGAGAAGAGACAGACTAGGGAACAGGTACAGCTCTGATGACCATTTGGACCCTTAACCAGAAATGAACACACAAAGTGAACAATGGGGTCACGCAATTATTTCATTGTTCTTCTTCTCTTGTTTTTGTCAACTACAGAATCTTCCTATAGAATCCCAAGCATGCCTTTAAACATTTTCTTAGGCTAAAAATGGCTGGTTGTACTGCATCAACAGGGCCACTTTAAACTCAGACACCTAACTACTCACTCAAGTTGGTTCTGTGAAGTGTTGTTGTACATGTGTGGTTAATATCTGTAATTAATTGACTGTACAAGTAAAACAAGCCTGGTGTGCAGATGGTTCTATACATTATACACAGGCACCATCTGAAACTGGGCAACTCAGACAGTACACCAGAGCATTTCCAATGCTCAGAAAGCAAGTGACCACAGGGATACATCTATCTGGACCCATGCACTTGGAATAATGATTGGCTGAATAGTCAAAATGTTTCTTAGAGTAAACATAATTGCAACTGGTGATGAGGAGTTCTAGGGAAGACCTATGTGGACCGTTCTCAAAGCAAACAGAAACCATGAGAACAGTTGGTTCAGGAATTTGTGTGTCTATCGCTCCACTGAACTCAAAGTCTTCATTACTTTGACTGTATAACTCTTAACATAAGGTAGAGTCCTTTTTGCCTTATTTTCTATGAAATTTCCTCATTCATGTACCTTGGCCCATTTATGAAAATTCTAGAAGAATCTTGAACACATCTACACAAATTATACTGAAAATTTGATACTAATTATTTAAAATATGTATGCATGTCGGTTTGGGAGAAGCTAAACTTTTGCTGTATATTTCTCCGCATATTTACATCTCTGTTTTCTTTTGCAGTTTTATGGTTATCTGTAGATCATGGACGTTAATTTACACAGGAAACAATTTGTCTCCTTGAAGTTTTTTTTCCCCATAACAGGGTCTCACTTAGTAGTCTAAGTTCATCCTGAATTAACTATGTAGCTCAAACTACCCTAGAATACACAACAATCTTCTTGCCTCGGTCTACAAGTGCTGGGATTATAGGCATATGTCATCACACATGGCTTATATGGTGCTGAGAATAAATCCCAGGGTCTTAAAATTACTAGGCAAGCACTTTAACAACCATGCTACACCACTAGCCTTTATTTATTTATTTAAGGTCAAATTTTAATTGTTGACTGCTGGTATATAGAAAATCAATTTTTTATCTTAACCTTGTATTGTACGACTTCACTCTTATATGATCAGCTGTCAGCACTATTGATTTCAAGAGAACTTGTTTTTATTCTTTGGGATTTCTACATGTAGCTATCGCATCCCCACTAGAAGACAATTTCATATCTTCCTTTCCAGTGCTCATAACCTGTGTTCTCTTCTTGTGTTCTATTGTGTTATCACAAACACAATGCTAAATATGAGTGAGGAATGGCAAGATCATTTGTTAAAGCTGGATTTTAGGGCAAAGTGTTCTCTTCCTTCTGTGTTAAGATTTTAAAACATTTCTTGCACATAAATGCTGGTGATAAAAATAATTCATATATATGTTTGTTTTTTCAGGAGCTATGATCTTCCTTGGAGAATGAATCTCTAGTGATACCACACAGTGAGTAAGGTAACTAAAAACTCTAATACTATCTAACCAACAGTGCTGGTTCACCGTGGTTTCTGCTTGACCACTTTCCAAGAGGACAACAGACTGGATAAAGACCAAGTTTGGATCTGGCAAGAAGATGGTGACAGCTTCCCCGTTACCAATCCTGCATTAGGAACAATGCCAACAAACAGCTACAGTGAAAGTATTGCCATATAAACAATTTCAGGGAGCAGAAATGTCTATACCATCTTGAACTTAAAATCTTCCTGCCTCAGCTTCCCAAAGTTCTAGGATTACTATAGAGATATTTCAAGAATAATTTGAGATTGGAAAACTACCTCATTCATGCCTAGGAAATATTCAGTTTTGATAAAATAAATACCAGAAAAGTGGTATGAGGGGAGCCTTCCTTTAAAGCAAGACCAAGCCTCATTTCTGCCTCCTGTAGGGTTTTCTGCACTACTTCTAATGCCTTCTCATTGTTTGCTCTGATTAACATTTACTCACCCTATGTAGCACAGTTCATATGCCACATAACTTGTTTTGCTATAAATTTCCTCATTTAAGTTAATTGCCTCCTTTCCTGAATTCCTGTAACATATTTTGATTCTCCCATGTTTTCAATGTAGTCCATCAGAAATTAATGAATTTTAGGAATGGTTTTCTTCACGGAGTAATATATTTAAAATTTGCTCACTAAAATTAGGGCATGGAAAAATTACCCATATAAGACATGGGTGGAAACTGGTAATTACTTATTGGTGCTGGAAAATAAAATTTCAAAAACAACAGCTCTCCAAAGGCCAGCCCAGGTGTGAGGATAAACCAAGGAATCTGACTTTTTAACATTTTAGTGCGTTTGTAAGAAAAAATAGGTATGTCCAATAAAATGATGTGTATATATAATCCAAACTAAAAGACAATATGGTGACTGAGAATAGGTCATATGACACCCTTCCATTTCTTAAAATACTCGATGTACTGATCAACTACTGATGAATTGTTTTCGAGCTTGGAAGGCTAAACAGGTTGGTCATGATTATGTACCAAGATGGTGGCACAGACTGTATTCCAATTCCTGGTCCAGAGCTCTGCAATGCAATGCAGTGAGACTCCCCCTCTCTTTAAATATCTTGGTTCACGCACATGCTCCTAGTATTCACCAGTATAATTTCACAGTACAATGCTTAACACCTGAGTTCTACTAGGTTATGCATATTAGTCATGTTTTCTCTGCCAAATGAGTTACAAGTGATTAACAAAAGTCAGAGAAATAATCTAAGTACATGCAAGAAATAATTATTTCTATTTATATTCAGTGCAAAGTTCCAAGACACTTCAAGAGATATACTTTACGAAAGAAGACACTATGTAAATTAACCTCCCCCCAAAATTAAGAGTGGAATGTAGCCTGAAAAGTCTAAAGAAGAAGAAAAAAAAGAAGTTGGCCAAATAGCTAAAACTTTTACTTAGAAATTTTTGGGGGATTTTTGCAATTTTATTATCTGGATTATAAATTTAATGAGTTAGATTATAACTTTCCAAGGTATCTTGATCAACGTGACCAAAAATATCAGGGGTCTTTTTTCTAGTGCTCTAAGTCAAAGGAAATGACTTTTGACTCAGCATTTACTATAGGTTCAAATAACTTAGCTCCTACCAACTTAGCAGACATTTGAGCAAACATATTTGAAAAAATTACCAATTAAATAACATTGCTTACTAAAAGCACACATATTACTCACTGCACAAATTCTCAGATGTCAAATTACCATAGCCATAACCACTTTCATTTCCTGTTTCACAGAACCAAATAGCCTTGGCTTTGAAAAGATGACATAATTGAAGGGTATGCCGTGCAATTGAATGTGACTCTGGATGGCTCAAAGGCTGCAGTTCACTCGTTGTCACCAGCCACATAGTATCATTGTGCTTCTCATGAAAATGTAAAAGGTACTTTGGCACCCTTGTGAGTTTATCATGGTGCCCTGGGGATCCTAGTCGCACATCTGGGAAGCCTAGGTTTGGATTATTGCTGAGTTTCCTGTAGAAACAAAGCTGATTTGCTTTTCCCCAATTCCTTAGAGGTTAGGAGTAGATTCTAAGGTGCTAAAGTTGTAAATTTGACATTCATGCATAATTTTCCCTTCTGAAAACTAACCTTGATTACCAAGTGATACGGTTTAGGCATCCCCAGGCCACGGCAATGGAGAAATGCTTTCTGGTTTGTGTTCTCTCAGCAGCTCACCGTGAACGCTGGGGAAAGTCACAGTGTTTCTTGTAATGTGATGATTCTTTTCCATCGGTAAGACAGAAAGACTAAGGTGATTATGTTTAATCATCTTTTGTGTGTGCGTGGCACTGGGGATGGTACCTAAGATTTACATGCTGAGCTAATTCTCCAGTTCCCCGTTTTTTTCTTATTCTTTAATTTTGAGGTTAAGTTTCTATTTTTTCCTAACTCAGTTTGAATTTGTGATTCTTCTGCCTCAGCTTTTCAGAGAGTTGGGTTATAAGTCTTTATCACCATTACTAGCTCAAAATCATGTCTTATTATGTAACAACACTTGAGAATATATATTACATAATGGACAGAAGCTACAGGTGAAGTGCTATTAGAAAAAGTTGTTATAAATTTGTAAATAACCCATTCAAGTCACTGAATAATTTTTCATTTTAGTTTTAGTTATCTTGATTCTCTATACTTCCTATACTACAAATTATAATAACAAAAATCATGCTCCTACCATGTTGTGAAACATTTTGTTAATCTAAAATTTTAAATTCTAATAAACGTCATATATTAAGTATGGTTACTGTGAATTAAATCTCTAATGACTTCTCGTTTCCACTATCCATGTGAATAAATGGACATTATTAACACAATGTATATATTCTTCAATATTTTAACTCACTAAATTATTTTAATTAAAAATCATCACTTTATATTAGACAATAGGTACTAAATTCAGCCTTTTCATCCCTTCTCCACACTGGAGAAGTCAAATGTATGCCAAGAGGTATGTGCTGACCTCAGTTGTAATCCCCTACCTGGCCCTCCGTTGGATGCTGTGCTCTTGTCTTCTGGTTGTCTCTCCGAGCCTCTGGCCTGTGTTCGCCACTTTGCTCTGGGCTCCAGGAGACTGCATTGAAAAAAAAATCACAAAAAGGAGCTCACAGCCTGTGCCCAGTGGCTTCTGGTTGCGGTTGCTGGAGGGATGACAGCCAATGACAGGAGACTCTGTAAAAAGGAGAAAAGCAAGGAATCATCATCCTTCACACTCGCTAAGTGTGATGCCTTCCTCTACTGGAGGTCATACCACTGATCTCACGGCCTTCCACACAAAGTCACCGCCACAGTTCCCAAATAGGCTGAGGCATACTGGGAGTTTCCACTCTCACTAACTGCATCACCATCATTGGCTTTTTGACATATGTATATGTATCATGGCAAACATCGCCTTTGACAAAACATGCTGCTACCCAAT
Organism: Ctenodactylus gundi; assembly: GCA_004027205.1. NCBI lineage: Eukaryota > Metazoa > Chordata > Mammalia > Rodentia > Ctenodactylidae > Ctenodactylus > Ctenodactylus gundi. The sequence goes on along the minus strand of PVKB01003549.1, from coordinate 75,419 downwards.
TCATTTGAATGTACCACCTGTTTTCATCAAAGTTTGTGACAGATTACTCTACTTCAATTAAACATAATGCATGCATTTATAGCAGCCTCTAATGTTTGGTACTTCATAAAAACCTACAATGAGCATCCTTTATACCTACTTTTACCTTATGCTCTGTGATTATTCCTTTACAATGAGTATTCTCTAATCAATACCTGTAGGTATAGGGATCAGATGGCCCTATCAATGGAAATATCAATACATGCTGCTGAAATTCTTTCTAGAAAGGGAAAGCTAGTTTATTCTTTATCCAAAAATGAATGAGAGTAATATATATATATATATATATATATATATATATATATATATATATATATATATATATCATTGATGATAAGGGGTAAAACATGTTTTAGAAATAGGTCTTAAGATGTATAAAATATTATCCTTTCATTTTAAAATTTGTATTGCACTGGTTACTAATAGCAATTGGTTAATTCACATTTTCTGCCTTTGTCATGGATGGAGAGAATGGCAGCTGAGTGATAAGAGAAACGCACGGGACAGAACTGAGGTTCAGATACTGTAGCTAGGATTATGCTAGACCCACAGCACTGGCCAATTCACCAGCTAACTGCAAACACCTAAGCAAACCCAGCCTGGGGCAGCAATTCTATTCTAGGTCATTAAAACTTTTTGATTGGTATGTGGACTTTGGATTAAAAAATTGCCTTTTTACATTCTAAGATTTCAGTCTATTTTTTACATCCTAAGATTTCAGTCTTTTTTTTTTTTTTTTTTTTTTTGCAGTACTAGAGACTGAATCCATTGCCTTGACACTGAGGTACATCCTTAGTCTTTAAAAAAATAATTTTGATATAGGTCTCACTAAGTTACGACACTGTCCAGTCTGAGCTCAAATTTGTGGCCCTCCTGCTTCAGCCTCACAGACATCTGGAATTACAGGCAGAGGATTCTTTACTTTTTACTTTTTAATTACCTCCTCCTTAAAGTTGAAAGGCTCTGAAATCCCAACACAAATAACCACAACTTAAAATGTATTCAGCTCCTTATTTTTCATTTTTCCTTCCAAATTTACTGTCTTTGCTATCTTTTCCTGCCTTAAATTTCATGATTGACCCTAATAATCCATCAGTAGCACTGGGCCTCAGCACCCTTGATGCTCCCAAAGCCCTGGCTCCCTTTCTCAGCCCACAGTGTGCCAGTATATAGATGCTGAATTTTGCCGTGTACCATATTATTGCACAACAACGCCCTATTCTCTGTTTAATTTCCAATTTTTTCTTTAAGAACTTTCCATACAGCATCTACCCTTTATAAATCTCCACTATCCATGCTTTTAGCTGGTAACCTTACTTTCCATTTTACTGAAAAAATTATACAATCAAAAGAGCCTCCAGAATCTGCCAACACTATTTTAACCAAACTATTGGTATTAATGGTAACATTAATATGATATATATGCATTACATATGTACCTGTGTATATATACACGTGTGTATACATATTCTCCACACTTCTAAACAAAGGCCGGAGGCAATACCTTCAATTGTGAATAGATCTTATTACCAACAGTTGCCTCAAAGTGTTTGCCTTTCTGGCATTTACTATTTCCAGGTAGGAGCATGAACTTTCGCATCACTGCTAAAACCTATTGCTTTCTCTCTTACCTAAGAACAAATTAGAAGAACAAATCTGCTGGCCAAGTTTTCTCCCTTTAAAACAATCATGTTTTATTTTTTTCTTTATAATAAAACTCCTTAAAAGTCTAAAGAACAATTGCCTTCCTATTACCCACGGGGCGCACTCCAGAGTGGCCTATTAATATCATCGCTCTACCAACATTCTTTCTTTGAGGCCATCAGTGGCCTCTTGCGCATGACCTGCAGCTCAGGGCTTAGCTGTCCGCCCCAACGTTGGTCTACAGAGGTTCCTTTCTTACTCTGAGACCCGATTTCTAACTCATACGACCACGTGCGCCCTCATGACTTCTTTGCAAATCTGAGCTCTCATCTTGCATTCTCCTCCTTACTGTCTCTCCTTTCCTGCTCTGAATATACTGGGTCTCCCAGTCGCTCACTCCCTGCCTCTTGGGTTTTATTTTTCATTAATTTGTATACATTGATAAATTATCAGCCACATTTTTTTTCATGGAGTTACTACACTAGACACCAAAATTTATATCTCCTCATTGGGTTTTCACATTAACTGACAGAATATTATAACTCACATTTTAGTTGGCATCGTACCCGGTTTTCTACCGGGCAACTCAAGAGGCAGATGCTAAAAACACAACTCTTTTATTAACACATCTCGACCCATTACTTGCTCTCCCTACTGTTTTTGTCATTTCTGAAAAAGGCAACAGCTTTCTATCATCACAATATTGTGAATTGCCTGGGGTCTGCTTTTGTTCTAGAAGCCAGAAGACAATTGTTATGACATAGGTTATCAATGAGATAAATTGAATTAATTTGCTCATTTTTAGAAGGATTTGTGATTGTAGACACCTATTTGTCCTGTTAGTGTATCCACTTACACTCACATCAACATGCCTTTTTACACATATTAACATATTTGCCTTTCTTCAGTTTGGTACTTATGAGCCTTTTTCTTGTATAGAATTTTTAAGTCCAAATAAAGTTGCTGTTTAAAGCCCAATCTGCAACTAAGCACTTGTTAACTTTTATTCTGATGTGTATCCAGATGTTTAGATTATTTTCTGACACTAATTTTATATTTTCTGTTTACTCTGCTTTTAAGAAATTATTATCTTTTGGTGAATTCATGCAGTTTTCTCATTATTTTTTCTCTAATGGTTTGGAAATTTGACATCTCATTAATATTTTTCAAATGGTTGCACTTGTTATTTTAATGTATGTACTTAATCTTTGCAACTTCTATGCAATGCCTTTCGTTAATTTGTGGGTTCTGTTTTACATAAATTGAAGATTTTAAAGATTTTAGAGCTTACGTGTATATTCCTCATACTTCCTGACATCTTTTATAGCAGTGGGTTGAAAAATCTTACACATGGAGACCATCAGTTAGCTAATTTTAAAATGGCTTGTTTTTTTTTCTCCTAAAGCCATTTAAGCCTAAGTGAAATATTCCAGGTTCATAGTTTGTTATTTTCCTTATCATCTCTCTCTCTTAGACTTGTCTGTTTTCACAAAATATATCTTCAAATAATACTTGTGGACTGTGGTTGAGGGGTGAGACGTTGTGGTTTCGGCTTATAGTATATGTTTGTAATTTGCTGTCATAGTCAAATGCTAGTACAATTGCATTATATACTTCTTAAAGTTCTTTAAAAACTTTCAAAATTATTAATTATTACTTAGTATTATTTTCTACTTTCTCTACTTTTATATTTCTACTGAACATAAGTAATAATGGTTAAAATTTTATTCTTTCTGTTGCTATGCCCAGATCTCAAAGGTTGCAAAGACCACCTGGAGACTGAGGCACGTATGCAATGGCAAGGAGCTTTTATTCAGGCCTAAGCCCGGGCTCTCAGACTTCACCAACACTCTGGATCCATACAGACAGCCTTGATAAGTAGTCAAGAAGCACTTTTTTGGGGTCTGGGAAGGGGTGGTTACAAGGAATATGACATAGGCACAGTATTATCGCACAGAATCATTCATAATTACACAGCATTCATAAAAACAACTTTAACCACTCAAAATATATAAAACATTTGAAATATTTGGCGGGACCCTATCATGACTTTTGAGATTTGAAAATGACCAACTGTAAGGTGAGTTTAGTGGTCCCACGTGGGGGTTTGGGCAAGCGGCGAGTGATTGGCTAGTTACTATCTATAGTCTCCAGACCTTAATTCAGACCCCAGGAATGTCAGATATATAGTCCTTGGATCACTACCGAGGCTATAAGGAATGTTAGATACACAGCTCTCGGGCTTTAACTCTGGCCCCAGATGGGAGCTGGCCAGAAATTGGGTGGTTTCTCTTGTGGCTGTTTGATTATTATTCCGGGAACTGAGACCTACTTCAGAGAAACCAAAGCTCAGGCCTGTTAGCTGTTAGGGAAAGTTTGAGGCCTGTCATGGAGTCTATTTGGCCTGAGGTTTTCTGCTAAGCTGATCTACTAGGGACATGGACGGGGCCAGGGAAGAGGAAACATACCAACAGTGAGGGTGCCCAGACGGTTAGTTCGGTCTTTCATTGTCTGTTAAATATTTATTTTTTCATTCACTCTTTCCTGCTGTCACTCCATCTCTTTTTGACTTTCTCTGTCTTTCACACACAATATTCTGTGAAATTCTTTACCTCCAAGTTAATTAATTAATTGACTCTGTTGAACTTTTAAGTTCACCTTCTAATAGGTCGTCTTTATTATTTCTCCTTGCTGTGACTCAATACCTAACATCCACAACTTGTGGAGAAAAGATTTATTGTAGCTTATAGTTTCAGAACATCACAGTCCATTCACAGGTGGATGGCTGGAAAATGATGGAATCGCATGGCAGGGCTGAAGCCAGTTCTGGAGTCACAGCCAGAGCTCTAGCTACAGAGAGCCTTACAACATGGTGGAACAGAGAGAAGTCTGGGAGGAAGGGCGGAGTCAGCACGTGCTCCTGCAGGTCAAGCTCCAAGCACCCTCCCCTTCCAGCTAGGCTCCACCTCCCAACAGTACCAATGTCCATAGGAGCATGAGGTTTTTGGGTGACACTCTGGATCCCAACCACAACATGCACTCATCCCCACACTTTCTAGTTTTTATTTTGCTACACACCACTCTACCACCAAGCTATCCTCCAAGATTTAAGCTTAATTTAGCAGCTTTCCTATGCTTTACTTCAATGCTCCCCAATTGAAACTTTTCATATCAGTATACAGCAGTATTTTCATAACATTTTGCTTGACCCCACATTTTGGTCTAAAGAACACAAAGTGGGACTGAAGGAATGGCACAGGGTTAAAGCGATTGCCTCGCAAGCACAAGGCTCTCAGTTTGATTCCCTAGCACCATATAAGCTGGACGTGGTGGCTCGTGCCTGTATTCCCAGTGCTTGGGAGGCTGAGGCAGGAGGATTGCCATGAGTCCAAAGCCAGCCTGGGCCACATAGTGAGTTCAAAGCAGCCTGGGATGCAGAGTGTGACCTTATCCCAAAAGACTTTATACCTACCACATTCATCCAAACTGCTTATTACTCGAAAACATATGTGTTTTTATTTTAATTTTTGTACTTTTTATTTTGCTTGGTACAAGATAGAAATAAAAACCCATCATATCCAAAGCAAGGGCCTCCTTATCTGTTTCTTTAATTTTCCCATTTTCACTTCTAACCATAAGCTTCACCTTTAACTCCTAAAAAAATAATATGTGAGTGCCCCATTTTTCCTCTCCTTCACTGAGCTTGCCTCTCTGGCTTGTCTGTTTTAATCTCCATTTCCAAATTCTCTACTAATGTGGGCACTGGGAGAATTGGAATGATGGACTACCAATACCACCACACTGGAAGAAGCAAGGCTCATCATTTCCGTGACTCGTTTGTTCAAATGGGATTTAATTTTCACTCATAGTCAAACATTGGCACCAAGATTTTTTTTTTTTTTTTTTTTTTTTTTTGTTCCAGGAACAACTGAAGGTCAAAACATAAGTCAAAACAAATCATTATCTCTGGAGAAAACATAATGCTTATCATCTCTAAAACTTTCTGTGATGCAATTACTTTTATTTATGTTTTTAAAAAATCTGCCTTTTCACATAGCATATGACTTAGCAATAGGAATTGCTGTAAAAATAATAACGAGCGTGTAAGTTGGAGTACAGTCATGTAGTGGTGTACATGTAGTGGTGGGGGCTTACCACACCTTCCACACCTGGATTCAGGAGGGGCTGATCACTGGGAGGAGAACTGGAAGGATAGAAAAGCTGCTTCCTGCCTTCCTTGGAGGACTAGTCTTAACTCGCCTTGACTTGGCTTCCTGTTTGTGATGTCAAGAGAAGCTGCCTCCACTTCTGCCTCTGCCATGTACTTAGATTGCTGCCGGCCGCCCCTGAATAGACTGTGACCTTCCGGAACTGTGAGCTAAAATAAACCTTTCTTTTCATAAATTTGTGGATGTTGGGTATTGAGTCACAGCATTGAAAAATTATCTAAGACACTCTCTGAGGGTGGGGGTCTACCCCCTCCAAGCTGCTCCCACACCTTGGCCTTCATTAGGTCTGTCACCTTTCTTTCTTCTCTGCAACTGTCTCTTGTGCCAGTTTCTTCCTGGGCACTCTTTAAGAGTGACCCCAAAATCCCTGATATGCTATTCTGAGCTTTATTTTACTCCAAACAATTCAGTCTTGTGCTTTTTTAAAAAAAATTTAAATGTGTTCTGCTTATGTCATTGCCTGTTATAGCTGCTGAGAACTACTTTTTATCTGGGCTCCAGGAGGCCTTTTCTAGGGGTAGCTCAAGTTGTGTTTATATTATGTACCACCCACAGGCCTGTTTTTTGGAGGCTGGTGCCACCAGCTGCTGTCAATTCCTGCTTCTCCAAGATCTATGCTTATCTTGGTCTGAGATTCCAGGAGAGCTTTTCTCTGTCTGTGGATGCCAGTGGCTCCCAGCCATTCGCAGCTGGCCTGGGTTTTTACCTCTGCTTCCAATATATTTTCAGGGTTTCTGGTCTTCTCTTCAATTGTTGGGGTGCTCCTCTCTGTCCTAGCTACATTGAACAGACAGTTTTTCACTATACTCTCAATTTTTTAGGTGAGTCCGTGAGGAGACATTGTGCAATGTTGTTACTTGGTGGCCATCTTGATCAGAAGTTCAAAATTTTGTTTTTCAAGAACAGCTTATGGTCTTGTAAATACAGGATATGGACAAAGATATCAAATCATGTAAGATTGAAGACTCATACCAATGAAACAGCAAGAACAAAATAATGAAATGTCAATAGTGTTCTTACTGTTTGTAATCAAACATTGAAATGTATAAAAATGGACACTAGCTATATTAAAAATTATAAAATCCTTGAAGTGGAAAATGTTAGGCTTCCTTTGAAGCTTCTTGTGGGGTATTTTCAGTGAAAGAAAATTTAAGAATGGAAGACATGTCCAAATATTTTTTGTAGTTCTGAATTCTAGGGCTTTGTAACTATCTTTTGCCATTTTCTGTTTTACTTGATTCACTTTGGCAGATTACACAGCTAAATCATGAAGACCTAGTATCCTAGAGTGTCTGACTCAGGGTTGTTATTCAAAGGTTCTGTTGGACAAATGCCAATAATTCCATTCTCTCCCAAGACTGGCACTTATGTATCATAACTTTCTAATTCTATGTGTGCACAAAATACTCAAGTTCAATGTAAACATTATGCATCGCTTATATCAAATATCAAAACACAAATCATAGATATATAATTACCTTTTATTTGGAAAATAAATAATTGCTAATAATTCAACTCCATCACAACTCCAAAAGTCCTCATACTGGAAACATAACGTTATGAGATTACTATTTTACCTTTTATTTATGCACAATTATATATATATATATGTATATATATATATATATATGGGTGTGTGTGTTTGTGTGTGTTTGTGTGTGTGGATTGATGTGTGCCAATTTTTTCACTTAGTCATTGTGCACTGTTGCTAAATATCTGTTGCCTGTAATGATATTCCTGCTTACTTTCTCATCCATAATTCTAAAACTAGATTTTTATAAATTTATAAAAATGTATGGATATGCTTTCTCTCTCTCTCTCTCTCTCTCTCTCTCTCTCTCTCTCTCTCTCACACACACACACACACACACACACACACAGAGGTATGGAACCTGGTCTCAATGCTTGGGGAAGTCTCTCACCCTCTTACCTTCAAACACACTGTTGGATGAAACATTCACCCATGGTAGGTATGAAAACATTTACACAATGTAATGAGCTATTCAAGATAATTCAAGCAACAAAGTGCCCATAAAATGGAGATATATGAGAGAAGAAAGGAAGAAGAAACTGACAGCATGTGTTTGAATCTCTTAGGCTTCTGACAAGAGTGGGATTTCGTGTGATTATTGTGTCTATGCATATCGAAGTGGTGTGCCCTGGTTTGGATGCCACTGACTTCAGGAGCTAAAATTAAATTTCATAATAAATCTCACAAGTCAAATCTCTGTCTCATGTTATGAGAAGAACACACCTCTGAAATATGAGTTTCTGTCTGGGTATATTCTAATGCTCATGTTCTCACTCTGAGTCTACAACAGTGGTCTGGAAGCATAGGGCAGATTAGCCTTTTAGAATGCATTCAGAAATGTTTCAGAGCATTTTTGGTTCTTATAATGACTTGCGAGAAGTCTTGACATTTTGTGTGTAAAGGCCAGCAATGCTTTAGCATTTAACATACATTTTACTGGAGCATCTAAAAAAAAGCAATAAAAACAAGAGTTTTTCGCCAACATTAAAAATGCTCTATTTGTGTACTGTTGCAACCACATTTTTCACAGTCACCCATGGAGAACATAGTCGCCCAATTATATCCACATTAGACTTTCTAATTCTGCTTTTCCCATTTTCTAATGTCTTGTTCCTATTTTCAAACTTTTTTATTTGGTGCTTCATTCTAAGCAATTTATTCTTATTTATCTTCCAGCATATTATCTTTCTACTTAACAATGCTTAATTCACTATTTAACATTTTAAATGAGACTAATATATGTTTATCAGTTTTACTAACGCTACCAATTTGAATTCTATTTCTGTTTGTTTTCTCATATATCACTTATATTTTTTTCTTAATTGTGCATTCTTGTGATTATATAATTATTAAATACCATACAAATATTTTGTGTTCTTCAAATACAAATAGTTTTATATTATTTATTACTTTCAACTGTTAAGTCTAAATTTGTTAATTATGTTACTCTTAGAGCTGGTGGCTTGCTTTTATTTTAATTTTAAGATCTCAGATTTTGCCTCCATATTTTCTTTAGCATTAATTTTTAAGATTGTACTAAAACTTCAATAATGAACTCCAATAGTATTCTTGCAGAAAACACTCACTTTTACTATGTTGATCATATAGTATGGGAAGCGCCAGTGATTGGGGGCCACATCAGCATTTGCGTTCCTTAAACTCTGCCATAAACATTTTCTCACTTCATTGCTTTCAAGAACTAGGAGTACTAAAAGCACATATTCTATTGCAGATTAAAAAACACACAGCTCTTGTTCAGTCATTTTTGGTTGAAAGATAGTCCTGCCAGTATTTATAAATGTTCTCTGTAGTAACCAACCTCTAAGAGAATCTCATATGCCTACTAAGTTTTTATTTTTTTCTCCCTAGGCTATCAACCCTCTTAGAGCATATAGCCAACCCTTATGCTGTTTTCAGAAGCTAAATGATAAAAATTCCTTCTTCCTGCAATATCTAATCCTATAACTCATCCTTTGGGATCATTCAAGGAACTCAATGTACTTTGCCATATCCTTAGTAAGTCAGATTGATTAATTAGCAATATTATATTAGCTCACAAATTGTGCTTTGGAAGAAAAAAAGCATAACAGCTAATGTTAAATAGAAAAAACCAGTGAAGACATGAGCTTTCATATTTCTTCTTAATGAAAAATATTATTTATAAAGGAACTCTGGGCTGAAGCACAGGCATACATGTTATCAAGATATTTCAGTATAAGAACTCTTAGGATATAAATTGCATTTACAAACTTAATCTTCAAAAACGTATTGTGCTCCCATATTTTGATATAGTCACTGTCATATGTACATCTATAATTACATGTTTTCACACTCTGTTGATATTTCTCACCTGGAAGAACTGTTTAAGAGTAACAACAGTTGTCACCTTTCACAGATTTCATGGTGAACAGACTATTTTTCCAGTCCTGCATTCCACCATACACTGTGTCACCTAGCTCAAGATCTCACCCACCTTTGTCTGTTTCCACTGCCAAAAGAATGCACAAAGACGAAATAACAGCAACTAATGGGGCACACGGTTTTTAAATTACAGAGATCCCTTCGTGTTAGAGTTATCCCCTGACACGTTAGCAAATCACACATTCCCACTGCAAATGGTCCTTTTCTTCATGTCTTACAACCTTGAGTAAAAACGACAGAAATATCTCTTCATTCCATAAGCTATTTGAACTTGGAACAAAAACACCTTGAAGAAACTCACAGGGCCATTTTATGTTGTAGTCCTTCAAAAAATTAGTACCTTAACTTTTATATCACATATAGAACACACATAAATGGTGTTACATGTACATCATCATGCTTACTTTTACAATTGTGGTGGTTTGTATCTGGAATGTCCCCCAAAGGCTGCATGTTCCTATGGATACTGTGTGGGCTTGGGAGCTGCGGCTTGGATAGAAGGAGCAGGTGTCTGGGGCCTAACCTGAAAGGAGGGGCCTGTGCTAGTCCTCACACTTTCAGGTCTCTCTCTGTGCCACCATGCTAGAAGGACCTCTGCTGCTGGAGCTCCAGCTCTGGCCCTGCCTCCACTCCAGCCCTGCCATGGGCTTCCAGCATGTTCCGGCTTCCCACCTGTGCATGGACTGTGACCTTCTGAAACTGTATGGTAAAATAAACCTTCCCCCCAAGATACAGGTGTCCAGCCACAGCAAAAAATAAAAAAAATAAAATAACTAAGACAATCATTAATATATTTTCTCACAAAATAGAGTTCCAAAAATCATAGATGAGAAATCCAACTATCAATCAATCACTAAATTAAATTGAATGAAACTTTTGAATAGTGCAGGATGCATTCAAAATCATTCATTTGCAATTATTTTTTTCTTTTCTTATCAGATTTGGGAGGAATTAATAATATTTATAATATTAGTGAATATTCACTGATTTATATGTATTCATTTCATGAGTGGAGTATGTCATTCATAGATCTTGTGTTACTTTAGTGCCTACTATCCTCTATTTCAACTATTAATCATTTTGTCCTACTGTATAGAATAAAACAAGTTATCACTCCTGTAAAACATGAGAACGAGAGAGAGCATACATTTTCCTCATCGAATCATGGCATTCACCTTATCCATTATTATTTTTGGAAGAGAACCAATTATTGTGAATAAGGCATGAGCCTACTGATAGATTATACCAACTGGAAACTGGAGAACTTAATAAAAGAGGTAGACTATGTATCTTTATGAAGTACAAGGTAAACTGCTGAATTTTTAATTCTACAGGCTATACCCAGGTGGCAATTGTTACCGAGTCCCAAGTGTCAACTGAACACTGAGATCAATATTATAAATGCATGGTTAGATGAAAGGATCAGCACACAATAGATAGGTACGGGAGAAAGACGGGGGAAATGACCTGCTTTAATCACCAGTTTAATGTAGCTACTCTGCTCTTTGTTCATGTCTAAGTTTCGATGGTTTGAATCTTTGAAAGATTTAGTTTAGTTCATCCTGGTTATCAGATTCAAATCTGCAGGCCTAGCATGGTTCTTAGTACTCCTTCATCATCTTCTCAATATCTGTGGTACCAGAACTGATAAATTGCTTCAAGCCTGAAATTGAACATGTATATCTTCCCTCTTTGTTCATGGTTTCCAGGGATACAGATTTGCTTACGTTGCTGATGTTTCTGGTAAATCAGCTTTTGGTATTTTTCTCTTTTGTTTTAAACATTTTTTTTGATGTGTTTTTCTTGAGGCTTAAATTCTTCTTTCATTTTCTAGGATGAAAACTTAGATTATTGATTTTTGGTCTTTCTTCTTTTATGATAATGAATTTGACGCTATAGTAAAAAATAAGCTCTTTGTATACAGACAATGTTTTAGGCATATTTTACATGGCTGTTTTCTCTCTCCCTCCTCCATGGGGGAAATTTTTTTGTGAATATTACTGGAACCTAATCAAGTTCTAAATAGAACATTCATGAACCTGAACTGATGAGGCTCCCTGTGATGAGGGCCCGAGTTCTTGTTCTCGGGCTTGTTCACACTGGCATCTACCTCCTGCAATTAACTGTCATAATCACTAAATTACTTTTGTCTTTTTTACCATATATGCCTCCAGGATAGCAGAGCTCAGCTGCAACCCTGGGTTAGCCTATCTCTCCAGTGGTTCTCTGGCTGGTTGAGGGAATATCACTGATTTTTGGTTTATTCAACTTTTGTAGGGATGTCAGGGACAACATAAACCTCCTTACGTGTTAAAGTTCTGCATGTTCAATCTTGACCTGCTTGAGAGTTTTTCAAATGTTTTTATGAACTTCATGCATAACCTTTCAGTACATAGACTGGAAAGAAATGATTCTCCACATAAACATGTGATGCTGTTCAGTTATCACTAACTGTAAGTGGCCTTTACTGGCAAATGGTTTGTGATTGATTACAATCAGACACAGTGGCCATGTTATATGGATGATTCTTCAGAAACTGATTTGTCTATGTATTAGGACAAATTGAAAGTTCGCCTTCTGGAAATATTTTTAAAATATTTTAGTATTTTAATATGAAAATTAAATTTACATTCATATGGAGTAATCGATAATGAAGGAGAGATTTCTCCTGCATTGATTCCCTACCTTCCATACCAATCCTTAATTACAAGTTAATGAAATTGTTATTTTTTCTGCTACTTGGCATTTGTCTTAAGGACTATTTATTGTGTATATGCATGACTTATACATAAATCCCACCCTATTTGACTTCCTACATTATAAAGATGCCACAAGTGGCCTCAGTTTGAACAATTTCTAGATATATTTCTACATTCAGATGCAGTAAAAAATATCTTCACTTTATCTGGAATATTCTACCAATGATGTCAACATAAGAATAGCTCTAAGAAAATTTTATGAAAGATATTTTTAACAGTTACAGTTCCTCCTTTCTCTTAATAATATAAAATTGGCCTCTTGCTTAAGGCAAGCTACCATGAGGCCAATATGCAAACAATGTCAGATGGATGTCCAGGAGATCTGCTTTTACTGAGCAGCATTTTGGTGAGATATTATCCTTGCATTGAGGGTAGTTATGGGAAACAGCACTACAAATCTCATCACTGTGGATCCTAAAATGACACCACAGAGAGAGATCAGAATATTGTATTATATACTCTCCTCTTCCTAAAAACACCTGGGAAATTATTTGTACTAGCAAATTTTATACTTCTCAAAAATTTGGTTTAGTTTTATCTTGTTTACACAGAACCTATTGTAAGTGATTGACTTCCCCACCTGTTTTCACTACAGTGAAGGTTGAAGTGAAATTTATACATTTCACATTTAGAAAATAAGTGCAACCCCATAATTTCCATTTCTTTACAAGTCTCTGTTAGAACTTTATCTAATCTGCCTGCATTTGCTAGTCAATTTCTGAAGTATTTCATATACAAATAATCAGTTGTGTGCCACTTAATAACATGGACAGGCTCTGCAAAAAAGCATTGTTATGTAGATTAAACGACCTTTGCAAACATCAGTCAGTCCTTACACTTGCCTGCATGAGTTAGCTATTATGCTTGGCTATATGGTACAGCTGATGGCTCTGCCAGGTTGCTGGGATTTGTTCTGGCAAGCCACTATTCTCCAAAATCAACATATATACTTTCCAAAAATTTTATATCTGTCTTTATACCACCATTTGCATACTCACAACTCATTTTTATATTATGGAATGATTAATAACAAATCTTGAGTTTATCACCTCCTGTTGTTTTCGGATCTGGAATTTCCCCCAAAAGCCTCATGCACCTATGGGTACAGTACTGAGTACTGTTACGGAGTGGGGCCTGGCTGTAGGGGCAGATGCTTGGAACCTGACCTGGCGAGGCATGTGCTGATTTCACCTTTCCTCTCAGTCTTATCTGAGGTCCATCATACTGCCCTGAGAATCTCTGTCTCTGGAGCACTGACTCCAGCTCTGGTTCTAGCTGTGGCCCCACCATGTGATTCTGCCGTTTTCCAACCACCCACCCATGAATGCACTGTGACTTTCCGAAATTGTAAACTAAAATAAATCTTTCCTCCCTAAATTTGTGGACATCGGGTGTTGAGTCACAGCAACAAAAACATAACTAACCCCTCCCTCCCCCAGCAAGCAGTAAATTCTCCATTGTAGTCAGATATCACCTTTTACTTTTATTTATTTATTAGCTGTTGTTGTTGTTTGTTGTTGTTTGGGACAAGCTCTCACTCTGCAGTACAAGCTGGTCCTGAACTCACTATGTAGCCCAGTCTGGTCTTGAACTCACAGAAATCCGTTTGCCTCAGCCTCCTGAGTACTGGAGTTATAGGCATGCACCATTATGCCTAGCTCATGTGGAGATGGAAAATCAAACTCGGGACCTTGAGCTTGCTAGCCAAGTGCTTCAGCTACTGAGCTATTCCTCCAGCTACACCACCTTTTTCTTTAACACCACAAAAGATTTTCTTTGGCACCAATAGTCGTGGTTCTGTGCGGGGTCTGCTCTGTTTCTGGTCTTCAATCCTGGTCATGAAAAGTTTCTCCGATCTTGACAAAGATTCTTCTCAAGTTTTTACTGCTCTCATTTCACTCAGTGAAAATCTGAAATCTACATTTTGCTTCTGCCATTGTCTCTGGACATCAGACTCCAGTTTCTTCAGCCTTTCAACGTAGTCTCCTATCAGAACCTCTTGGGGGAGCTTCTAATCGTTCCATCTCTGCCCCTGATCTCTTGTTCAACAGCTTTCATCTTCTTATATTGAAACTACTAGATGCTCTGGCTTTCCTCTGCACAGATAGCAATTAGCAATTATGGCCTCCACTGTGTGACCCTCTTGGCCTATTTAATGTAGCCCCTTGCTTAATTTCATATATATATATATATATATATATATATATATATATATATATATATATATGCTATTGGTTGTGTTTTCTCCAGAGAACTCTAACCAATACACAGTGCAACATGGCATACTGTTACCTTTTCGTTTTTGTAAGTATAAGAAATATACTTTAATAAAATAAGCAGTGTATAATACGCTACTTAAACAGTAAGACAGGCATTTTATTATCAAGCTCTCATATTATATATTACATTTATTATGCCAAACTTTTATAGAATTGATCACAGTGGTTTTGTTATACCAGCTTCACCACAAGGAAATAATCTGTTTTACTAAAATATTATTGCATCTGTGATATCACCAGGAGATGGAATTTTTCAGGCCCATTATAATTTGATGGAACAAATACTATGGATGTAGTCCATTCTTTTCTGAAATATCATTATATAGAGTGCATAACTGCTTGTGTGTATGTGTAGAAAAAACAAACATTCAAAACCCTTTTTGCAATCCTGGGCAGAATATAGAAACAACTAAAGTCTAAAATAAAGGTATAAAATAAATACGTCAGTGGGAAGAAAAGTAATGGTCCCAATTATTTTAGCTAAAGTCTAGGGAGGATTTGAGGAGGAACGGCTCCACAAGTGAATAGGTTTCATCCTGCTGGATAAGGAGGCGGGCAGTGCAGACAAAGGCACAATGAATGATAACAGGAAGAGAAAGTAAGTGAGTCCTTATTTTATAACAGGCAGAAACAACTGTATCAATGGGAGGAAAAGTCCTCATGCAGCACGAACTGGAAACGATTCCACCTCCTTCCTCAGAGTAATGTCTATCATCGCCACTTTTGCTTTCAGCACACTGTGCTTGATTGAGCAAAAACTGAATAGAAGATTGAATCAGCTGAGCCTGACATACTGAAGCAGCTGTGTGGGATCTTAAACTCCGCTCTCTGAAAATAACAAATTGTCATATCTAACTGGAATTGTTGCATTTTCTTATTTCTGGCAATAGAAATTTAAAATCATTTTAGTGAAATAATTCCTCTCAATAAATTAAAAACTACTTTGATTTATAGTTAAATTTCATTTTTTCTTCAGTACTACCAGTTGTGAGACTGATATCATAGTAACAGAAAAGAAGAAAGCACGACCATTCCTTTAATTAGCTCCTCTTAAGCTGCTGTTTCTCCAGGTCGCTTGTCTATCATTAGGCACCATACAACCTCATCGAATCAATTTCAGAAAGTTTTTGTCATACAGAAGTGATGAATTCATGAGTACTGTGTACTTCTGACTTTGTGAAAGAGAAAAGCTTCGAAAACAGAGCAAACCTATGGTGCAGACACAGAGATACATTGCGATTTGCAGGAGCATCTATCAGGTGTCAGCCATTATACCAACTGGTAAAAAATATTAAGGCATATGATTCTCATAATGATCCTGACCTGAGAAATCCGTTATTCTGATATAGGCAAATAAATGGATAAAGATTAGCTAAGTGCTTTGCTTAGAATCACACATCCGGTTTGTGGTAGGACAATAGTGTGGGCCTTGGCTTTCCTCTTTGGCTTTCTCATGTTTAAAGGAAGTCAAGTGGAGTTCAGGAAGTTAAGTGATGTTCCCAGAATAACTGACAAAACCAGGCGCAAAGCGCGGATCAGACGTCTTGCAGCATGGAATGGATGAGGGATTTGAATCCATGAAGAGATTTGGTATGTGGTAACTCTACTGTTATTGTAGTTATTTTATAATCAGAAACAGGCATTAACTGTCTACAGCAGAAACATTTTATTGAGAAAAAATTTTTCTCAGAACGAGAAACAATTTACATATAATTGGGGGCTGCATGGCAACTGATTTTAAGTTAATTGATGTTAAAGAAAACAACATATAAGTAATTAAAAGAAAACAACCCAAGCCAGAAGCTGATTAGTTTCCTCTCTAATTTAATGTCCTTGTACTTCTTTCTAGAGTGACTGAGTTTTGATCACTTGTGCTTCAAGTGACTGGTCTTGTATTTCCTTCGTTCTGTTTTTTTCTTTTCTTTACACCAGCCCAGAGCATTTCTGTGTTAAAGGTCAGAGACATGGTGATAAAATAGAGGAAGCACTTTAAGTATCTTGGATCAACTATTTGGTATCATACCAACATAATTTCATGAAATCTGATTTAGGAAAGGAGATGATTCTTTTCTTTTGGAATGTAATGATCTATAATATCACTCGAACATTTTTTCTGCCTTCAGATCATATTTTGCCCTCCACAACTCTAGTTTTCTCTAGAAATAACGGACAGGAAAATTTTGATATAAAATGTGTCATAAATAAGTATATCAAAAAACCCAAACAGAACACTAAAATCCACCACCAAATTCCTTTTGTATCCAAAGATAATGCACATGTTATTATTTTCTTCTGAAGATTTTAAAGTGTGGCTTTTTCATTTTAAACTGGTGCACACTGGTAAGTTGATTTATATGATGGCGAAATGAAAAGTGTAAACAACTTTTTTCCATATTGTTATATAATTATTCCATCATCCCTTGAGCTGGAGACTTTGGTCTTTCAGGTAATTACAACACTACACCTGTCAAATAAAACCAGCTGTATTAGTTTGAGTTCTTTAAAAGGCAGAATCTACAGATTTTATAACAACAAGGATCTATTAGGAAAGCTTGCAAATCCAAGGATAGAGATAGTCCAAGATGGCTGCTCAGCTGTGAAGAACATCTCCCTTCTGGGACTTCAGGACAGCCGGTGAGGTGAGAGTCTGCTGCAGATCTATGTTTTTCCAAGGACAATGGCAAAGACTGAAGCCTGAAGATTGGTGACCAAAGATCAGCGACTGCCAGACAGGCACAAGTCGAGACTGGAACAAATCCGTGATGAAGATCTGCGATGTGCAGCAAGTCGGCGTCCTTAGATGATTGCAAAGGTGAGTTTTCCCAAAAACAATCGTCCTTCTTCCTTCTTTTTATACCGTTGGAGTTCCAGTTCGCCCTCCCACCGCTGGGTGGGTGCTCTTCCCTCATCGGCTGCCCACAAATCCTTCACATTCAAATCCAGGTTGGTTCTCATTTCCCAATCTAGGCGTGGTTCCCAAATCCTAATCCTAATGGAGGTGTGGGTCCTAATTCCCTCAAATTGACATAATCCCTTCAAGGGTCACAGCAGCTAATACTTAACTGTAGATTTGTGTCAGGGCCCTCAATTTGCCACACTTGTTGGATTATTCTCTACACATATGTTAACTTTCTTGTCAAGTAATTTCCATTTAAGTACGCTTCCTTAAATCCTACATGTATACATTTTTCTTTTATTGATATTTCATATTATTTTCATATGGTCCATTTACAAAATAATCTTCATTATCACCTTGATGCTATTTTCTAATTGTTTGGTTTTGTACTTCAATTTTTGTTCATGCTTTGTGAGATCATTGACTTTTGGTTGTTACTTTTACAGAGACAAGTCTAGATCGTTTGTGATTTAGATTATAAATATTCCCCTGATTGCCTGAAACTTGATATCAATCCCAATTACTTAAATTAAATTAAAATAAAATAAAATTCATTTTCTATTGATAATAGTCTACTCTAAAGACTATACTCTCCATTATTTTGAATATTTTAGAAGATTGGAAATTAATGTCAATTAGACATGCTATAAGGTTTAAGCATTTACAATAAATTAGACAATCTCATTGCAGCAAAAGGCAATCTAATTGAGATAAAGTTTAATTATCTTGAAAGAGATACAACAGCATTTTTATGATAACTATTTGCATTTCAGGAAAATAACTAAAGTTTTTATCTAAACTGTCTTGTGAATAAAAAAATTATTTAATAATTGGCACGGGTAGGAACCTCAATAATCTTCCTAGCCCCTGAGATACTCTAAAACATGAGAAAAGCACATTTTTCTTCCTATATATTTGATGATGTTGCTACATCTGGTTAAAAAAAAAATAGGTTGTATAAACTTTTATTACTTTTGTGTATTATCTTTATTTAAAGGAAACATATGAGATCAAACAATTCACTCTCTAATAATAATAAAATTAATTCTCTGACAATAATAAAAAATAGCATCTAACGGAATCTAGAGATGAGGGGAACCTCCAGTCAAGCTCTATGTCTCCTCTGGGAAGCTCGTCTTGTCAGCGTAGCTGGCTGGACGAGACATGGAGCCTTAGGATGCGACTGAAGGCCAGTCAAGGAAATCTGGTACAAACACTTGCTTCCCACCAAATTGTCAGGGCAAACAGTTATTTTTTTCAAGATAGTGACACTTCTGGAGAAAACACTGTCCTTGAGGTCTGGGAAGGGATTGGCACTTAAAGGCTTAAAGTTTTTTTGGCTTTTGTCTCCTCTATGTTATAATACACTTATAACTTATTATCAATGATATATATATATATATATATATATATATATATATATATATAATCAGTTATCAGTTCAAATATATGTGCTATGGATTTAAATTTTAATTAAATGATAAATGACATGAATAAAAATATTAACATCCATAAATTACAGTACAAAATTATCCGTCAAATACATGGATAGTAATAATTGAGGGAAAATAACTTTGCTTTAGTATTCTCTTTCAGAATTCACTACAAACATCTTGAGAAACACATGCTCAAAGAAGAAAGAGTCGTTTTGTTTCTTGACAGTCAAGCGTATGGAATACCTGAAGGCGAAGCGAGGGTGCATGCTTGACCTTACTGTGCTTTTTCAAACGTTAAGCTTGGTGGTATATCGCCAGAAGTGCCACTGTCTTCGAGGATATAAACAATTCTTAACCATCTAGAAAGGCCAGCCCAAGGAGTGGCTGCAAGGTGGTAGCGGATGAGTACACATGGCTATAAACCTAGCTCCGTGTGAGGGAGGAGGACAGAGGAACCCGGGCAGCGTCCTTGGCACATCCCCATGCTCCAGACTGAGAAGACTGTTGTAGACGAATGCGCCTAACTGCTGTGTACTTCGCTGTGTGTGAATATTTTAGACCACCTCCAAGCAAAAAAATCAAAAAATGTAAAGCACACGCAGGGTTTTAGTCCATTGGCTATCACTCATAGTTATACAGCTTAATAATCCTTGATTTTTTTCTATTCTATGTTTCAATTAGTGCTGGTATTACATATGAATGAAACCACATACTTCAGATACCTAGTTCTGTGAGTATAAATGGCGCATTAACAGCAAACTATCATACCAGGCACTCAGAGTAAGGTTACTGTCTGAAATGGTTAACTTCAAAGCTGAGCAAAGGGAAGTAAAAAAGAGAACAAGAACAAGAGAAAATGTGGAACAACTTAAGTATCATAAGTATTAAAGCATCATAATTAGTACCAGTAATGAAATCATAGGTCTTCATAGATAAAAAAAATGAGATGGAAAGGAATATAATTAAACACAGAGGGAATTATAAAGATAGGAAGTAATTAATGAATGCTAAAGCTAATTGGTACTTGATAAAGAACAAGGATTTAATATAGTACTTTCCCTGATAGCATATATTTATGATATATTTATACAGTATTGGGGAGTAAATTGGAAATTCTTCTAGATACCATCTTAACTAAGTAACAAATGTCATTAAGAAAAACAATGGGGCAAAGACTATTTTTAATGATTTTATACACTAAAGGATATAATAATTCTGTGGTTTTTCTGTTAAAATTCATTGTAAATATAATCATTGTGAAACCTTAGACAATGCCCAGATTAATTGGTAGTATATAAAATGTTTGACTGGTATACTTCAAAAATGTCAAAGTTAAGATAGACCTAAAGGGACTGTTATGGTTTGGATCTGGAATGTCCCCCAAGAAGCCCCATTTTTCTGTAGATACTGTATAGTGTTGGGAGGTGGGCCTGGCTGGTAGGGGCAGATATTTGGGTTTCATCTGGAAGGCCATGTGTTGGATCTGCTCTTTCTCCCTGTTTTGCTCTCTGTCTCCCAGGTTACTGGCTCTGGCTCTGGCGCTGGCTCTAGCTGCGGCCCCACCATGTGATTCCACCATTTTCCAGCTGCCTGCCCATGAACAGACTGAGAACTTCTGGAACTGTAAGCTAAAATACATCTTTCCTCCCTGAGTTGTGGATGCTGGGTAGTTAGACACAGAAATGAAAAGGTGTCTAAGACAGGCACTGAAAGTATGCCACATAGAGTCTGATCTGCTGCTCAATTCATTAGATTATCAGTTTGAAAATGTGGATGGCACCTAGTAGAAGTAATGGATAATGTCACTAAATATTACTATTTAAACTATTAAGAAAAAATTAATACAGATTGAAAATTAGCTATACAACAGGACTCTACCAATGTGAACTTTTCTGATTTTGATGATCAGCATGTGGTTTTTTCAGGGAAAAAGTCCATATTGTTAAGGAGTAAAACAATTGGAATAAAGAGTGATGGCATTTCTAATATCTATTAAAACAATCAAAGTTTCATGTATTATCTTTACAACTTCTCTGTAAGTTTCAATAGAAAAGTTATAAATTTCTCTCAAATTATGAACTCCCATTTTACTAGAATTTGGTCAATCTGTATATGCCATTAATCTTTTAGTTATAGCCCATCAAAAATTAATCATTTAAGGGTAAATGTGCAATGTTTATTCTGATAGTATTATATCTGGAATTTGGAGAAATTTAGATATGTCTCTAGTATTCATAAAATTCTGAAACTTACTAGGGGCTAAAGTGTATTTGTCACCTTTCACATTGGTAGGACAAAATAGCAGACATCCACAGCTTAAAGGAGGGGAGCTCTATTTGGCTTATAGTTTCAGAGAGATGAGTCTACAGCTAGTGGATTCCAACCCAAAAATGCCATGGTAGAAGGCTATGATTGGGGAAAGCTGCCCAACTACAGCATCCAGAAGCAGAGGGAGAAAACAGAAAAGAACTGAAGTGAAATATATATCCTCCAAAAAGAGCTTCTCAGTAACTCACTTTCTCCAACTGGTCTTGTTACGGTTTGTACCTAGAATGTCCCCCAAAAGCTAGTATATTTGATGTTGTAGATTATGGGCACGTGGCAGATTAAGGGTGTGTACTAGTTATAAGTGGACGGTACATGACAGGTCTGTGGTGGAATATAGGTGGGAGAAGGAATACTGCACATATGACCCGGAAGCTCTTAACCTAGAAGGCGTATGTCCTAGTTATTTATTCATTGTTGGGACAAAATACCCAACATCCACAACATAAGGGGGAAGAAAGATTTCTTTTAGCTCACAATTTCAGAAGGCTTCACACAGTTCTTTCAAGGAAACCAGCAATAGCGGAAGCACAGGGCAGAGAACGGAGAGCTGCTCACAGCATTGCAGACAGAAAGCCAATTGTCACAGGAGCTAACTGAAGTCTGGAAAATTAGGAAAGGCTAGAAATTTCACAGAAAGAAGCTGCAACGTTTCTTCTTTCCTTTACTTACTTGGGCCCCTCACATGCAGAGTGGGTGCCTCTCTCTCACTTCCCGATCCAGAAGTCAACAACACAAACCTGCAGGCTCTGCCCTGGGTGATGGGACCTTTAATCTCAGTAAGTTGACACAATCTTCCCAGGTCAAACCCCAAATGTGTCCCTTCCAGCCAGGCTCTATCTCCCAACAGCACATGGCTCACAGTTACTCCACTATACCCAAACTCGTGAGGCTTTGAGGCGACATTTCAGATCCCAACAATGGCAAGGAAGGGGTGGGTCACTGGGACATGAGCTGGAAGGTCATACACTGTCTGTACCCTTCCTCCCTCACTTGGCTTCATGCCCACTATATCATAAACAGCTTGTCTTCTCTTCTTCTGCCATGTCCCCAACCATCGCCAGATACCTGCGAATGGACAGAGACCTCCTGAAACTGTGAGCTTACATTGTTGGATATCTTGTCACAGCAGTGAGAACGTAACTAAGACAGGGACCCGCCTCCTAACTACACATCCTCTGATGAGTATGGTGCTGGCATGGCACCTCCCAAGAGCCCCACTCTGGGGTAGAGGAATAGCAAAGTGGTTATAGCACTTGCCTGGCAAGTACAAGTCCAGAGGTTTGATTCCTCAGCACCACATAAGCTGGGTGTGGCAACATATCTGTAATCCTAGTACTTGGGAGACTGAGGCAGGAAGATTACTGTGAGTTCAAGACAAGCTGGGTAACACAGTGAGCTCAGAACTAACCTGGACTGCAGGGTGACACCCTGTCCCAAAACAAACAAACAAAATCCCAAATGACCAAAGAAACAAACAAACAAAAAAGTCTGACTCTGAATACATGAGACTTTTTGAGGACATTTTAGCTTTCAACCATAACACAGAGGTATCAAATATGAAAGTGAGAAACTAGTTGTATTGTTTGTGGAACATCTAGGCGTAGGAGAGAAATACACCATGAAAGGACCATGCTACGGGATATTGCATTTCTGGGAGGAATGGCCTGAGTGCCTGCGATGCACTCAGAGTACTTAGGTTTGCTCATCTGGAATCTGAGAAAGGGGATGAGAAACAGGAATGGAACAGGTGCTTATAGGTGCATCTGGTATAAGCCTGATGTCATGCTTAGCATCCTTTACCATACTAAGACTCGCAGTCATGCTCTGAAGTTGATGCTTTGGTTTCTCACAACTTAGAAATAGAGAAATGGTTTCAGAGAACACAGAAATGAGTTACACATAATCATAACTTGGAGTCAAGTTTTGCAGTCCTGCTACTCTCCTTCCAAAGCCTGTTCTGAAAATAAAACATGGAAAAATATGTAGGACCTTAATAAACCATCCTGACCTACTTTTTGAGGTTAGAAGTTTGAAATTTTAGTATTGGTAGTCCTGTGAAGTGTTTTATCCTTTACCTTCCGGATAAAGGAAAATGAGAAGATCTTGGCCAATTCACTTGTCATCGCGCTACTGGCAAAAGTCCACACAAAGGAGATCTCCAAATCTTGCATGGGTCCTATTAGGGTAAAGTCCTTATCTATGGAGTGCTTTCTAGCATAATGTACTAGGACTATCCAGATGATTTAAATGAAATAAACTCAAATGTATGAATTTACTGTCCACCACAGAATGTATAAGCTACACGATTATTAGAGCCTACGATAGAAATAGTTTATCACCAAAGTACCCATTTGTGATGCTGTTTCAACTGTGCTGAGTCCTGTCCAGGACTCAATCTCAATCTGAATCTTATGAATCTGACATAAAAATTCATAAGAATGACAACTTGACATTTTGTGTTATGTTTCCTTTCTAGATATTCTCTCTGAAAATTTCTTTATAGAGAGTGAGAGAGTGAGGTCAAATCTAATACTTTTATTTAACTCTAATAAAATTTGTGTTCATAATCAAATACTCTTTCTAATTTGATTAAATGACTTCCCAGTAAGTTTAATTCTTGTATTGCACACCCAGCTTCTCTATGTAGATGAGACAGAGTAGCATTATGACAGCCAGTGCCTGTATTATATCTAGCAGCATTTTTTAAAGATTTATGAATTCAAGATAAGCCAGAAAAATTTAATCTCTTCTCTTATTCACAACAAAATGACTTATTCATTCACTTGTACTGTACTGCACAATACTTATAGACTCTATATCTTAATTAACATTTTAAAACTAAAACAAAAATAACCGGCATTTGGCATTTTTCCATTTTTCTCTGTTTCATGCTTTTGGTTCATTTTTCTTACAATGCTCTAGTTCTGCACATACAGCCAATTTTCTTAAGTAATTAGGTTGTCTATTTTGGATAAACATGCTACAGTGTGAGAATATGTAAAAAGTGCCTGTGTGAGTTGATATAAATTGTGTTAATTAAACACACCATTGTTTAGAAGCAACATCTAAAATAGTCAACAGAAAATTCACTTTCTAAGATGTAATGAGATTTTTGAAAGGCTTAAGTTTAACCAGCTCAAGGAACTACCACCCAGTGAAGATTCTGTGTATCCAATGACCTAGACCAATGTGGCTGAGGAGGATGGGGTGCTGCAGAAACAGGGTAGCAGCGAACAGATCTAGTGCCACTTGGCAGGAAGGTTATCAGTAGGGGCACCTTTAGGATAAAGAAGAAAAAAAGAAATAAATACTGACTCTGCAAAGTACAAGCTGGACTGTGTGCTAGGTGTGCTTCAAGACCCTATGGACACAGGTTGTTTTCTCTACAAAGAAAGATAACTGGACTTCAAAGCAAGTGATGCAAAGTCAATTAAGTTTATTTGAGTGGATGTTTTCCATCACAAAGGAGTATAGCATTTTCTAAGTTACCCACCTCTGCTCATGGGTGGGGGGAGGTCGAAGTTTGGACAAGGAAAGAACAGAGAAGCCAGTTAGCAAGGAAGATCAGCGAAAGCCGGAAAGCTTATTATATGCAAGGCTGCTGAAGGTAGTACAATCGGAAGGGTCATCCTTACACTAAAATCATGAAAAATCAAGAATAGAAAAGTGAATGTGAAGCCGTAAGAAGGCACCTATGGAATTACCTGCACCAGTTATATTCTCCTGAATAATACCTCCCCCCTCAATATTACAACTTAGAACAATAGCTTACTATGATCTTTCACCTAGGCGGAAGTTACCAGGTTCAACTAGAAAGGATTTGTCTACATCTGTCTATAGAGCTGGAGTGAGATGCCCGCTGAGGCAAAAAGCACTCTGAGTGCTCGGGGCTGCACAGCGCAGATGACTCCTTCACCGGGATGGCAGCTCAGGCTGGAGCACAGCTGAGCAGGATCTCCGGGAGCTGTAGTCATGGCCTGTGCAGGTGGCCTGTGGTTCTCTCAGCATGGAAGCTGGGTTCCCAGAGCTAGTGGCAGAAGGAGTAGATTTCACCTATGATGGGGGAAGATTTAGCGCTTTTAAAGAGTTACCCAGAAGCTGCACAGTGTAACTTTGACCATACTTCATAGATAAGTAGTCATAGTTCTATCCAGACTTAAGAAGAGAAAAATAAACTCTACCTTCTAATAGAAGGAGCAAGAAAGAATTTGCAGCTGTCTTTAGTCCTCCTCTGAAAACCAGACAAAGAAACCCTGCTGTGGACACGGATATAGAGACATGAACTTTCAATGCTGCACAGGCGAGTAAGACGGTAACAAGCGTCGGAGTTTAAAATCACTGACCAGGCAAATGAGGAAGCCCGTTACTTTCTGCCACAGATTCCTTCCGATGCTGATGAAAATACATAAATGAATAAATAATAAATAAATAAATAATAAGAAGGCAAATATCAAAATCTAAGAGTTCAATCTATAAATGATTCAGGTGAGGAATGAAAATTTTTCGAACTAGGAGAGTAAGATGTCAATAATACTTATTTTGAATCACAAAGAAGAAAAGTAACCAAAGTAGACATGAAAAGTGAGTTGTGTTCAAAGTCACACAGCAAGTGACAAGTTAACTGTGATTTTGTAGCCTTTTAAATGAGTTAATTTTTTCCATTAACCAAGTGGACATTTTTCTTACACAAATTGACCAATCTTTAAATTTTGCCACATGAAAAAAAAAATGTTCACAGACTAAGAAGCTAGGTTTTTATCTTGAATGTGCATTCTTAGGTATTCTAAATTGTAAGTTGCTCAAAGGCGGAGAACTGTGTTTACCTGCACAGCTGGCATTTCCAGAATCGAGTGCAATGCTTAGCATGTGGCATATAAGTGATACATGATCGTTAAATGAGTAAGTGTATAAAAATAGCTTTTAGTTTTTTACTTTTCCAATGCTTTAAAAGATAATGCAATTTGTGCCTCTGGTTGCCACAGTCAGGATGTACCGTACACATTTTGTTTCTTGTCCCCTCCTCTTTTCCTAGAAGTCCACTAGCCACAGAGGAGCAGGAAGCAGAGCCACTCCCAGTTCTGCAGTCTGAGAGGGACTTGCCACAGCCACTGCTCAGCGGTCTGGGCCGGGAGAGGCCCACACTGCGGCCTGTATTGCCCTTACTTTAGAACGCTTCTTTATATAGCAATGTAGAAACAATAGTCAAAGGGTTTATTTTTGTTCGTTTATGTTTTATGTTGGTTACTTTTGTTTTTTAGCAGATTAAAAGAAATTATTTAAAAGATTCACCTAGGGGGGTGGGGTAGAGACCCAAAAGGAGAGAGGGGAAGGATCTGTAACTCTGCCATGATGTGTATGTGCACAAAATGCTCAAGATCAATGTAAACTTTACATTTCTCACTTATGCATATCAATAAAATGGGAAAAAAGACTCACCTAACTTTTTGTTTACACAAAGAATAAATTAATAGTATCAATCCCTTTACTATATATATATATATATATATATATATATATATAGGACCTGAGGATATGTAATCACCCAAGAAGCCGAGATAATGCATAAACCAAGAAAGCTAGTGATAAATACCCCCACATTAAATTTAACTTTACACATTAAAAATGATTTAAAGTGCATTCTGGGATAATATAAGAAGAAATAAACTGGCCTCATCTCCTGTTGCTTGTACTCCTCTCATTTCAAATCCTATTTCATTAAGTGACAATAACAGTCATTAAAATAAATGCCTAAGTAGCCTGAGCACAGATTTCTGTGTATTATAATCTCTTTATTTAAAGAGACTTTCAGAATGTTTTTTACTGAAGTGATACTTAGCACTTACAAAAGGGAAGACACATTTACCACAGCACATTACCACAAGGCTGAGAGGAATGAAGGAAACAGACAATATAGGAAGAACCACATTCCTTAAGATTCGCTTGTTCTGGGAGACAGCAGAATCAGTAACACAGTAAAATTGAGATCCACATAGATCTCCAGTCCCCAAATCCTCTAAAGCACATTATATAACCTTTTTGGTCATCTGGGTTGTATATCTGCAAAAGAAAAAATGCACTAAGGTTCCAAGATTTAGGCAGTTATGCTGAAAAGAAGAAATTGTCAGTGTGATGCAATGTGACTAAGTTGCTGATGATAAGAATCGTTGATATATATATATATATATATATATATATATATATATATATATATGTGTGTGTGTGTGTGTGTGTGTGTGTGTGTATTATTAATAATTTTAACTATTACAGATTTATATAATTCACATTTAATAATTCATTAATGTTATTAACACTCATAAGAGTTTGGGTTGATAAACCAGCTATCAACTGGTGTTTGGTAAAACAGTAAGTGCTCTTTTACAGTCTGTGACAAGATGCTTCCCTCCTCCCGTCAAAACACAGAATGCTCAGGGCCAGTCCAAGACCATGGTCAGATTGAAGCAAAACTCTAGAGAAAGCCGAGCTTGTAGTCTCAGCACGCCTGCTACATAAATGCCAGGACATACTGAGGAGGCAAGGCACCTTGAAACACGAAGTCAGGGACATCGGAAGTGAGGCCGCTGAACTTCTTCAATCTTCATGGTCTTCAGAAATAGTCTATTTCTCCCTTTTGAAGGCTGCCCTGCTGCCACATTCCTTGAAGGCACTGGCCTCTCTTGATCTTCCCCAAAGTGTCCTTTGGCCTACACACCATTAAATTGGATGAAATCGCAATGTCATGGAGACAGAAAAGTACTGAGTCTTGAAAGGAACACAAACGCTGCGTAGAATGGCCTGCAGAACTGACTGAGGTGTGCGGGCAAGAATCCAGAGTGGGATCAGACTCGGAGAGTGACAGATGAAGAAGCGGGGGAATACAAACTTCCAAATAGACAAGTTTACTCATATGAGGTTCCATTTTTAGTATATAGGATGCAGCACTGGAAAAGATGTTTGGAGATTACACTAATTAGTGTTTATATTGTTTTGGTTGGAAAGACCAGTGAAACGCAGTAAGTGAAACAAGTATTTAAACCACCATGAAATGTGGAAGGACTGATTGAAAGATTAAGAAACTGGGTTATTGTGGGAGGATTATATAAAATTAGGACATCCACAAGATGACTTTGATCTTAATGCAGAATTCACTCACCAAAATAATGCAGAATATGTTAATGAGATAAAAGCACCACTGAGAAGCTCATGGTGTATGCCCGTACGGATGAAGGCGCTCAACACAGTTACCAAGCGAGGTTACCTGTTAGCAATGGCAGTGATAGGACTCTGAAAGGATGGGGGCTAAAAGAGGCCACAATGGCTTGTTATCACAGGAACCATATCAGAGAGAGAGTAAAGTCCTGGCACTGAACTGTGGGGATGGTTAACAGTCTATGGTATTCTTTTCAAAGTCAATGAAAAATGATTCTAACTTTGGCTACTCATTACTTAGAAGAAAGCATGGCCCATTGTGATCTTCTTTGAGACACTGCAGAGTACTGATAAGCCCATGTGCTTGATGTCAGGTTAAGACTAAAAGTTTTGATTGGTGTTCAGAATCTGTAGAAGCTTTGTAGCAAATCCACATTAAGGTATAGGAAAGTCCTTTTAGAATCTATCATCCACTGCACTCTTTCCTATTAGAGATATTTGCATGAGAAAAATGCACAATGTACAATATATAGAAAAGCATAAAGGAAAATAATTTATATAAATCCTGATTTATCTGGAGCAAGTTCATTGCATTCCATTGAAAACAGAAACCTGCTCCTAACATGACTGCTAGCTCTCGTACAATCAGATTGCCTGGCTGTGAGGCAACTAACTGATTATGAAGAAAGAACTGCACTGAGCTGACTCTTGCGAGAACTACCAAGTCATAGACTGAACAGGTTTTGTAGCTACCTGTTCTGAGACGGCACTTGCATTACAGCATACGCCAATGAAACACACAAGTCTTATACAAAAAATAACCCGGACCACCATATTAACTAACGTTTTCCCACTGGGTCCTAAAGAGTTGCATGAGGAATCTTAGGATCCACTGAAAATAGGTGAAAAGTCTCAGAATGGTACCTGGATGAATGTATTTAGTAGCTACCACATATGGAAAATGAACTATGGTTGCACTATAGCCTCACCCACGAATGACCAGGCAACAAAATGCATAGGATATATTCAGCCATATACTTTAGAAGCAACAGATCCTGAGGTTAGAATGTCTATGGACATCTTCAACAAAACCAATGGCCTCACTCTGAAGCAACAGGTTTGTCTTGTCTTATAATTATCCAGAAAACAATGAAGTCATATTCCGATAGAATAACAAAGGGACAGATGATGCACTAACTTCAAAATAATACCACATAAGGGTAGGACATTTACACAGCGTGCAGTGTGTATTCTCAATCGGTAATGACCATGCATGAGTATGTCTGAAGCTGAGTGAGTGTGCGATTGTAGGAAAAAGTAGGACTTGCAGTGGCCATATGAAAAACATGTACTTTTCTTCCATACAACTCCGTGTTCTACAAGTTTAGGACTTTCTTCTCCCCAAGAATAAAGAAGTGGAACTCATATAGAAATAAAAAATAATAATTTGCCACTGTGAAGATTTAAAAAATCACCTAGCCCTATATTAATAAGTTGAGCATTTACTTAGCTTGGCTGACTACACTTTGAAACTACAAATGTGAAATAAGCCTTCAGAATGATTTAAACTGATCCTTTGTGATTAACAATGGAAATAATAAAATACAAAGTAGTCAAAAATTTTATGCACATGACTAGCTAAGCCACAAAAGTGAATATAAACTTACTATCCTAGTGTTCCTTAAATACCCATTTTTACAAGATTTGGACACTTAATTTACCTGGCTTTGGATGCCAAGAATAGAACCCTAGGCTTTGCATATGCTGGGCAAGCACTCTTGACACTGAGCTACATTTCTAACTCTGTGACACTTATTTTGAAAACTTATATAAAAATTGAACATTACATTATATATTATTTTCTTGAACTGATTGTCTGAATTAGGTATACATAATAAATATGCAAATAGAACACACTATTGGCTTTAATTAAAGAAATTAATAAAAATGTTCAGGGACCCAACAGAAAGAAAATTTCCAAAAATAGTCAATTGAATAGTTAACTAGTGTGTCTACTACTTCTTTACACTAGGGAATAAAAGTTAAGGCATGTAAATAAATATAATCTCCTAAATATTTCTCAGAGATCAATTTAAACCGAAGGATAACAAAGAAATATTTATTAAATTTTCCCAAGGGCATATAAACAGAAGAAATCACAAGGTATTGAAAATTTAATTAAAACTTTTTCATAGAAGATTAAATTCAAAAGCTCTTCAAGATACAGTAATTTATTACTTCAGTGTCTGGAGAATAGAAAGAAAAAATAAAGAAAAAATGTCTTCCAATGTGTTAATCTGAAGATGTTGACTTTCCAATTTCATATTAATCAGAATGAGATGATGGGGAATGAAGAGTAAGGAATAGACGAGCTCACAGATGTTCATTCTTGAAATCTTAAGAACATTTAGATATATTTACATTTTCCCAAGGTTCAAATGACCATGTTTTGAACGACCTGTGAGGCAATTTCCACTTCTGTTTATATTCCGAAGCTGAGCAGATATATAGTTTGAGGTGGCCACTACTGTACTTTATGCCTCAGCTAAGTTAACCTAGTACCAACTCCCAAAGAAATGGATGCTGCATTGAAAAGCAATACTCTACAAATAATCTGTGAAGTAAGTGCAATAAACAATCAAGGACTATTTCTGTGGCAGCTTGATTCTAAATTTCATTCATCAAAACTTTCAAATCTTCAATTTGACCCTTACATAAATCAGGTAAAATATCTGTTATGTTTCAGATCTAGAATATCTCCGAAAAGCTTCACCTATGTAAACGTTGTGTAGTACCTATGGAATCATGTGCTGTTAAGAGTTAAGGCATGATTGGAAGGGGCTAAACACTTGCGCTTGACATGGAAAAGAGTAGATCACTGAAGTTTACCCAGGAAGAAACAGAACGCTGCAGCTTGACTCAGAGGGGTGGGTTACTTGGACAGGAACTCGGAGGGCTACATGCTGACTCTGATCTTCCTTGCTTACTTTGCTTTTTGTCTGCCACAGTGTGAAGAGCTTTCCTTTAGCTCCATCTCCGCCATGTGTTTTCACCATTACCAGTCACCCATAAGTTGACTGAGATCTTCTGAAACTGTGAACTAAAATAAATGTTTCTTGCTTAGTTTGTGGGTGCTACATATTTTGCCCCAGCACCAAAAAGAAAAAAAAAATAGCTAAGACAGAAATCGGTACTAGAGAAGTGGAGTTGGTAATTTTACCTGCTGGTGTGGTTTAAAATCTTTTGTAAATGGTTTGCAGTACAACTCGAGAAAGCTTTGAAAATGCTAACTACAGAAGCATTAGAATACTGCAAGCCAAGCGTGGTAGGAGATTCTGGTTGGAGCTCAGAACACCAGAATGCTGTGAGAAAGTGCAGGTTGGAAAGGCCAGGCTCTAGAAATTTTATACTGGAAGGAGGGCTTTGTTAGCCATTGGTCTAAAATTCATGTGAGCTATGCTCAAGCAAAAAGTGTGCTGCCATTTTTTTCCCCTAATATTTTGCCTGAAACTGAAATTAAGGTTTATTTGGTGAAATCTTAAGGCAAGCCAATGTTTGGGATGTCACATGGGTGTTACTTGTGCCTTTAAGCCAGCTCTACAGTGAAAAGTAGGAAAAAAAATGACAGAGGAAAAGAAGACAAGAAAAGTTTGCAGCTTTGCCAGAAAAAAATGTGACTCCAAAGGAAGGGCAGAGAAGCATGTGGTTGTTAAAGTGATCAGCAGTGGTAAGAATCAGGACTATACGTAGATACCTGAGAGTAACTCAGGAAACAGCAGGACCCTCTTTTCACTGATACAAGGTTGGAAAAACAAAGGACTTAGCTCTGAGAAGAGTACTTTAGGGCAGGTTGCCAGGCCAAGAAAGAAGCATTTGCCAGAGGTCAACCTTCTGGAGTTCAGCCATAGAGGCACTTGGAGCACCCTGTAACCATTGTCCAAGGAGGCCAAACTATTGATCAAACCAGTGGATGAATTCATACACTGTGAACAGGCATGCAGAATGCAAGAATTGTGTGACCATGGAGGTTTCCTTTAAGCTTTCAGAAGGCGGCCTTGAAAGCCAGGTAGTATATCCTTGAGAGGGTATTACATGAAATTGCGAAGGAAAAGCATAGAGTACAGTGGAGACCCCACAAATTTGGAGATGCCTGGAATGTGAACCATATGCTGAGGAAACATACAGGCTCTGAGCTCGAAAGAGAAACCACAGAGATTGTAGCCAGAGGCAACGCCATAGAAGCTGGGCTGCACAACTCTCCGCAGCTCAAATGCAGCAAAGGATGCGGAGCTGCAGAATTTAATGAAATTGCGGGATTTGCTGTCCTGCTGGTTTTTATGCATGCTTTGCTCTGATTGCCTTTTATTCTATTTCCCTCTCTTAGGATGGAAATGTTTACCATTCACCATGGTATGCTGGAAATGTTTAACTTTTTTTGATTTACACAGGAGCTCTCAACTAAGAACTTACCTTGAGTCTCAGAGGAGAGTTTAGTCTTAGACTTAGCAGTAGAGAAACTGTTAAAGACTTTGGCAACTCTTAGAGAAGGATTTAATTTTCCATAAGGAGGTAAACAGGAGTCTGTAGGGGACCTCAAATGAAAAGTTATGCTTCGGATTTAAAATGTTCCCCAAAAGTCCCATGGATTTGAATGTTGTGGAGTACCTATGGAACCACGTGCTGCAAAGACATTGGAAGAGGCAGGACACTGGGTCTTGACTTGAAAGTGGCAGAACACTTGATTCAGAAGGGGCAGACTACTGTGATTGGTCCTGGAAGAATATATGCTGACATCTACGATGCTTCGAACAGCTTTCCTACAGCTCTGCCTCTGTCATGCGATGCCACCATTGTCAATCACCCATGAATTAAATGAGACATTCTGAAAGTGTAAGCTAAAATAAATCTTTTCTCCCTTAATTTGTCGATGTTGTGTGTTCTGTCCTGGCAATGAAAAAGGAACTAAGACACAATTCATAACAAACAATTAGAAGATAAATTAATTTCAGTAAAATCCCTAAAACTGCAACTGTATTAAAAGTATAAGAATTGCCATTTGTAGTGTAAGTGTGATGTTCACCTCCACTCTTAACACAGAAAAAATTATGCTTAGGATATAATTCTATATTATAAATAGCATTATATATAAAGATTATGCATGTCATATAAAACTATAGGATTTTAATGTCCCATTTAAAGTACATTAAAGTGTTGGAAACTATAGGATTTTAATGTACTATTTAAAGTACATTTAAGAGTTGGAAGGAGAATATTTTATTTTTTTAATTCAAGTTTAAACTGAATTACATGTGATTATCTTGCATGCCATCAGTTCATTCTGTTGCAATATTAGAAGAAAGTTAAAATTACTTTGACCTAGGTGAGAAAAAAATATTTACTTATAAAAACTAAGTTAGACTTCAACTTCCAGTCAAGACTGTGGCTGCGTAACAGCATGACACAATGTCTCCTCATGGACCCACCTAAACAGTTGGGAGTACAGTCAGAAGCCACCTGTTCCATGTAGCTAGGATAAGGAGGAGCACTGCAATAACTGGAAGGAGGCCATGGGAAGATCAGAAATCCTGATGGAACACTGGAAGTGGGGGAAAGTAGCAGCGCAGAAAGCTGCCCCAGGCTGACTGCAAATGTCTGTGAGCTGCAGGTATCTGAAGACGGCGGAAAGCCTACCCTGAACCTCTAACAGAGGTAACAGAGTGGACCTGGGAGAAGTGGGAATTGAAAGCAGTGGGTAGCCCCAGCCTCAAAATGAGATTGTGGATGGTGCACAATGCAAACATAATGAGAGCTCCCCCTAGAAA
Organism: Ctenodactylus gundi; assembly: GCA_004027205.1. NCBI lineage: Eukaryota > Metazoa > Chordata > Mammalia > Rodentia > Ctenodactylidae > Ctenodactylus > Ctenodactylus gundi. The sequence continues at coordinate 40,889 of PVKB01003549.1, read as the reverse complement.
AGGCTTAATGAAGCCCAGATAAGAAGCAGCGCTCGGCATCTATAACAGGCAATGATATAAGCAGTAGCTTAGCTTTTTTTTAAAAGAAAGAGCACAAGACTGAACTACTTAGGATAAAATAAAGCTTGGAAGAGCATACCAGGGCTTTTGAGGTTACTCTTGAACAGGGCTGAAGAAGTAATTGGTACAAGAGACACTAGAGGAGAAGAGACCAAAGCTTCAGACCTCCTGAAGTCAAGGTGTAGTAGGAGCACCTTCAATGGTAACCAGGGAAGGGAAGGAAACCAGGACAGGCAGGAGAGCTTTGTTGATGAGCCTGGGGTGAGCAACATACCTCAGAGGCTATTGGGCTGTTAGATCCTCCCTCACTGCCTACTCCCAGCATAGAACTCAGAGGAATTTCAGCTCCCCTCTTCACACCCTCATAGCTGTTCAAATAAACCTCTTGGCTAGGCCTTGAATGTAAAGTCCTTCAACAAAAGAACGAAAACATGGGAAGAAGACAAGGCAACAGGACACCCAAGAGATGCCTGAGACCCCAGAAACTAATGCCATGAGCCCTAAAATAGTGTAACTCATAGGAAAAGAAGAAAAAAAAACAAATAGATGAGTCAAACATCCAGTTCATACAAGATATCCTCAGAGAAATACAAGCAATGATCAGTGGATTTAAAGAGGAACTTAGCTAAACAAGTAGTGGTCCTAATGGAGACAAAGTTCACTGACCATACAGAAGCCACAAATAAAAAGTGCCATAATGCTATAATTAGGCACAACTCCAAAATTACAAATGAGCAAAGTAGCTGGATCCAACAGCTGATGGATGAGGCAAAGAGAACCAATCTCAAATTATGGATGTGCGAGAGAGTACTGAAATAATGTAAGCTTATTTTGAAAGACCCAAGCTACAGAGACTCCATGACAGGCTTTAAAGTCCTCTTTCAAAGTGGCAGGCCCAAGTCTCAAGTTCCTGGAAAGGTCTGGGCTTTAGTTTCTCAGCTAGGCAGCTGTTTAACAATTATAAATTGGGAAAAGGTATGTCACTCAAAGCTAAATCCGAGTCCCTGGATTCTGGAAAACATTACCAGATATGTAGTTTCTTGCAAAACAAAGATTCAGTCTACTTTAACCGATAGGGACTTTCCACCAGATCCTTCCTGTGTGATAATCTGCCAGTTTTGTGATAAATAACTTGAATGGTTTCTGTTACAATTGTGTGGTTTTTGTCTATAACAATTGAGTGTGGACTGTGCTTGCTTGCGGCTTCTCCCTTGTCTCCATTGCGCTGGAGTGGCAGAATCCAGGCTCAAGCTTGCAATAAAGACTCTCATGTGCTTGCATTGGTATTGGCTCCTGGGGTCTGCCCTGGGGTCTCGTAATCTGGGCACAACAATTTCCCAAATCTAGGAAGAGAAATTAATATTCAGATATAAGAAGCTTATAGGATACTAAATAACCTCAACCAGCAAGGAAACTCACCACAGCATGTCACATCAAAAACTCAGAACTACAACATAAAGAGAGAATATTAAAGACAGGAAGAGAAAGACAGACATTATTCTACCAAGAAAAACTCATTCAAATTACCACAGGTTTCTCAATGTAAACTTTAAAGGAAAAGAGAACATGGAGCAAAATTTTTGAAGCTTTAAAAGACAGCATGTGTCAATCCAGGATGATGCATCCAGCAATATTATCCCTGAAAATTGGAGGGGAAGTAAAAATTTTTATGACCAAGAATCGCTAAAGAAATCTCAGACCACTACTTGAAGCAACCTTTGAGAGAGACGAAGAGACAATCACCATCAAAGAACATGGAGAAAAGGAAACACCTAAAGAGAAAGTGTCACCAAAAGTTATATTGGTATTTGAATCATTTGATTGGTATCCTACTAAAACAGTACCAGCTTTCTCATAAAATTTGTGCAACCTCCTCCCATGATCATTATTTTACTAATATATTACATTAATTTGCAAATTATGATAATTATGTTCAACATGGAGAACTGGTATAAAATCTTTACAAAATGTGTATGCATGAATGTTGGGTAAATAAAATCTGGCAAAATGTTAGTAATTAGTGAAATGTGAGTAAATAATCTCTGAAATAACTAAGTATGCCATTATATCTATTGCTTATTTGCAATTTACTCTTGTGATATAGACATAAGTTCATTTAATGTAGCAATTTACTTATGCGGCCTCTGATGTAAGTTTATCCTAAGAAAGCTGATTGATGTAATGATAACCTGAATGTCTTTTGAATGTACATTTATCTTTCAGTACTCAGTTAAGGAACTTGAAATGTAACTTCTCTCTTTTCTTTCTCACATTTTGTGGTCTTGTGAATTTCATTGTTATAGTTTTTTTCTTATGGGGACTTGTAAGATATAGTACGATACAAAAAGAAAAATTTTTTCAGCAAATCATCCCAATAAATGACTCTGCTGGCCCGAGAAAAGGCATCAAGATATGGCGACTGAAGCCCCTTCTAGGGGTGGGAAGCTGAGCTAAAGAGGACTTATTTGAATAGTGAAATGAGTCAGAAGCAGAAAATTAAATAGGTTAAATACCACATGGTTTCTCTGATATGAGAAACCCAGAACACAGACATTCTATAGAACCACATGAGGTAACAGTGCGAAACAGGGGCACGGGGATGATTTTAAAGTCGCTTTGCTGTATATGTGCACAAAATATTCAAGTTTGTTGTAAACATTATTTTTCCCATTTTATTAATATGCATAAGTGCAAAATTTAAGGTTTACAATCAATTTGAGCATTTTGTGCACCTATGTATCTTGTCAAGGTGACAAGGACTTTCCCACTCTCCTTTTGTCCCTCCCCCTGGCCATCCCTCTCACCCTCCCCACCCTACTCCCCTGGTTCACTTTGACTTTTGTTTTAAGTTCCATGAGATAGTTGTGGTCTGGGTCTCTCATATCAGAGAGACCATTCGATGTTTCACCTTCTGCTTCTGACTCACTTTACTAAGCATGATGGTCTCAAGTTTCTTCCATTTGCCTGCAAAAGCCTATGTATCACATATACTTATTTATAAAAGTGGGGAAAAGAGAGAAGTATAACATAAAAAAAAAAATGAGTTAGTTCGATTATTTTCTAATGGAGGCTTCAGAAAAAATTGCAAAGTGTTTATGGAATAGTTGTCCTGTATGTGTCCTCTGGACACACTGATGAAACCTGGAGCCTCTTGCTACAGAAACTTAACGATTTGTTGTTTTCTAGAACCTTGATGGGATTATTCAAGTTGAGAGAATTTCATAGTGACCACGTTATTTTAATATATCCAGATTGGGAAAATACTTATATAAAAAAGCTAGAAGCTAGAAGCTTTGTCTATGTCATGTCAAGTACTTCAATATTTGAAAACATGTAGCGATTGACTGACATTTTCATTTTCCAACTAGAAATACTGGCAGAAGGTTGATCCAGGCTTCATCTTACAAAGCCCCTTTTCTGTACCAGAATCTTATTTTAAAATGATTGGCATATTTTAAAATCAGACGTTTTTTTTCTTTTAGAATTGCCGTGTTATGTTAAGGCTGCAAATTTCAAAGAAAAGAATAAAAGATCTACTACAGCTTGGATCTGAAATGTCTTCTTCACATGTTAAAGGTGTTATACCCAGCTTGCAACTACTGGGCAGTGGAGGAAACTTTAAAATCTGGACAAAATGGGAGTCAATCAAGACCTTGAAGGTGTGTCCCTGAAGGAGACACTGTGACTCAGTTTCTTCCTCTTTCTCTTTCTTTTTCTGGTCATGGGGTGAGATGTTCTTCAAAATCATATACTCTCTTCTATTGCCATTGGGCACCCCAACCAGAGACTTAAGAAAAGGGCCTACATGATCATGGGCATCAACCACTAAAACTGTGAGCTAAAAGTATAAATGTTTCATTTATGCTTTGATTATCTCTGATATATGCAACAACAAATGAATCTAACTAAATGTAAGAGAAAGTTCAAAATATACATAGAAACTATGCAAAATGTGCAGTACAATGGTACAAATTTTAACCCTTTTATAATTGTGAAGATACTTTCATATGCCAAAACAAAACATTTATAATTATGATTCTACACTATTTTGAAGTTCTTTTTATATCTAACAAATTTATGCACACGATGACCTATGTTGGATATTTGTTGTCTTTAGTCGTGGCTTTTTATCATTAGACCCAGTAATGTTCTAAATAAAAAAGAAAATACTGATGTCATACTGAGACCTACTCTTCAAAAATATAACTCCACAGAGTGGAAAACTTTAGTCAGTTCTCCTATCTTCATAAATGTATGTTAATATGCAGACAACACCTTTCATGCAGAATGTGCTCAAACTCTGTTGATGAAATAAATACAAATACATAAGAATAGCCAAGTATATCACAATTACTAAAGGCTATGACATCTCTTCAAAAAATTCTAAGATATAAAAAGTCAGATATACAAATGCATTTCTAAAATATTATAAAAATAATAGATGATGTTTTGGATTTGTGTTTTCGTTCTGATGTTGAAAGGAAAATGTTAAGCCACAGATGGAGCCCGTGTCTGAAATCAAAGATGCTCACATCATGGCAGAAGAGTGCCAAGTTGGGAGGAAGAATGGAAGCATCACACACCCGTCCAGGTCAAGCCCCAAACATCTGCCCTTTCCAGCCAGGCCCCGCCTCCCAGTAGTGCACACAGTATTCAATAGGTACATTAGGCTTTTGAGGGACACTTCAGATCCAAACCACAATATTTTATTCATGGACTTTAAAAAAAAACTCATACCCACCTCCTTATTCAAAATGTCTTTAGTTCTTCTCTAAGAGTTGCCAAACTTTTAACACTTTTAATACTGCTAAACATGTCCAAGTCCAAAGTCTCCTCTAAGATATAAGAAAAAGGCTCAGCTGAAAGCTCCTGTGAAAAATCAGAGTTAAGCACTTCCACCCCACAATAACTCACTCTTATTCCAGAGGGAGAAATATGAGGATAGAAGGAAACCGGACTGAAACAAGTTCTAAAACTGGCTGATCAAGGGTTAAATCCTGTACCTCCATGCCCAGCCCACAGAGGTAAACTCTGTTGAGATATGAACTCCAAATTGCTTGAGTGGTTTCATCCTTGGAACATAGGTGCTGGCTGCAACCTCCGTCTTCTCTCCTCTGAGCTGGCCTTGACCACACCCTGAAGCCTTAGGGAATGGTCCACGGTCCTGGCTTTTTAAAATTGTCAGTCTCCAAAACACCTTAGACTTCTCCTTCATGATTTTTACACACTGCCCTTTCAGGGGCACTCTGCTTGGCCTTCCAGGCCTTTCTCTAAATCTGTTCGGAAGTCTCCATGAACCCACAGTTCTTGCACTCTGCACATCCGTATAGCCAGGACTGTGTCGATGTTGCCTTAGTCTACCATTGACTTGCACAGTAATTTGACCTCCTTGGATAAGTCAAGTTTTCAGATGGCTGAGCTCTAGGTGGCTGAACTTTTGAAGATTTTTTTTTTCTTTTGGTCCTAGGACATACTTCTCAGAGCTAAATCTTTTGCCTTTCCACCTTTGAGTTCATAAAAGGTCAGGTCTTATTGATTTTTGAAGCACCTTTAAGGCATCTTTCCTATAGTCCTGATTCTAGGCACTTGGTTTCTTTTTAATGCTAATCTCTAACTTCCCTATACTCTGGCCCCACCACTGCAGTCCATTTTAATCTGGCACTGCAAACTACATATCATTTTTCTTTACCATTTTTCTTACATTTTGCCAAAAATTTGGCTAAAAAATTACAAATTGTAGACACGTGACAGCCTGAACATTTGCTGCCTTGAGATTTCCCCCACCAGATTAAAAGGTCTGCCACCTTTAATCTCAGTTTCAAGCAAAGTCCCTGGACAAGTGCAAAATGCTGACAAGCTTTCTGCCAGAGTGTAGCATGCATCATTTCTGTACCACTTGCCAATGTAATTCTCTTTCCCATCTGGAACGTCTTGAACGTGGCCTTTCCAATCCACACTTCTCTCAGCATTCTTGTCTTTTCAGCTTCAAATAGAATCTCCCTTCAAGCTCACCTCAGGCTGCATCCTCAAACATTTCCAGACTCTTCCCACAAACAGTCTGAAAGGCTTCCAAACCACATGGTCAGGTAAAGTCACAGCAATGACCTCACTTTTCCAGTACTAATTTCTTTCTTATTTACTTTCTTTTTGCTGGACAGAATATTTGAGATATTCTTTAGGAATACTACTTTAGGAAGGAAAGATTTATTTTTGTTTAGTTTCAGAAGGTCACAGTTTGTTGCAGGTGAGTGGGTGAACACAGTAGAATCACACAGCAGGACCAGATTTGTAGCCGGAGTTCCTGAGACAAAGATCCTCACAACATCACAGAAGAGAGTAAGTCTGGGAAGAAGAGCAGAACCACCATACCTCTAGGTCAAGCCCCAAGCATCCACGCCTTCCAGCCAGGACCTCCCCCCCCCCCCAACAGTGCACAGCATCTATAAATACATGAGGATTTGGGGTGACACTCCAGATTCAAATCACAATTATTAATATAAATGAATATTAGAATATCACATCATAAAGTAGAAAACTACTGAAGAAGAAGGCACACTAAATTCAGGTTGGAAACTACAAAACTGACTTGTCATAGTAAAGTATTAAAGAAAGAAATTCTAACCAACTGATTAAAGAGCTTCACTTCAGTTCTGTCTATATCCCCTCATACCATTGCCAATCTACAAGCCACAAGCTGTACCTGAAATAGAGTTAATTACCTTTCGTGTGGTCAGATTTAGTTCACACAGAGAACAAGGAGAAAGGATAGATTGGTAAAACTCTGAGGAGATTGAGAAATAGAGTAAAGGTGTGGGAGGTGGGGCCAGGGGACAATTTTGTTCCTGAAACAAACGTACATAGGTAATCAATCCTAAGAAAACTACCACTTGCTTTGCCAGTTGAGAAAGGCCCTCAGTTTTATTTTCAGTTTCATGCCAACTGATCCTTAAAGAAGTAATATTAACAAACCATTCAGGACTTTAATGTAAAGCCTTTAATGGTCTTTTCCACTTAAATAAAAATTTATCCACAGTTAAGCCAATCACACACACAAAAAATAAATCACAAGATGCTTCAGGGAAATAGGTAACATTACAGAGAAAGAACAACAAAAAATGAGCAAAGGTGCCAGGAAACACCTCAAGGACTCAAAACAAACTAAAGGAAAAAATCAACTGAGCTAGTAAAGAGAAGCCTACTTCCTCTGAAGTAAGTCAACACAGGCCATATTATTTGTGAAAGATCCTTATTTCAGGGGAAGAGAGGTTACTCCTTGAAAGATTCAGTTAATCAAAAAATGTAACCTGGTTCTCCTGGTGCAACTGCCATTTCATTACTAATCAAACCCAATGCTTGAGGGTTTGTTTGCCCCTCTTACTTTTTAAAATCTATTATTTCACAATAAGCTATCTCTACTCTACAACAGCTTGTGTGTCTTGTTTGAAACTGCTTTAGGCACTTTTGAAGACAGATCTTAGGTTACTAGACCTTTGTCCTTTTGGGGGTGGCCACATTGAGAATAAAGATCCTTTCATGACTTCATCACTGCTCCTCTCTCTGGTTGGCTTTCAAGGACAGGTGGCTAAAAATGGTACTGTGGTTTGGATATGGAATGTCCCTCAAAAGTCTCATGTATTTAGATTTTATAGATTATCTATGGATCCGTGTGCTGCTAGGAGGTGGGGGCCTGGTCTGGAGGGGGGGCGTTGTGGGTGTGTGGTGGATTATAGATGTGTGCTAGGAGACAGGCATGTGATATAATACAGATTACAGGCATGTAGTTGATTATAGACTACAGGCATGTGGTAGATTAGGGGCTTTAACATGGATGAAACTGAACACTGAGCCTGGATCTGGAAGGGGTAGGTCACTTGAAACAGGACCTGGATGGACAGATGGTACATCTTCACTCCCTCCAAGGGAATTGCTTCCTGTTTGTAATGCCATGTGGAGCTGCTTCCGCCTCTACCTCTGCCATATGCTTCCACTGTAGCCAGCTACCCATGGATGGACTGTGACAATTTGAAACTGAGTTAAAATAAACTTTGCCCTCTTTATTTTATCAAAAAATCAAAAAAAAAAAAAAAGTAGTTCATTGGATCCTCTTGGGACAAAGGGCTCTTGTCCTAAATCTGGCAACAATAGCAAAAGTGTAGAACATACAAAGAGTCATACACTTAAAATAACAAATTTAAACCTCACATGTCTCTGAATTGCCATTATATTGTTAAGATTATACTGTGGCAAAATAAAATAATTCTTAAAATAATGAACAAATAAGCCAGAAAATGTATCATTAGTAATGTATATATTTAATTTATATTATATGTAGTGATATTTGATACTGAATACATTACTTATATTTACTGTATGTTTATGTATTATAGTATATTATGTATTTGTAATAAATAAAGATTTGTGAGAGTAACCATTAGAACTGAATTTTCTAAAAAAATTTGTTATAAATCATTAAAGACTGAAATAACTCAGCAACACACAATTCAATGTTGCCTTATATTTTTTGTGGTACTGGGGATCAAGCCTTGTTCCCTTACTCCAGATATTATCTTTTATTTATAGAAAGGAGAATTTTACCAAGTTGTTCAGCTGCCCAGGCTGAGCTTGAACTTCCAACCCTTTGGTCTCTGTTTCCTGTTGTGCTAAGATTACAGATTTGTGGCACAGGGCTAAGCTTTGACATTTAAGAGATTTATCTAAGTTAAAATTTCAAATAAAATTGATAAAAAGTTGTATCAGGACAGTGATAAAAATGATGTAACAATTTTGCTAAAACACAAACAGAATTTAACTCCAGAGTGAAATTTCATATTAACAAAATGTAATACCATCCATACACACCTATACACATTTCAGTTTATAATTTCCAAATATTTAAAACAAAGGCTGAAAAAGTGGAAAATTAACAAATCCAGAAGGACATTGCTAGAACATAACATAAAATTCTCAGCAATCGGCACAGCCAATGAACAACATAAAAGTAAGGCAGCAGATTATTTGAATGATATGATTAATTTTCATTTATTAAATGCTTACTGGACATGCACTAATGATTGTGTCCTTGTGAAGGTTAATGATATTTTTCTTCTTTTCTTAAGTTTGTCTTAGGAGAGATTTCTTATTCTTATTAGGAAAGAAGAACAATTTAAAAATGAATTAATTATGTTTTATAGAGCAACGTGACAAGTATTTGGAGAAAGAGCAAGAAATAGGAAATGTCAGCTTGGGCGGGTGCGGTGCAGATTGCAAATTCACGTGCAATGCTGAGGAAGGCCTGATAACATTTTCAGGCAAAGAGTAATGAAAGCCAGTTTAAGGGGTAGAGGTGTTGAATAGGACAGAGGCATGATGGGACTTCTTTTGAACAATGTGACTGGGTAGTTTTTTGAAGGCCAAGATGATTGAATGAGGTGGACGTCAAAGGAAAAGAACTCACTACAGTAGTAATCCAGTTAAGACGTGTTGCCTTGGCTTAACGTAGCAGTAGAGGTGGTTATAAGGAGCCCAATGCTAGATATACTTTGAAAACAAAACAAACAGAATGCACTGATTGATAAAATAGACAATATTCTTGATTTCCTGAATCTATATCTTAGTCATAGTCTTAATTTCTATATCTGTATCTTATTGATGAGATATCAATACATTTTTATTTATAAAAGTTATTCAATTGTTTAAATATTCTTGAAATGCATAAGAAAAAGAAATGATATATAAAACTAAATTTATATACAACACATTATATAGGCATTGATTCTAATCTACATCTAAACTTCACACTTACAAATAAAAATAAATGCAAATAAAAAAGTAGCAGTGCCAAAAATTATTTACCCATTAAGACATATTAAATAATCCACATGTCTAAATAGGGATTTAAAGATAAATAAGGTATTTAAGAATATAGAAATAAGTAGCTATGAAACCAATATGAGGAAAATTCACTGAGACACATTTGGAGTAGTAGTAGTAGGAAACGTGGAATTACATAATTACAACATAAGACAGAAAACTTTTCATACAAGAAAGTAAAAAACTAAAAAGACCAAATAAAAACAAAATAAAAGAAAAACATAGCTAAAGATTTAAAAACAGAAAAATAGTTTTAAATACTATTAAAATTTGTTCATATAATTAACGTTATTGTAAATATCTATTTTCATGATAATTCTTGATACATAAGAAATCAAATAATTAGAAGTAATAAATTAAAACAATGCATCTGAAAATTTATACTATGTGTATGTTTGGTGAATTAACAATTAGAAATTAGTTCGAAACAAATAGAAAAAAATGAAAGTGGAAAAAATGAAGAAACAGCAACAACAACAACAAAAAAAGAATAAGATGAAAAGATAGCCACATATCTTCACAAGAAGGAGAGCAATGGGAATGATGCTTTGTTATTGACACCACAATGTGTGACTGTGTTATGTCACACAGTAAATATGAATTATGGCCATAGAAATAAGTCTTCTAATTAGATCACTTAACATAGAAATATTATCTTGAACTACCCAAGTAAGATTAATGTAACCATAAGAGTTTTTAAATGTGGAACATTGAAGAAAGAAAATTTGATGGTTTGAGGGATGGTGTGAGTTGACAGAATGAGTAATGACACATGAGAAAAATTACTCCAGCTATTGTTGGCTTGCAAGGTGGAGGACTGCTATTAGTCAGAGAAGGCAGGCAGCCTCCTGAAGCTGGCGCGTAAGAGAGTGGGTGCTCTGCTGGGCTTTCCTGAGACATGCGACACTTGGTTTTTTAAACTCACGTGGTATTAGTTCACCAGGGTTATGATCATTTTTTTCTGTAGCATTCTGATAGTGATATATCCTGTAACCAAAGCACTAGGTCATAGGGTTAGGATGGAAGACCTATTCTATTAAAGCAACATCTAAAATACCAATATATAACTTATTCTAAAGCCTAGAAAATAAAGGTGAATAGAACTCAAAGTATACTTTATAGAGTGATTATGACTTAAAACTTGATAAAGTTGACAGGATGAGGAAGAGAAATAAAAAAGGAATAAACAGAATATAAATGGAAAGATAAAAGGGAAATGAAAGAAAAATCATCCAAGGTCACTAATGTATACATTTGAGAAAGAACACATCAAACATGGTTTATAACAATGTGTAAATGTTTCCAATTTCAGAATTTTATTATTTAAATTCATGGCACGAAGAAACTAAAGGGAACATATTTTCATGTCAATATGAAAATGCTTCTGTAAATTCAACATAGATACTGAGATTGAACAGAAAATGTAGACTCGATATAAATATCAACATTGGGGAATATATAGAAAAAGAACAGCTGCAGAAACTATTAATTATAATGCTGATAGAGTAGAAGACATTCACTAAGGCTTGGCTAAAAATGTTCGATTGCTATCATTACAAATATGAATCATTTTACTGGAAATCTAGAGAGTAAATTAAGACAATATAAATTATTAAAACACATCTTTGGGAGAAAGGCTGACAGCTGTGATTAGAACATCATTTGGTCATTTTACCTACAAAATAACATAGAAAATAATCTCATACTAAAGTTCATATGAACAACCTATTTATAAATAAATATAACATATATCTGCACATTAATATATATGTGTGTGTGAAATCAATGTATTAATGAATGAAATATGTGTATTAAGTATATGTATCAATCACCTTTATCGTCACAATTTCCAAACCTACAATTTCTTGGTGAAGAGGTTTAATTTGGCTTATGCTTTCAGGAGATTCAGTCCACAGTCAGCCGGTAGAAACATTACAATGGAAGAGTGTGAAAAAAACAATGTTCTTTGTCTATCATGGTGGTTGAGGAGCCAGAGAGGACAGGGCCAGGGACTAGATATAGGTGCCAAGGCCATGCCTTGATTACCCAGCTGGACATACCTTGAAGTATGTTTCATTTATCTTCTTGGAAGATCTCAAACCAAGTTGAGAATGAAGATTTAATGTCATATTCAAGGCATTGTCAACATTACATCCACATATACATCCTTAAACTGTACTTGAACTCCAAATGAGCATAATAACAAGTTAGTAGTTCCATATACCATGACACAACTATCTTGCATACAACAGAAATACAATTTCTTTTCCTCAAAAAACTCTACAGTTGCATCTTTTCTCAAAAGTCCAAGTCAAGATCTCTTGTAACCTGGGTCAGGTGGTACATGCCTGGAATCTCCACATTCTAGGAAGCTGAGGCAGAAGCTCTAGGCTCAATCCCCATTATCACATACAACAAATGTGTCTTCTGAGATTAAAAGAAAACTCTTAGATGTGAAATTCTATAAACATCAAAAACAAGTTATAAACTTCAAAGACACAATGGCCCAGAGAAAATCTCCTGATTCCAAAAGAGAGGAATGAGAAAGTAGGAAAGAATCAAACAAAGCAGACAGAAACCTAGCAAAAAAAAAAAAACCACAAATAAACAAACAACAACAACAACAACAACAACAAAAAAAAACCCATTCAATCCTATAGCTTCGTGACAGAAATTGAGGGAACATGGTGGTTCCAGAGGACTTGGGCAGTTGTACCATAAGGCTTTTGCTGGTTGCAACCACTGTAACCTCTCTTTTGGCCTGAATCCTCTCTGGAGGAGCAGTTTTCCTAAAATGATCTTTTACACATCTGGCATCAGCAACTTCCTGGGGGTCTTCATCATAACTTTGACTTCATTCCCACAGTTTCGTACATTACTCTCTCAGGAGCTCCTTACCTGGTCTCCCAAGTCTTCCTCTGAAATCTGGTGGAAGCCTCGCTTCCTCTGCAACTCTTATACTCTGAGTGCTGGTAAAATCAAATTTAATGGACAATAGAAATGTAAGAAACAGCTAGCTAAGCCTTATTGAATCATGACCTCAGTGGCCACTGAGTGTCTGGAAAGCTAAGCAAAGTAAGATGAAATCCAGCTATATTGGTCACTGTCTCATCCCTGACACACAATCACTGGTATCTGCAAATTAGAGAAATCAGCATATGTTTTGGTTTACAGTTTCAATGTGTTTAGTCCATGACTACAAGGACTGACTCCAAGGCAGAAACTGCATGGTAGAAAAAGATTCTCACTCTGTGGTAGCCAAGAAGTAGAGATAGAAGGGCAGGGCCAGGGGTGAAAATGGTCCCTTCCAAGTTATGCCCGTCATAACCCATCAATTCACGGCAGGGCCCCCTTCATATGTAAAACTCTGAGGGATGATCTAAGTTATAACATATTGTCTCAGGCCCCCACAAGGCTTATATTCATTTCCTTAGTTCCAACACTGCTGAAAAGTTAAAGTTCAAAGTCTCCTCTGAGACTCCAGGTAAACTCTCAACTATAGTCCTTATAAAAAGCTAAAGGAAAGGTAACACTTCCCACATACAATAGCACAGGATAAACATTCCTATTCCAAGAGAAAGAAATAGGGTGTTATGGTTTGGATCTAGAATGTCCCCCCAAGAGCCTCATGCATTTGGGTCTTGTAAGTATCTATGGATTCCACATGCTGTTAAGGGATGAAGCCTGCCTGGAAGAGGAGGGTCCCTGGAACATGACCTGGGAGGTTATATTTCATCTCTGCCATTCTACGCTCACTTGACTTCCTATCCACCCTGCTGTGAACAGTTTGTCTCCAGCTAGATGTCCACCAAAGCCTCCCATCATTGCCAGCCTCTCATGAATGGACTTAGATTTTCTGAAATGATGATCTAAAAGAAATTTTTTTCCCCTTAAACTGTTTGTAGTGGGTAATGGGTTTCTGCAATGAGCAAATAAATATGACATAAATTGGTACCAAAAAGTGCAGTGATTGCTGTGATTTTATCAGACAATGTGGCTTAGAAATCTTTGGAAGTCATTTGAGGGAGGATTTAAAAAAAAAATTGAAGATGCCAGCCAGAGAAGCCTTAAAATGCTACAAACTAAGCTTGATAAGAGATTCTGGCCAGAGCTTCAAAGATCAGTGTGTTGATAGGAATATTGATCATAAAGAACAAACTCAGAAGATTTATGTGCAAAGGAGGACTCCACTGGCAATCTGTCTAGGAACCTTGTGTGCCATGCTCTGGCAAAAAGAAAAAAAAGTATGATAGCATTTTGCCCTGTCCAGAGACTTTTCTTAAAATTGAGATTAAGGGCACTGAACTACTTAATGAGACAGAAGAAATTCCAAGGCAGCCCAGTGTCTAGGTTGTCACATGTATATTGCTCAGGGCTTTTAGACAGTTCTACAGTGAAAAGCAAGAATAAATAACAGAGAAATGATGATAGAAAAAGTTTGCAGCTTTGCCAGAAAGTAACTACAAAATAGGGACAAAAGAGCACATGGCTTTTGAAGAGATTAGAATTAAAAGAATTTAAGTACTCTGTACCAGAGCTATAGGTAAGATGCCTCGAAGGCATTTCAGGAATCAGCGAGATTCCACCCTTCACCCACTTAAAGATGCAAAATTCTTAGTTCTGAAAAGGGCAGTCTAGAAAAGTGAATCCCCACAGAGTTCAGCCATCTAGCCTCTGTGGGCATACTCTTAGAAAGTCAGACTACTATCCATGCCAGCAGCATGCCTTGGCATCATCCACATGGTTGCCGGTTTCACTGGCAGATAGAATAAAAAAGTTGTGAGATCAAGGAGGTTTCAAGATTTCAGGAGGCGGCCTTGTAGGCCAGGCAGTGTCCTTCTGAGAAGAAAGTGCCTGGAGTTCTGAAAGTGAAGTCAAAAGTATAGTGGAGATTCAAGAAAATCGGAGGTGCCAGGAATGTGGATCGTCTTCAGAGGAAGGCTTCAGGCTGTAAGTGGAACCCGCTCAAAAGAAAAGCCATGGAGATTGCAGCTATAGATAACGCCATAGAGGAAGGCCACAAAAAGCCTTTAGAGTTCACATCTCACCACAGCTTCCACCAGGTGCTAGAGATGGAGCTCTAAGATTTAAAGCAACTGCAGGATTTATTTGCCTTTATGTTTTTCAGTCATGCTTTGACCCAAATGTTTTCTATCCTTTTACTCTTTCTTTTTGGAACAGGACTATTTACCCCAAACCACTGCATGTTTGAAGTGGTTAATTTCTCTTTGATTTTCACAGCAGTTCACAGTTAAGAGTTTGTCATGAGTCTTGGATACGTTGGACTTGAACATTTTAGCAGTGCTAATACTGTTAGGATTTTGGCAAATCTTAGATATGGACTAAATCCGTTTTGCATAAGGAGGTGTACATTAGTCACTGAGAAACCAGAGGCAGAATGTTCTGATTTGGACCTGGAATTTTTTCAAAAGCCTCATGTATTTAGATACTGTAGATTAACTACAGATTACATATGCTGTTAAAATGTGGGGCCCGGCTGCAAGGTGTAGAAACCTGGGGTTTGACCCGGAAGGAGATCACTTGGACGTGACTTCAGAAAATATACTCTAGCTCTTCTTTTCCTTGCTCACATGGCTTCCTGTTTGCCATGCCATTAACAGCTCTTCTCCTGGTACCCCTCCACCAAGTCTTTCCACTACTGTGAGCCAACCATGAATGGATTGAGACCTTCTTCTGACCCTTTGGGTTAATGTAAACCTTTCCTTCCTTAAGTTGTAGATGTCAGGCAACGTGTCCCAGCAACAAAAATGTAATTAAGATACAGGGGCCTTGCCATTCCAACTTTCTGGGGTCTCCACTGTGCCACTAGCACCATTCTCAAAGCTTCACATTCTTCTATCTCAGAGGCATACTGCCGGACCTCCCAAGCCTTCTAGTAAAATCTTAGTTGAAGCATCTATGGCCCTGTAATTCTTGCATTCTGCATAGTTGTAAAACCAGCACAATGTGGACACCACCATGTCTGCTGTCAGTTCAAGCAGCAGTTTAGCCACAATGAATAATGACGATGGCTGCTTCCAAATGTCTACTTGGCTGAACTTGGGGAAACATTTTTCTAGGTGGCCCTTTGGGGTTCCCAGAGGCTGCTTTCTAAAATCAACCATCTATATTTATGTTACAACCTGAACACGAAGATGCCTTGAAATTTATTTGCCAGATTAATTAGTCCACCATCCTTTAATCTCATGTTCCCACAAAGTCTCAGGACAGAAGAAAGAAATAGATATATATTTTGGCTAGAGCTTAACACTCTCAGCTTCTAGTGCATTTGCCAATAAAATCCTTATTCTTGACTAATATCTCATATGCGTTGCCTTTACTGTCCACCCACTTACCAACATTCTGGTCCAATAATGTGGATCTTAATCATCTACCAGGCTGTGCTTACTGCAGTCTAGGGCTTCTCTAGTATGCTTCTCCAACGTTTTCCAAACACCTCATACAAGCCAGTACCAAAGCTTCTGAACCATGAAGCTAGGTACTGCTGCACTGGATCTCTTGCCCTGGCAATAATTTTCTGTATTAGTCAGCTTTCCATCACTTAGACAGAAAAACTGAACACCCACAAATTCAAGGTAGAGAGGTTTAATTTGGTTCACCATTTCAGGAAATTTGCTCCATAGATGGTTAGTTCCAACTGGAAGGGTATAGTGGAACCAAGGTGGTTAGTTCATGGCAGCCAGGAAATAGAGCAGAGAAAAAGTGCCAGATAAAGAGCAATGAGTAAATACAGACCTCAGGATGATGCCTCCACTTTCCACCCAGGCACGCCCAGAATGTGCTTGACTCATTCTTCTAGCAGCTCTCAAACAAATTATGTTGGCAATTAAGTTTAACCATTACAAATATAACAAAAGCAAAGATAAACCTAGGTGGGAACAACTGATTAAAATTATGTATAAAACATTTTTGATTTTATAGCATTTAGAGAATGCTATTTCTAAAAAAGTAGTTCCCATTGATTAGTTCGGCAAATACTATGCATTCATCTTGCTTGTTCATTTGAAAGGGTGTGGCATAAACATGTACAGGTAATATATGAATAAAGCACTATATAGTCATATTATTAGTCATTACTTAATAGTTTAAAATATTAAGTAAATGGAAGTGGAGGAGTTTCTCAGCATTTAAAGTGCTTGATTAGTAAGCTTGAGGCCCTAGGTTCAATTCGCTGGCACCATATATACTGTGTGTGCTGGCACACAACTGTAATCCCAGCACTCGGGAGACTGAGGCTGTGGGATTGCTGTGAGTATCATCAGCCTGGACTACATAGTGAGGCTGGGACCAGCCTAGTCCAAGGGGTGAAAATGAAACAAAAATTGCATAGATATCTACATGACCTAATGAAGAGTTATTTTTACATAAATAAAAATAAGCTACACTATGTATGTATGTATGTATGTATGTAAACATATAGAAATATAGAGGTAGTGTATGTGTATAAATATGGAAAATTGCTGTGAAGAGTAACACAAAAGGGTTAAAAGTGTCAATGAAGAAAAGAAATGGAGAAAAAACAAAGAGAATTTTGAATTTTTGTACTGTGTATTATTCAATGACTTGCATTTTCTGTAAAGGAAATGATTTCATATACCCTTGGCATCTTTGGTATAATAGAAAATTAATAATTAAATATAATTAACTCTATAATGATGCTCATTATTCAACTAAGGAAAAATAATGCATTGTAACTACACAACAGAGATAAGTTAGCACAGAGACTTGGCTACACAACTGACGGAAAAACTACGGAGCCTACAGGACACAGGAAACTCAGAGACTTGCAATTTTAGAAAGATACTACTGCATTGAGACTAACAGAAACATTAAAGGATGGTGCTACTTTATACCACGGAAGACAGTGAGCTTCCGGAACGTGAAATACACACAGGAGGTTTTGTTATAGAGAAGACATCACACTTTTACCAGTTCTGCCGAGAACACAAGGGACTGAACTTGTATCTGCTTCAGCTTTTCTTGTTCTTGGTTTCTTTACAATCAACTTCCAGTATCTTCCACTGGCTAAAACTCAAAAGACAGTAGCTAACAAACAAACCTAGGGTATTGATCCCCACAGGTCACCTCACGTGGCAGAGGTGGAGCACAAGAAGAAGAAAGAACAGATGTGAGCGCACATAACCTCTGGTAAGACCCAACTACATATGATGCTAAAAAAATTTTATAATTTTGGAAAACAATATTTATAATTGAACAGTGAATAGAAGAGCGCCCCAAATTTTCTACTGTGAGAAATCTGAGAATGTAGTCATCAAATAACTAATATGCAATAAAAATGAGCTACCAGGGTCATAGATGTGTTGTAAGATATTTTTTTTCTATTCTTCTGTTTTTCTTATATGAACTAGACTCACAATCTTCAATTACATAAAAAAGTTTTTAAAATTTAATACTAACTCAGAAGTCAAGTAATATACTGTATAAGAACTAGCAATGATTTTTGCCAAATAGATATTTTATGTATTTTTGCTTAATTCACAATGCTAGAATTCCTGACTTCCTTCATTCCGGGGCTAAATCATTATGTAAATTATTCTGTGAGGAAGCTCACCAAAAGGCCATCAGTGATATGAAAGGAAACAGTCAGCTCTTGAAAACCCATGAAAAGTCTAATGGAATACAGGGAAATGATCTCCTGAGAGATTCTTTTATTGAACTCTGAAGTTTTATTGATAGAAGCTATCTTCATTTATTCAAAGTGAATGGAGACAGGAGAAAACCATTTAAAAGATAAAAACATATCACTGGTTCATTAATTATCAGGAATCTACCATCAGGAATAACTTTTTGAATACTGAGAATTTCAGGCTAGGAAGAGACTATTTATAATCATTCTTTATGGTGTGATAAAGAAGGGGTTTACGTGAGATCGTTCAATGATGCAACGCCTTCAGCAATTTCTTAGGACCGTAACTGAGAGCTATTGTCAAGTTCTTCATGAACCTCTGCTTTCAGTGCACCATGCAAATTCAACCTACAAGTGACTGAAGGACTAAAATTACTAACCAGTCACTTTTGCCAAAATATTTCTTTATAAAACTAGCAGCATGAAAATCTGCAGCCTTGTATTCAACACATATCACACAGTCAAAAGGGCCACATTTTAATTTCCTGATGTTCACTGATAAAGTCAGTATTAAGAATTTCATGACCTGGATGAGTAAGAACATATTCTTTTTCTTTAGTCAGCATTTCCTTCATTTTTTCCTCATTCCGTAAACTTGCCTAACACCCCGAGTGAAAATCACCATGCTGGAATTAAACAAGTCAAGTTTATATTCTAAACATCCTTCAAAAAAAGATATGATAAAACCTGAGATGTATACCTTCATGCTTTACTTGCTCTATAGTTCTAAATTCTTCCAAGATGTTCTAGAAAATATTTCCTTAAAGTTTATTCAAGTCATTTGATTTTTATTATGACAGCTATTGCTGCCTCAACTACTGTACTTTCCTTCAGATGAGGAGCTCTATTGTCTGTCTCTCACACAGTTCTTCAGTGCCTTATTTGAAAACATCTCCTTATTCTATACATGTGCTCTTAACTATCTATAAATCAATTTCTGTTTAGCTTGTGTCACACTGCCAGCTTCATTCGACAGTGCCATCCGCTCTAAATCTCCGCTGTTCTTTACACACCAACTGCTTGCAATCAACCCGTCTGTTAATTAACTCTGCTGATGATGGAGCACTAGGAGGCACTAAGCAATCACACTACCTAATATGTTATGCAAAAATCAGCAACGTCAACTATCTGTCTATTAGTAGAGATATTTTTGTAAATCTGAGAGTTAGATAATATCTCAGAGAAATTATTGACTTTGAGAAGCATAGGCCTAAGGCAAATTTTTGTAATCAAATTTCTGAGTAAAGATTGGAAAATTGCAAGGAACTTTCCTTGATTTTTAATTTTGTTTCATGCAATTATGTTTTTTCTTGTGTCAATATCATTATGTGAGATTATATGCTATGTGGACTAACATAAATGCGAACTCAACAATATTAGAGGCATACTACCCACTTTGTCTCACAAAATTTTTCAAGTAGTTCTTACTATTACATATCTGCCTGTTCTCCATGTTGAGTCAAGACCTACAATAGGCTTAAATGTCATTTCTTTATGGAGATATAATTTCAGAGACATGGGGGTGGAGGCAACTGGCAGTTCCATTACATATGGGCAATATAAATTGTGGATTGCTTCTTCTTTGTTGGGTGAAACTCTCAATCCAGTTGGTAGCTTTTGTTTGTCCTGGCTGAGTACGTAGCCACACCTTGATAAAAAGAATTCTCCTAAAGGCACTTGTTTTAAAGCTCATTTGAGTGCGAACTGAAGATAGTCTGATAGGCAATCCCCATACATTCTGCAGGCTCCCCTGGATGTATTTTCCTTTCCTCATTTGGAAGTATTGGTGGGATTATGTCAAAATTATTTCTGTTTTTATACACAAAACATTGTCTTCCTTTTCCTAGGAATGAAATAAATTATTGGCTCGATTTTCAATCATTATTTGTATGCATGAAATGTCATATTCTTCAAAAAATTACTAATAGAATTTTTCTTAGTGAAGAAAACTTTCAGACTCTTATGAGTACTTATTTTTTGGAAAAGTTTTCCAATGACATTCAGACAATATAGTTCTAGAGGCAAAATTAGTCATCCAATTCAGTACATCTTTTAAGCTTATGAAACATTTTGTATATGTATTTTTAGATATTCCTCAAATGCACTTGGAAGGCAGGTTGGGTGGGGCAGATATGAGAGTGTTCAGAGTAAATTTGACAGGAAGTAGTATGCTAAGGAAACACTAAGATTTTTTTGGAGCTTCAGTCTTTTGTCAAAATACTTCAATTGTCTTCCCTTTTCCTTCCCTACTGAATGAAAAAAAGAAGTCGAAAGTAAGAGTTAAAATCCCTAACATCTAAATTATTTCAAAGAGTTATTCTAAGAGAAAAAACTAAAGTGAAAGAAAAATTGAAAGCAAGAATTTTATAAAATTTCATTTCCCTAAAATCCACAAAGCCCGAAGGAATGCCTAGACATACAAAGTAAAGAGTGGCTGTGTTCACTTATTCAGATGACTAATATGAGCTTGGAAATGGAAAGAGGTGGTAATCCTCTTCCGTATTCCACAGTTATGGCAGGGGAGTGGTAGGTGCCAAGAATGTACATGGTCCAAATTAAAAAAAAACAAGTGCAATAAATTTCCATCTGCAGTGTTAGCCATCCCATGACAACTCACTTTTTTATACTCTTGGTTTCTAGTTTGGAAATGACTGGTTGAGATCTGAATTGTATTTCCATCATATTTATAGAAAAAGAAAAAAACTCATGAAGAGCTGCTCCTGTTCCATGCTGACTCCCAAGGATGCGACAATGTAGAACTTCTCTCTTTTTGTGCTTCTCTTCTTGTAGAGACAACTCAGCCATCTTCTTCAACAGAACAACTTCTTCAGGGTATGCTCGGATGTGCAATTTTAATTCCAGAAGACAACATTCATAAAATTTATGAGAATAAGGGCTGCATTTGTAAGGTCTTGACTGATTTTATGTGATGTTAGTGTGTGATGCAAAAAAGAGATTAAGAGGTCCCAAGGGATTAAGAGAAAAACTGATGAATAAGCTGCAGGAGTTGGGTCCAACACATTAAAGGAACTAAGGCTTTTCTAAATCACAAAGGCCATTTCTGTGTGTAATTAGCTCAGAATCAGGATCTGCATTGTAGCCACCATGAAGTACCTAGAAGATAATACCTTTAAGACAATGGTTATATGATGCTGAGGTTCATCAGCCTCTAGATAAAAATGGAATTCAAACACCCAAGGAGGAAGAGTTGAATCTGAAAATGAACATCTACAGAAAAACTTTAACTTTCCACTCAGGAGAATATTCAAAGATCCATCACTATGCAATCTATGGGTCACTGTTCTAGGCACAGAGGTCTAGGAGTGAGTAGACAGTGGCACTGAAATATAACCAGCAACAGAAGTAAACAAATATGTACATACAAGCAGAAGTAAGTAATTACATAAATATAAGAAACAATGCCTAAAATGAAGACAGAATAGGAAAAAAATTTTACCACATACTCCTTGGATAGGAGGTTGGTAACTAGAATATACAAGGAACTGAAGAAAAATAGACTGCTCAAAAAAAAAAAAAAAAAAGACCTGCTTAAGAAATGAGCGGTGGAAATGAATAGGTAGTTCTCAAATGAAGAAGTCCAAGTGATCAGCAAATGCATAAAAGATGTTTTATTTCTTTAGCCATTAGAGAAATGGAAATCAAAATATCACTAAGATATCATGACCCCCCCCCCCCCCCCAGTAAGAATGTCATATATCAAGAGCTTGAACAGAATCAAAGATGCCAAGGTTGTAGGGGGTAAAGGGAACCATTTTACACTGTTAGTAGGATTGTAAACCGGTATAAACACTGTGACGGACAACAGATTAAAAGTAAATATTCCACTTTATCTGATACCTCTTCTATTTTTCCAGAAGAGTTAAAAGCACTATAAAGTAAAGATACATGCATAACCATGGTAAGAGTGGTACAATAAATAATAGTTAAATGATAGAAGATACCAAAAAAATCCATGAATAGACCAATGGATAAAGAAAACATAGTGTATATACATAATGGATGACTATTCTGCCAGAAAGATAGATTTGAGCCATTTGCATAAAAATGGATGCAACTTGAGACCATAATATTTCATGAAGTGAATCAGATTCAGATGATTATGTATCACATGGTCTCTAATTTGACAAACCCAGAGTTTTACATAACAAATAAATAAATGACAGAATCCAATGGGGGAGATGCGGATGAGGGAGAGGGTGGAAGGATGAGAAACGGAGAGAGAATGGGAAGCTGATGCAATGTGTGTCTGTACAAAAATCTCAAATTTAATGTCATCACTGAGTATCACAAACACATTCTAATAAAATGGAAGAACAATGTGCTTCTGCTCACTAAATTCACTTAGAAGTGACTAATCTAATATATCCAAGAAAATATGCTTTGTTTAGTTGTTCATGTAGTCAGATGGTAGATTCTACATTCCTTTTTGATTCTTACCTTTATATATGCTGTGTTTACCCCCTTTTACTCATAAAAATACTTCATTTATGTTTTGCTGATGTCACAGACATGCAGAACTCAAACGCTGTGAGGTCAGGAAGCCTGCCACTCAGATTTCAGAAAAAGTCTTTGGGGCCAGGCAGTGTGCTGCTGGTAGGCCAGCTCATGAAGCTGTGAAAGAAATGCAGAAGGTGCAGTGGAGACCCTGGAAATTTGGAGATGCCAGAAACAAGGATTACCGAAGAAAGAAGACTGCAAGCTATGAAGGGAACCCAGCAAAAGAGAAGCCATAGAGGCTGCAGAGGGCAATATCTGATGGGGCCCCTAAGGCCTTTGGGGCTCACACCTCACCACAGCCTGGCCCAGGTGCTGTCATGGAGTGGCAAGATTTAACGGAACTACAAGATTTAATATCTGCCTTTCTGGGTTTTGGTCATAGTGTGGTCTGATTGCTTTCTGACCACCTAATCTTCCCTTTTGGAATGGTAATGTTTATCCTTTGCCATTATGTCTTGCAAGTGTTCAATTTTTCTTTACATTTTACAGAAGTTCACACCTAAAAGTTTGGCATGTGTCTCAAAGGAGACTTTGGACTTGAGCTTTTAATAGGTGCTGGAAATAAGTGAATTTTTCCCCATTTTATTGATATGTGTAAGTGCAAAATTTAAGGTTTACAATGGAGTTGAGCATTTTGTTAACATACGCATCCTTCCAAGGACACAAGGGCTTTCCCACTCTCTTTCTGTCCCTCCCCCCACCTTCCCCTCCCTCCCTTCTCCCCCTATTTCACTTTGTTTTTCGCTTTAAGTTCCAAAATAGTTGTGATCTGGGAATCTCATATCAGAGAGACCATTTGATGTTTCACCTTCTGCTTCTGACTTACTTCACTAAGCATGATGTTCTCAAGCTTTTTCCAATTGCCTGCAAAAGCTTCCACACTGTTGGACTTTATTGATGCACAGTATTCCATTGTATATAAATACCACAGTTTGTGTAAGGAAGTAGACATGAGCTTTTTGAAGGCTGGGGAACACAATGTTATAATTTGGATCTGGAATGTCCCCCCAAAACATCACATATTTGGATGTTGTAGATTATCTATGGATTTCACATGTGGTTAGGAGGTGGGGCCTGGCTGGGTTGGCAGATTATCGAGGGTGTGGCCTGGAAGATTACTATTCCTGCCCAGGATTTTCCCGAAACCCTGATTTTTCTTTATGCATTTCAATGAGCAGCTGCTTTCCACCAGACCCTTCTGCCATTGCCAGTCTCCCATGAACGGATTGAGACCTTCCAAGAAAATGAGCTAAAATAGACCTTTCCTTGCTAAATTGTGGGTGTCAGGTATTATATTTCAGCAACAAGAAAGGGACAAAAGAGAGAATTCTTCTAAAAGGAAGGGCAAAGAGAATCAAACACTGTTGTTGTTTTACACAGGAATACGTGTAATAATTCTGAAAGTTATTAGCATTTAAATAAATTGATGTTGGATAGTAGAAACCAAATATCTTATTACTGTGTATTAAATTTTACATAATCAAGGACCACAACTGTAATGATCACAATCCACATGGTAATAGATTAGAATTAGAATTAGAGAAGATAGTATGAAGTATTATTAAATCTAATACAAGCACAGTTGATTACATATGAAAATTCTTGTGTTCAATACAAGAATATATTAAATCTAGTTAATAAATATTTGCAT
Source organism: Ctenodactylus gundi (assembly GCA_004027205.1). NCBI lineage: Eukaryota > Metazoa > Chordata > Mammalia > Rodentia > Ctenodactylidae > Ctenodactylus > Ctenodactylus gundi. The sequence continues at coordinate 16,122 of PVKB01003549.1, read as the reverse complement.
GCACATTTTTTCTCCCATTAGTTCAGAGTACCTAATAGCAACAGCATCTTCCTTATAAAAGATACTTAAAGGGGAATTGGTATAAAATCTTAATCTGTGAAACTTTTTTGATATGTATGATGTACACAAATGATTAGCTGGGGTGGAGTGGCAGAGGCAGTGGTTTTGATTTGGAATATTATTAATTCTAAAAATGGTAAGAGTTGGTAAATAAGTGGTACTTAGGGGTTTTTTCCTTGAAGCTTTCATTGAGTGGTAAAGATAAAAGATCTCATAGCCTTAGTCCGTTGGCTAATAACTAAGTTGGCTATTAGGTCAAGCTGTGACTCTTAAATTTTACATACCATTTTCATGCTCTGTAACTAAATTTGTAATAATGATCTTACTTGTTTCTTCCTGCTCCTCTTTGGAAAAGAATTCTTTTTAAAAATTCTGAAATAACTATGTATGCCATTACATCAACTGCTTTATGTGTGATATACCTTTGAGATACAGATTTAAGTTCATTTAATGTAGCAATTTCTTTATTCAGTCTTTGATATAAGTTTAGGCTGAGAAATCTGATTGATGTAATGATAACCTGAAAGTCTTTTGTATAGCAACACAATTAACAATAGCTAAATCTTGGAAGAAGCCAAAATGTCTCAGTAGAGATTACTAGATAAAGAAGATGTGGAATATATTCCCATTGGAGTATTACTATGTTATTAACAATGACACATTTGAGTCATTTTTAGAAAAATAGATGCCCCTTGAGACCATGATACTCAGCCAAATGAATCAAACCCAGAAAGTTGAATATTGTATAGTTTTTCTAATATGAGAAAAACCAAACCTTAAAAAATGTAAGACACACAGAAGTAAATAATAAAATGGATTTTTTATAAAGAGAAAGGGAAAGGGGGGTTGAGAGGATGGGAAGGAGAAAGAGAAATGATTTGTAAAAAAATAAAAGGGAATGAAATGTGGGTGATAGAGCAGGGGAGAAGTTGGAGGTTTAAAAGGGGGGAGAGAAAGGGATTGTAATTTTGACATGCATGCGCATAAAATACTCTACTTCAATGTGAATATTATATATTGCATACATATAAATAAAATGGGGAAAATAAATGTCAGTGTTTAATGAATAATTTTAGTTTGCATCTTATTGAGTCTAAGTTAACTTATTTTACTTGATTTGAATTTAGTTTCTTTTTCAAATAATTTACTTTAAAAAATTCTTCATAAAGCTATTCACCAAAATGTTTTCACTCATTCAACAAATGTTTGAGAATTTTCAGTAAATCAAGGATTACAATGTTAATGCTTCTCAGGCTATATAAAAATTATTGCAAATGAAGCAGAAAACTTTCAAAGGGCTTCAAGTGGAGTTCCAATATAATAATGATGCCTAATTCCTTTTGATAAGGTAAATTAGAAGGGCATAGTAACTATATCAGGAAGGGATAATTTCTTAAAGAAAAATAAGTGACAATAGCGACTTGGGCAAGGATATTACTAAAAAATGAGAAAATAATGTTTTTTTAAAAATATTTTTAAGATAAATTGTACATACTTAGTGTATCAAGCGGGTAATGACATATCTATAGAAATTTCTTAACTGACTTTACTGAGAAGACCACTGGTGAATGCATGCATTTATAGCAACAGGCATGTACGGGACGTGTGTTTCAGGAGATAGATTGTACGATTGTCACACCCAAATCCCAACTTATGGAAAAAAAATTGTGATGTTAATAAAGTAAAATAAGAGCTGAAGAGATTCCACTGATATCTCAGCTATAAGTTTTTCTGGTTCTCCATTTTAAGACAAAATAAATGCAGGACCTTCGGATATTGATTGGATAGAAATTAGCCTTTGTCAAATAGAAAATTAAAGAATCCTCCAAAAAGAGTTTAAGAGCCAAAAATATAGTTTAAGAGCCTTAAATTCAGGAATACCAGTTCAACAACTGAAATGTTATATACTAACATAAATTTGAACATTTGACCTGCCTTAATAAAAAGTAGAATTATACAGCATGCATAGTACTTGAGAAGTAGCAAAGATAAAAACTGAAAATGCTAGACAACTAAAAAAAAAAAAAAACCTTTATCTTTTTTCTGAAAGATGGAAAACTCTATCAAATGGATAACAATACAAATAAGTCAGATAATTTTATCAGTATATTGGTAAATATACACACGATGATGAAGGTGTTCTATCATGTAGAACCCTGACCACTTAATGTCTCCTAGGCTGGATGGCAGCTGGAAGAAAAGACATGAGTTTCCTGAATGCCACCACAATGTTTTATTTACTAATGTTCTCAGACTTCCAAGGATTCAGTAATCTACATATATTCTATAGATAACAATTTTTCCTCTGTGCTTAGTTGAATCAAATATTCTATCATAAGCAGTTCAGATAAATAAATCCTATCTCTAGGCCAACTGATCTCTATCTAATAATCTTAGAGACTTAGGTTACTTCAATAAATAACTTATTAATATATAGTCAGATAGATGTGACTTTTAACTTTCACAGATTTTACAAGCTAGGTCTGTATACTTTTCTTACATTCAGAAAATACTAAGCTGCTAAACTACATCACACTTTCCAAAAATACCACACACACAACACAGTCCTTTGCCCACTAAACCCCCTTATAGACATATTGGAAGAAACTACTAATGCTCTAGCTGGTTCCTCATGACAATGACATATACTTACTGCCCGAAATGGATTTTCCATGGATATTCTGCTTAGAATTGCAGGTACAAACAGATACCAGGCAAAAAGCATTTTGCCAATTTTTAACACATTATTATCTAAAAATCTGTAACACCTTTATTTTTAGGTTCCAACTGAAGGTTCTCAAGTAACACCAAAAACTGAGCTGCAGTGCTTCACTTAGAAGGTACCATTTGCCAGCTGTCACTCAGTCTTGGGCACTCCAATCGCACACTAACCAATCAGACAAATATTTACAAATAAAAATGAAGGAAGATATCCAAAGAAACACCTATAGAGTTGTGCCCTTTTGGTTGAAAGTACCAGTTCAAATATGCACTTTTTATATGAAATATGGAATATAAAAACCAGAAGAAATATATTAGATCAGTGTACTGGTTTTAACAGATGTTTTAACTAATAAATCATATTAGTCCTTAAGATTAATTTCCCCAGGTATCGCGCCCAGGTTCACATCTTATTTTCTCTTTTGGCAAAAATGGCAATGCTAAAAGAAGGCATGCATTGTGTGTCATTGCAGCTAACACATAAGGCTTTGCCATATGCCTGTCCCAATATCACAAGGCAAGGACAGCAGGGACACACTTACTCCGTGGAGAGAAATGTGTTTCGCTCAGGCGATGAAAGCAACTTCAGTGACTGTCACCTGGATTTAACAGTCTTCCATGACTGAAGCCAATACTTAAAATGTAAGGTCACCTAAATAAAGCTGTTAGACACGATGGATGATTTCTATCAACATAATCACCAGAAAAATAAACTTTCTGTCTTACAATTCTGTACAGTTAAAAAGCCTTTAGTGAAATCACGGGATGGTAGTAGGCCTCACTTAAGCACTGAGATCTGGAAACAGAGCTGCTGATAATTTGGTCCCCTACTTTGTCAGCCTGAAGTTCCTTATCCATTAAATAACAGTCTCTGCCTTAGGTACTTTTCATTGCTGTGACTCAGTACTCAACATCCACAACTTAGGAGAGGAAAAGTTAATTTTAGCTCACAGTTTTAGAAGGTCACAGCACTTTTATGGGTGGGCTGCTAGAAAATAATGAAATCACATGGCTGAACTGGCATCCAAGGGGGGTAGCAGAGGCAGAGCCAGATGTTGTCATGGCATGGTAGAACAGAGGACCAGACTCAGGAAGAGCGGAACCAACACACAACCCACCAGGTCACGCCCTAAGCATCCACCCCATGCAGCCAGGCCCCACCTCCCAACAGTCCACAGTATCAACAGGTCCATGAGGCTCTTGGGGAACACTCCAGATCCAAACCACAGCAGCCTCACAGATGTTCACTTTATCTCCAATTAATGTGGGTAGGTTTATATATTCTTTAATTTTTTTCCAATATTTTCTTGCCAAGCCACTGAGGCTAGAAAATGGGAGAATCTAATTGCCAAAATATTACATAAAATGTCATTTGTTTATTTTAATTGGCATGTTGTACCTTATTAAGTGGCAAAAATCAAACTTAGGAGGTTGAGAGACCACTTAAGACAAAAGTGGTATTTATGTGAAGCAGTCAATAAGATTGCCCTGAGGAAATAAAAAATAATTTATTAGATTTTTTTCCTCAATAGGTTATGGCAACTATATAACAAGTGGGTGAGTATAACTGGATCTAGAAACAATAAATAGAAGTTTAATCTGATTCATCTGACTAGTGTGCAGAGCTCCAAAATACCTCAGTCTCATAGGGAATAGTAGCACAATTTCCCAACACTCAAGTGAGGTCCCAGAGCTGGGAAGAGGGAGGAATATCAATCTAGTACCTAATATACTTGTACTTGACATTATTGCCAAACTTCCTGTTGATTACATGAATTAAATATTATTTGTGAAATGTGTGAGCCTCACAGATTAAAGATCATCAGGAACTCTTTCCAACTGAAAGAAACAGAAAGAAAGAGAGAGAGAGAGAGTGAGAGAGAGAGAGAGAGAGAGAGAGAGAGGAAGAAGAAGAAGAAGAAGAAGAAGAAGAAGAAGAAGAAGAAGAAGAAGAAGAAAAAGGAAGGAAGGAAGGAAGGAAGGAAGGAAGGAAGGAAGACGGAAGGGAGAAAGAAAGAAAGACGTTACCAGTAATGAAAAAGTAATGAAGAGTAAATGAAGTTTGGTGAATGGCAGAGATAAACTGGTGTGGAGGAGGCAGGGGGAGGGATTATAGATTTGTACCTGTTAGGTGATTCTGAGAAGGGAGTAGGAAGCCGAAATCCCATTCAGAATTGGATGTCTTCAAGGAGGTGGGACAATTCAAAGATTGCATACTTCAGTAATTTTAAGCAACAGGAGCGAGTTTTAAGCAGTACTAGAGTTATCACTGACAAAAGAGAATGAATCTTTCAGAAAGAACGATAGAAGAAAGTGGAATTTGGTCATTTTTATGGCCTTAGTGTGGCCTATTTGCAGAAAATATCAGTCTGGCTCCCACATAATGATTTTATATTTTAAAAATTCTACATATAGGGTAGAGGACACAGCTCAGCAGTCAAAACACTCACCTAGCAAGCCCAAGGGCTGGGTTAGACTCCCCAGCATCACACAAATCAGATATGCTAACATAATCCTGTAATCCCAGCACTTAGGAGGCTGAAGAAGGAAAATTGCTGGGAATTTGAGGCCAGCTTGGACTACACAGTGAGTTCAGGACCAGGCTGAACTTTAGAGTGCAACCCTGTCTCAATCATTCAATTATCAATACATGCATACGTACATACCCACATATATAAGTACATATTACAAAAAAATTTAGACAGTTTTATTTTATCTAGTTCTATACAGTGTAGAGAGTAAAAGCGATTGTTATCGGAACAGTGATTTTTCAGTATATTTGTTGAAATAATAAACATAAATCATCCAGCTAATAATTCATTGTAATAAAAAATTTTTCAGTAGCACTGCATTTTCTTGAACAATTTTTAGTTTAATGGAAATATATCTGAACTACATGTAATAAAAAATGTCTGTCTTATTTCCCCATTTTTAGAAAAAATCCACTGACCTAATTTTTTACAGCTTTATCCATATGAGTCATATATCAATATATACTTACAATCATGATAAACATAGTATCAGAACCTTTGCTGAACTATTTTCCCTGACAATTGTATTTCAAACTCTTATTTACATATAAACAACTTCAAATTTTTAGAAGGAAAAATACAGCTTAGCAAATATCCTTCTTTGCTAAGCACACTTCCGTTTTCCTCCTAGTCTTATGGTGACAAACAGACAAGTGTCACAGGGCAAATAACTTCTGACGTAGTCCCGGGAGGAGAAAAGAGCAGAAGACATGGAGTACACAGAATTACATAGGTCAGACGAAGACATCAAAAGGATCCCAGTGACAAAATGATACTGGAACTGAGCAGTGAATGTAAAAGACAAAATTTAGAGAAGAATGACTGGAGGGAATATTCTCCCAGCAGAAGGAACAACTTGTGCGAAGACATGAAAAAACAATCATGTTCCACAAACAATGTTGTTGCTCAAGTAGTTGACTTAAGATTGGTAGAAAATGAGAATTTATTTAAAAACTTGTGGATTAGTCACCCACATGCATCCTAACAACCTCACTACCCACGTCTGTGAGAGGTGACATGCATGAAGGAAGAGCGTCCACTGACAGAATGGGACCCTGGGATTATTAGCATATGATTCCCATAGCATTTGGTCTTCTCCAATTACAATGCAAAAATACATAATGTACTGTGGAACACATATATATGGCAATACTGTTCAAAACTATACTGACATTTTAGGGGCCGACCACATATAAATTGAATATCATACTTTTGATATATTTGGATGCTGAAAGCTTTTAATTTTTTCCCTCATCATATCGATGGAAGAGAAGTTATCTCTCTTCATAATCAGCCATCAGTTCGCATGCATGTGGGACTGTGCTGGCTACCACCAAAGACTCAGAAGAAAATACACCCTTTTTCTTCTTTGTTTCTTTTTTGAATACTTGGGGACAAAGGTTAAAAACCTGTACAAGACAGGATAAGATCAAATGTGAAAACTTACGATACAGACAGTAAGAGACTAAAGTAATCACTGCAAATTAAAAATAGGAATTTTTATAACAGAGCTGGATTCCCACAAGACCTCTGTTCTGTGAGAAAAGGTGTTCATGATCTACACACACGAAGCAGAGAGAAACGATTTTGAATTAAAGACACAAAGGTGTTCAGGGAAAAAAAATCCCTAAGTTACACTGTAATGATGGAGCATCACTGGAAGCAATTAAATTCATTTTCCAGAGATGCTCATTTTCAATATTAGAACAGCTTTGGGGAGAGGGATCGCTGTTTACCATGTAACTGCGAAGAGAGTTTTGGCTTGTCATAATTAGGTTAGCATCCCTGAAGATCTCATTCTGCAAAATAAAAATGAAACCGAACGAATCAAGTCTTAGCAACAATTCAGTTCTTCCAACGATTTACCATGGTGCCCTTGTGCGACCCACCGAGATTCGGTGGAGAAAGATTAAATGAAATGCATCACAGACAGGCTCTGTCCAGTTCCCTTTCAGCATTTCTAAAGGAAAATGTGCACAAGGCTAGGAAAGTTATAATGAGAAAATTACTTATTCTTGCCAAAATGGGCAGAATTCTGCAGTGCAAATTATGCGAAGGGAAACAAGGCCCAGTACAATATCCCTACAGAGATCTCTGTCAGTGATGTTAACCATGTCCTTACTACGTACTTGCAGTATGTTCTATAATATGTCTTGGGGACATGGCTGTGAATATATAAAACTTCACAGAACATGCAACCCAATGGGCAGAACATCCTATAAACAAATCCTGACATAATTTTTAATTTTAATTCTCAGATTAAAAAAAACTGATAAATCTGAGGAAGACAGATTAGGACTGTACAGCAAAAAATACCTAGAGAGCTACCTAAGAGGTACAGTGAGAAAGTCCTTCCTGAAAAGTGTACATTTGCTCTCTTTGTTAGGAAACAAATAGTAATATTGTTGTAGCAGGATTGGGGAAACATTCTAAACAAAGGGAGGGCTACTGTTCTTTCAAATTGATTGTTGAGGTGCAGCCACGCTCCCCACTGGAGTAGAAGGGAGGTCCCCAGGTCCATGGACTCTCCGAAAATTAAGAGTAACACAGAAAGAACCTGAAAATAGCACAAGCCAGTGCACTGAATGAAACAAAAGAGAAAAGAAAGGCTGTTGGCCAAGAAGCCAGGAGCAAACCGAAACGGGCCTCCAGTAGAGAAAGACACAAAAACGAAACAAAGAAAATCTCCTGGCAAAGAAGCCAGGAGTGCTGCAAGTGCCAGCTCATAGATATGGGCATGAGGGTTGCCTGTATTGACCAGGAACAAAGCAGGCAGTTGGAGCAATGAGATGATGCAATGACCGGCCTGTGCTATGAGGTTGGTTCCCAATGATTGGTTCCTTCACATGCTCGTAACTGGAATAAACCAGGACTTCCTTAGGTGGTCCAGACTTCCACAACATAGACGGAAACTAGGCACTTCACTAATTTTAGGAAACAGAAGCGTAGTAACCCCTTGGTCTGTGGAGGGCCAAAACAATCTCAAGTGAAAAATCGCTTGAACTAAACAGCCTCTTAAGAGAGAGCTTCACCAGATAGTCTATTCTGTAGTTTTTCTTCTCTAAATTCCTGCCTATCATGATAATTCATGATTCTAGCAGGTGAGCAAGCAAATACATAAAATAAATCAAAATACGCATATAAATTCTTACTATGCCCAGGCATTATTTTTGCCCATAAAAGTAATAGAACAATTGTTGACAAGGGTGTAGGGAAATAAAAGGAACTTTGTTCCACTCTTGGGGGAAGTGCAAGCTGGTACAACCATTATAGAAATCAATTTAGAGATTCCTTAGAAAGTTGAAAATAGAAATTCCATTTGATCCAGCTACTTCTCTACTGGATATATTCCCAAAAAAATAAAGTCAACACAGCAAAAAAAAAAAAGGCATATCCAGGTTTATAGCAGCACAATTCATAATAGCCAAATCCTGGAAACAATGTACTTGACTATCAACAGAGGAATGGTTAAAGAAGATATAGTACCTATACACAATGGAATGCTATGAAGCCATAAAGAAACACAGATATGAAGCTTTTGAATGAAAATTGGGCTACCTCAAGTTAATAATTCTCAGTGAAATGAATCAAGCACAAAAGACAGACAATGGACTGGTGTCTCTCTTAAGAAACGCACAAAAATAATGGCATAAAAAGATCCCAGCATGAGTGACAGGATAGAAAAAGAGGCAATGGTCACCTAGGAAAGGGGTGAACCTCTGAAAAATGAGTGGACACAGACACTCCCTGACTCCCCAAACCCCATGTCTCTATGTGTTATAGAATCCAGGATTCAAATAATTACAAAATTAAAAAAAAATTTAAAAAGTTCTAACTATTAACAAAAAAGTATTAGAAATATAGTCAGTAAAGAAAGAAGGTCTTACTGGATGACAAGATGACCAAAAGGAAAATGAACAAAGATAATAAGAAAGCATTATTTTTGTTCCCAAGAGTCAGACAATTAGTTACAAATTAAGACAAACTATCAGGATCTATATGCTAATGAATACCAACAAAATTCACTTTTCATCTCCTGCCTTGTCTCTGGCTGGTTTTTGATTGTCTGTGGAAAGAGCCATTTACTTTTTGGCCTTTACACTGTCCTTCCCCTTTTCCTGGTGTGCTACCCAGGTATAGACTCTGTGCATAAAAATACAGTTGTTTTATTTATACATTTTGACAAATTTCATTATGTACCTATCCACCACTACACAGCAACTTTCTCCAAAAGCTTCTTCAAAACCCTTTTAATCAATCCATTCATAAACTGAAGAACAAATGTCTTGGTGTTTTTGTTTTCCATTGCCAATGGTACACTGTGGATAACTAATACTATATGTTACTTTGAATCGAGTTGAGTTATGGGATTCTTTTTTTTTCCTTTTCTAGTATTTCAACTTGCTTGCACAGCAAAGTCTGTTTTTCTGCTTTGTGCAGTAGATGATGACTTTGCTCAGTTCGCCATCCCTGCCTCATACTACAGATCTAACCCTGCTCTCCCTATTACCTTGAAACTGCATAGTGGTTAGAGGTTAGCTATGCGTCTGAGCAGATAATACTTCCCCTCAGAAACAGTGTCTCTTGTGTGTTTACCTTGTTTCCAGATCCCCCTCTACCTTTCTGGCTGCGCTGCCATCTCCCACCTATGCTCTTTGATATCTTAAGCCAGCAACCCTGGAGCTGCTATTGCCGCACTGTTCACAGGACAAGGAATCCCACAATGAAAAGACAGCACGCTCACTTGTCTCAATACTTTGAAGGACGGCATGCTCGCTGTTTTCTACTGTGTTCTCCCCGTGCTGCCCGGAGTTTCTCTATGCAAGAACTGACTGAGGCTCATCCAGAGATTAAGGCAGTGATTAAACCTGGGCACGAGGTCCAGTCATTCCCGTGGTGCTGTTATTTACAAACGGTAACCTGTAAATTTCCAGCTTCTCGGCTAGTCCTGCCCTGTCTACCATTTGAGTCAGTTAGGCTACAATTAGTTTCAGATGGAATTGTGAGGCATTAGATACTTGCCGGCATGAAAAGAAGAACAAAGTCATAATTTTTAGCAGTTAAAAACATAATCATTGAAGGATAAACTTTCCTCTTTCCCTGCTTTGTGACTCTAAGTCCTTCAAATTGTTGTTACGCTGCTTTTAAATACTATGTCCAGATGTCATGACTATAGTCTCCAAAAGGCCAACCCGAGAAATGCACTGTGCCCTTAGTAATATCTGCAACCAACAAACACTTTGAAATAAAGGACTATGAAAACAAAATCAAATTAGTTATAAATTTAGACAAATTTTTGGTGTCTGAGTTTTTGATTTATTTACATTTGTATCTGAAAAAGATACAATACCTGGAGAAAGTATAGTCGGTAAATAGTATGAAAAATACTTTTACTAGCAGAAAGTTACAAAGGACATAGCACCAGAATCTGGTAACCTAGATAGGCCAAGGGAAAAAAAAAATCAGTTTCAACACCATTTCACTAACAGCTGATGCCCATGTGAGAGGAGAGAGGCGCTGATAGGAAGTCAAGTGGGCCCAGGAGGATCAATTGTAAAAATTAGCTTGTATTTTAATACTTTCAAATGATTTAATTAAAATGACAACAGCTCACATTTATTCAGTGCTTACAACCTGTGAGACACTGAAACACTTTGCATTCTTAATCTTGTTTTAATCTTCAAAAGCAACTGATTTAGGACGACTTGTTTTTCCTTTTCATAAACAAGTAAATGGAAGCAAGGAGGGATTAGGTAACTTTCTGGTAGTCACACATTAAAGAGAATCTTGATATGAACTTTGGAAATCTTGATTCAACACAGTTATTTGCCACAGTGATTAGTGTACAAACAGATGTTTGCCAAATCAGTCAACATGTTCCACGGGAAGATCCTTTCGTAGAAATGCATACAGATGCTAGTATAAAAAAGGCTTAAAATCTATTTTCTAGAACTGTTTCAAGTAAACAAGAAAAAAAGAAAAATAATAATTTGAAAAAAAACTATTTGTAAAATTAACATTATAGATTTTAAGTTATGGTGTTGAACAATTGTCAAATTGATTCAGATACTTAACTATTCAAATACAAGTAAAACAAAACTACAAGACTTAGCTTTTATAGAATTGACAACTATTATAACATAGTCAGTGTTGAGAAATGTGAAAGTGCAGTGTCATACACTTGATAAAAGTGATTTCTGGTGATGGTGATGTCATATAAAGCACATTTCAGAAATATGTATGCCTGAAAATGTTCCTCTGCATTAACTCATAAATTCAGCTTAAAATTGTTTCAATTATTGACATTTTTGACATAACTAAACATTGAATTAATATTTACAAGGGCGAAAAAAGCTAAAATCAATTGAGGTACATAATGCTGAAGAAAAGCAAATAAAATGCTCCTCCTAAGTTCAGAACAATAATTTAAACAGTCATGAAAACGATGCTATCACTTCTGATGAACATAACAAATGCAGGTGTTATTTTGCATAAATACATTGGTCTTATTTTAAATCTACAGTTCACATTCTAGTTTTTCAGTTTTAAAAAAGACAAATAAACAAACAAAACAGATTATTCAACCCACCCTAGGATGAAGAAGTTGGCCCCAAAGATTTCAGTGGAAGAGAAATGGATCTGTAGGTTAGTAAAACAAAAACCATGAAATATTTTTTAAACATTTCAGAGATATACATAAAAATAGGTAAATAAAAGAAAGAAGGAAGGAAGAAAGGAATACACATAGCACAAATTCCTAATTCTTGACCTCCCCTAGGACCTCCAAACTTCTAATGCTGGGTATTCATGTAACTGAATTTGTCAGTTTTTCATGGGAGCTTTGCATATCCTGAGCCAGAAACAAGGTTTTGCACTTTGCAACTTCCCTAAAAAAGAAGTGGGGCCCTATGTGTCTCACAAAGAAGTGATATCCCCAAATATTTAAAAGAATGTTAAAATTAGGCACAGAAACCAAAAATTATATATATCTTCTCTGCCAGACACTATAAACATCAGGAGACTCATATAAAGTTTATGCTCCACAGGAAAACATATTTTTTGTGTTGACTTTTTGTGTTGGTATAAAAAAAAAGTCATGTTTATAGACTGCTAAGTCTAAGACTGGAGATTGTATAAAGCAACCTTTATAAGTATTGAAAACACTAGTGTATGGCTTGGATATTCTGACAACTGGATACAGAGATGCAGTTAACATCTGGCATATGAACATGAGCTAGGGTTGGAGTTCAGACATGATTTTCTTTTCTATTATCTTTACACAATGGGTAGACAGCCTAGAGCCCCACAAGTTGTAAATTGGCAAATATCAGCCTGCAGTACTACAAAAATACATTCTGCATCCACCAGAAAAAGAGTTCTGAGATCAATTAGTGATGCCTTCCCATGAGCAGTTCAACAGTTTGTGGGACAGGAGAAATAGGCCGAAGGTCGAATCTGGCAGCTGAATAAAATTCAGGATGAGAAGATAGATGGGTAGAAACTCAGAAGAGTTATTTAGCGTTAACTCAGTGTGTCCCTTATCTGTACACTTCATTAAATATTCTCTTTTACGGTGCACTCTGAGATTTCCCATTCTACTTTGCTCCTCTCTGCTCTACCCTATTCTGTTCTGCTTTTAAAATGCACCATGTCGCAATGAGGCAATTTCATAATCTACTAAGTTGTGACTGGCTGGCAGATATCCTGCAACCTTTTTACCAGCTCTGCTGGGGAACAGGGTCATTGGGAGCTGGAAGTGCTCTCCGTTGGCTTAGATGGTTGTCTAGATTCTGCTTAGGCAAGAGGCCTAGAAGACAGTGTTAACTAAATATTCTTCCACTTGTGAGGATATTGGCGAATTCTCCCACAACACTGTATTTGTTTATGTGATTTAATTAGCGAAAATAAACATATTAAGTGAGAATTTCATCTATGGACATTGTAAGTGAAATTCGTCCACCTGACCAATGAATCTGCTTTTAAAAATCAAAAGCATGTAAAGCAAAACAGAAATCATACTGTATTAGTTGGGGAAATACTGTGAAATATGCTTAAGGATATAGATCCAGGGTAAACAAAGAAGAAGAGAGATAGAAAAGGTACAGATATTTGGATCTCAGCAACTTTCAATTTTAAATAGTTACCTGGGACATTGTAGCTCTGAAAGTTGCAATATAATGTTAGCACAATCTCTTTCAAAGAATGCTCTTGAATTTATATTGAGCCCTCAGTACCTGTCAATACTTTTCTTTCACAAACCTCAGAAAATTAACATCATCCTTACGTAAATTAAAAAATTTATAAATGGGAGAAAATGTCACTTCTATCAGGAAATGAGGTTCACCTGCATGGTATATTTTGCTCATGTCTTTTGCATCGTCTTTGAAATACAGCGTTATGACCAGATGGATACTAATGAAAGTGGCTTGATTGAAAATAACACTAATATGCTTATTCACTTATCTAAAAAGAAATCCCGTAAGTAGTCTATTTTTTCATAAGGACTAATATTGTTCTTATAATTACTGAAATCTCTTCACTAGGCATATTTGACACTGTAAGGAAAAATTATGATTGAACAGAGAGAGAAATTGGAATAACATCAAGACCTGTAGTTCTTTTTGAAATCTTTGTCTCAGATATATATCCAATAAGCTAATTGGAAAGAAAAATCACTTATTTCCAAAAAACTTTAACTTCATATGTAGGGTTAGATTTAATCACCAATGAAGAATCGATGGCATTTGAACAAAGTTGTTAGTGTGGTATTACTTCTAACAATACTTATTGTTGGAATTAATATTAATTTTTACAAAGGTAGGATTTTAACCATATTTAACAATATGTAACTGTTGTTGGAATTAACATATTAAAAGTTTAAAAGGTAGGATTTTGCAAAGCACATTTGTAAACCTCTCAAGTCCCCAAAGAGACAAATTCAACCAAAGAACTTCTAAAAACAGTTTCTATGTTTAAGCAAAATAAATAAACAAATAATAAAATGTCATCCTCAATTAATGACTATATATTATGAATACTTCAGGAATTGCATTCAAGTCAATATTCAAACTAATAGTTAAATAAGCTCTTTTTCCTAACATGAGTAGTGAAGACAGAATAGGTTTGTACAGAACTGGTATTATAGGAGCTGGAAATACAATGAGATCATATAGAGTCAGTTTTCCTTACTACCCATAAAATAGGTAAAACTGTTGAGTAAATTACACAGCTTAAGCAGATTGTGCAGTAAGTTTCTGCAAGCTGGAAAGAGGCACCTGTGCTCTAAATTCTGCCCCACGTTCTTCACAGCGGCTGACTGGGCACTGAAATCACATGCTAGGAGGGCAGACATAGCACGGTAATTTCAATGTCTCATGGTGATCTCAGTACATCTCTACCTCCAAGCACTAAGTGATCTCTCTTTATGTGCTCCTGCAGTATTATGTCTAAAATGTTGTTGTGAAAAGTACAGAATGCTATTCTACTGTATTGGAATACATTTTTCCTCCTCATTCAACAATCATTATGATTCAATTAACATGTGTCAAATAAAAATCACCTTTAAAATAAATCACTACATCCTTGAATGTGACACATGGCACATGGAAAAAGAGGTGTGGGGGGAATGCATTGCTATAAAATATTTCTACTGACATTGTAATATACTTAAAGGTAGAAATACAGCATATGACCTTGCTATTTTCTCTCCTAGTATCTAAGTGATACAATTAGAAACACTTTCCTTTAAGAATAAAGACAGATTTATCTTTGACTAAGCAACTACTATGGCTATAAAACTTATATTCTATAATCTACAGTAACCTAATACATTTTAAAATCTAAAACAACACATATATAATTTGCATGTGTAATGGTCCAATGTACACATATACAACATCTACTATTAATACATACTTATTTGCTATGCAATTGTAATCTTCACTACTATATTTTATTTGTATATTCTAGATAAACTTCATCGATATAGATGTTGAAATTAAAGAATTAAGAAATAAACTTTTTGGGGGCATATCTTAGTAACTTTAGTTACTTTCTCATTGATGGGACAGAATACCCAACATACACAATTTTAGGAAGGAAGGATTTATTTTAGCTCACAGTTTCAGCAGGTTACGGTCTATCCACAGGCAAGTGGCTGAAAAGTGGTAGAACTCCGTGGCAGGAGTGGCGAGAAAGAGAGAGAAAGAGAGAGAGAGAGAGAGAGAGAGAGAGAGAGAGAGAGAGAGAGAGAGAGAGAGAGATCTTCACAGCACAGCAGAACAGAGCTATGTCTGGGAAGAAGGGTGGAGCCTGTTTCTAATATATGGAATCTAAAAACGCTGAAAAGAAAGTTGAAAGAAGATTATTATTAAACAGGACGAAGAGAAGAAAAAAAAGATTTAGATATATGACACGGGCAGATATGAACAAAACATACACAACGGATTTCCCCAAAATGTGAGAATATGGAAGAAGGTAGAGCAGGGGAGGGTAGGAGAGGAATTTAAAATGATCAAAGTATATTAAGTGTATATATGAGTCTGAAAAAATGAAACCTGTTAGTCTATAATAACAAAAATTTAATGGGGAAGTATATACATATATATGTGCATATATATATATATATGTAAAGAAACAATAATACAAGAAAATACATTTATGTTGATTAAGGTATCTAATCCATTGCATTCCAAGCAGACTAATGCACCATGTGACCTTTAAGTGACATTTATTTTCTCTAACCTTGATAAGTCCTAATTTCCATATTTAACTTACATTTTCATAGATGGGAAAATATTCCTTAAGCAGT